>VBSM01003157.1:53260740-53324086 GCA_008086735.1 Cheirogaleus medius | reverse complement strand
GCCTCCCAGAGAGCTAGGATTACAGGCGTGAGCCACCGCGCCCGGCCAAAAACAGACATTTCTTAACATGTATATCAGGCATATGCACGGAGTACTCAAGTGAGGAGTATCTTAAACTGCGGTTGGAATGTGGGGGTCCAGATACTAAATTAGTGGGGAAAAAGGAGGGAGGAGACGGGCACTGATAGAAGATAAGGTGACTTTTTTTGAAAGACAAATGGGCCCCTAGAAGAGACAGAGATCTGAAAGTCTGGGGACAATGTCTTTCTGGGTGTGGTGCCAAGATAAGAATTGCATCTGGGAGGGGACTCATGACAATGGAGTTCTTTCTGGAGGCTCTGCTTTTAGTCAGAGAAGGGATTTCAGAAACTCAAATGCCTTTCGCTCTGAATAATGTGCATGTCACTCAGGCATGCTTTGGCATACCACATCCTGGCCCCTCACTAGCCTCCCGCCAGTCTCCCTGCATCTTCCTCCTTGACCCCTTCTTATAAAATGGAGCACTCACCAGGATCTGCCAGGATCTCACAGATGACACACATACAGCATCTGCTGGGTGCGTGGCAAAGGGAGCACCTTGATGCCGACTCCCCCATGAGCATTGCTGGTCCCAGTGCAGCGTCTAGGCAGCTCCACAGCCTCCTTCAGCCTGCCCAGTGGGCACGTCCCTCCTTTCCAGGATGAAAACTGACAAAAATCCCATTATTTTTCTGATCACTCTTAGATTATAAAATGTCCTAAAGTCACTTTAAGTTAGAAAATAAAGTCTCGATTCAATCCAACATATTAATCAACTCTTCACTTGTTAATCAGAGGCAAACATCCCCCACTGCCTGGTTAGGACCACCTTTTGGTATATTTCCTGCCTTCAGGTGTTGCACATACAAACTAAAATAAAATTTTAAGGTTCACCCCCCACAGGCTGACTGAATGGACTCCCTCGTGGCCAAAGGAATATCCTAAAACTAAATTGTCTGCAAGGAGGAGGGAGGTTAGATGTGCCTTATGCCCCCCTCCCTTCTTGGGAACATCCTTTCTAACCTATTAACAGGCCTAAGGGTATGCAAGACAGACCTACAGGTCCTCAATTTACACAACAAATCTATGTCTCCGACAACAGCTCCTTATGTTAAAACATTCCAAGCCCCTAGACAAAGCTTCATGTCTTTAACCAATTACAAGCCAAAAAATCTTTAAACCCACCTATAACCTATAAACCCTCTTCGAGATGGCCCACCTTTTCGGCCAAACCAATGTATGCCTCCCACGTATTGATTTATGACTTTACCGGTAACCCCTGTCTCCCTGAAATGTATAAAATCAAACTATAACCCAACCATATCAAGTCTACTTGCTCAAGGCTTCTTGGGAGTGGCTCCGGGTCATGGTCCTCAAATTTGGCTCAGAATAAACTTCTTTCAAATATTTCAGAGTTTGGATTTTTCTGTCCACACACGCTTCTCTTTCTTCATAATTTCTGACGTGTTTCTAATTTTTAACAACTTTACTGAGGTATAAGTGACATACATTATATAATACCACATATATTTTAAATGTACAGTTTGATACATTTTAACATATGTATACACTCATGAAACCATCACTCTAATCAAGATAATGAAGATATGCATCACCCCAAAAGATCTCACTTGTTTACTGTCTCTCAGGGATCAATGTCATTTGTTATCTAATGTCTAAAGTTTTGAGAGCTATGGTTTAAAATGTTGTGTTGGTTTTTTTAAAAAAAAAGTTAAATCTAGTCCCTTTCGTTGCATCTTGAGATGGAAGACCTGAATTACTTTTGTATTTATTTTTATTTTATTCTTATTTATTTATTTTTATTTATTTATGTTGTGCAGAGACAGAGTCTCGCTATGTAGCCCAGGCTGTAGTGCAGTGGCATTATTAGAGCTCACTGCAGCCTCACACTCCTGGGCTTAAGTGACCCTCCTGCCTCAGCCTCCTGAGTAGCTGGGACTACAGGCCCATACTACAGCTGATTTAAAAAACAAAATGTTTTGCAGGGATGGGGTCTAGCTACATTGCCCAGGCTGGTCTCAAACTCTTGTCCTCAAGTGATCCTCCCACCTCGGCCTCCCAAAATGTTGGGATTACAGTCATGTGCCACTGTGCCTGGCCTATTTTTTTAAGGGAATGACTTAAATTACTGTTGACTACATTCACTTTGTTGTGCTATCAAATGTTCATTCTCTCTAGAGAGTTAGTGTTTAATGGGGACAGAGTTCTAAAGATAGATGGTGGTGATCATCTAAGTAAGATATGGAGGGATTCTATACCAGGCATGGTGGTTTGAATTTAATTTCAATGTCACTGGGCAGATCTTTTTGGTGTTGAGCAGAGCATGAAAGATCTGCTTCCGGAGGGGCTTCAGCAGATTCCATACCTTCTTTATTGTGCAGATTTCCGTAGACAGTATTCCATTTTAAATACCTATTAATGTCAAAAATTATAGGATTTTTCTATGGAATGTGAGGGAAATTGAAAATGCATTTTTCTTCATTACATTAGTAAAATAAAATCATTGGGCTGGAAAATACGTTAGCTATTATCATCTTATACAAATCTCTCATTGATGGGTGGAAAAGCTGAATCCCAGAGAATTTACTTGGTTTAAACAAAACAAAGCAAACAATAAGAACAACAAAAACAAAGTTTCCAGAAATACAGTGAAAAGTACAAACATCTTTTCATAAATGTGAAAACTGAGCTCTCATCACACAAATCCTTAAGTGTTTCAGCCACTGGAAAACTTCAATGTTGTCAGCATGTGAGAGTTTGAATACACAAATGGACAATGGCCAGACTACATGTTAAAAATAGAACTTTGACTCACAATCTATAGCAACCTGTCCAGAAAACCAAGCCCTTATCTACTATAAACAACCCAGGATGGCCACCTACTGTGCATTAGGCTTGCAGGAAGCCAGATTGCTAGCTAATGTGACTGTCGGCCCTAAACCGCCAGGACTTGATTATTAACTGACTGCATCCCTAATTTCTGTCCCCACTTCCAATTTAGGACCAACCAGAGTAGGCCAAATATGCCCCCAACCAGTCACAGAGGAGGCCCAGCTCCCCTCGAGCCTCCTGCAGCTCCCCAGGGCAGCGGCCTCCCCTTCCTCCCACTGCCACCCCCCCTCCTCTGAATCTCACCAGAATGCAGGTGCTATTACAAGCAAGGAATAAATAGCCTTTGCTTTTCTCATTTGGTTGCTCTTTGTTTATTTCCACATGTAGTCAAGCTCGCGGAATTGTAATCTTCACAATGGTTTATTCACATCACCATGGTCCATGGTACACAGTTAGGAAGCAGAAACTTGGGCAATAAGAATTACAAGGCTAGGTCAAGGTTAGAACAAATAAACATGGTTTTACTAACCGACAGCTGGGTTCCTTAAGGATGGCCACTCTGGCTATTTTATGAAGTCCTACACCACTCGACTGGCTATTGGGGGGAAGTCGCCAGATTTTCTCAATCCCTTGGCTTTTGAAGGATGTATTTAACTCTGACAACGTTCTCTATATTTTTACCTTTTTGTTTGTATACTAGTGATGGCTTCCTTTTGGTTTTTATCAGGTGCAAGAAAAAAGCTATCAAGTTAATAATCATTAATGCCCAAGGAATACGATATTCTCATAGACAAGATTTCTAGTATGTTATCAATACTTATCCAAGGTTTCCCTAAAAATAGACACAGGAAAATAACTATTTGCCAGTAACGTGGCCTCGTGGAAAAAAAGAGAGAGAGAGAGAAATAACCTAAATGGAAGCAGAATTTCTAGCATCATTAGATTTTTTTTTCTAGCATCCTAAATGATAATTTAAACAGTTAATTGAGCTCATGTAAGTTTCGTTTTCTGGGACACCAATGAAAATCATTGTCTGGCACAATGGAAATGGTAATTGGAGGAATATCAAATGTCATGTCTAAGGGTGTGATGTTGGGTATGCTATCTAAACTCACTAAGCCTGTTTGCCCATAAATTGGAGGAAGACATTTACCTGACAGGGTTGGCGTCGGCATTAAAGGAACGAATGCACATTTGTGCTTCGAAGGACTTACCCTATGGGAGCCTTTGTTGGATGAATGACAGCTGTGATAATCAGCATATTATCATTACCCCCTTGCCAGGCTTCTTTCCCTGTTTAAAAAAACCATGACACTTGTTAAAGACAGTAAGGAAGACTTTGTTCAAGGGGAGCCTGAGGAACCTGGCCAGACAGTGAGGGTAGGGGATTCTGGCTAAACTAATTAAGCCGGATTCTGCTAAAATTGGACAATGCAGACAACACAGAAGTGCAAAACTCAAGACCTAGCTGAAAAAGCGCTCAGAGGAGGCCGAGTGGCGTTTGGCGAAGGAGATGATTTCTGGCATCCCCTAATCTCTGTGCCTGGCATTAGTGCTGGGCACCACTGGGTCGCACGTGAAGACAACAAAGGCGGGAAAAAAAAAATGCTGTCTTTTTTCCTTAAAGCAGTCATTCATTATTAACAAAGCATCCATGGACACTAAAATACCAATGCCCAGAAAACAAAAACAAAAAAATAGCAATGCTCCTACTCCTTAATCTGGGCTCCCTGGAAAGAGAGTAAACATGCTATCTATCCAGTCGAGATGGATTCAGCACGTGCCGTGGAATATGGATGGTGTGAATGGGACTCAGTGCTGAGAAGGATATCACCGCTAATTTAAGAAATTTAGGATTTTTGGGAAAAGGCAGATGCAGCAAACAGATACTATGACACAAGGAGAAAGCGTAGGTGGAAAGAAAGCAATGTACACAAATCAGTACCATTTCTATACACCAATAATGACCACGCTGAGTGAGAGTCAAATCAAGAACTCAATCCCACTTCCAATAGCTACAAATAATAAAAAATAGGCCGGGCGCGGTGGCTCACGCCTGTAATCCTAGCACTCTGGGAGGCCGAGGTGGGCGGATTGTTTGAGCGCAGGAGTTCGAGACCAGCCTGAGCAAGAGCGAGACCCTGTCTCTACTAAAAATAGAAATAAATTAATTGGCCAACTAAAAATATACATAGAAAAAATTAGCCGGGCATGGCGGCGCATGTCTGTAGTCCCAGCTACTCGGGAGGCTGAGGCACAAGGATTGCTTGAGCCCAGGAGTTTGAGGTTGCTGTGAGCGAGGCTGACGCCACGGCACTCTGGCCCAGGCAATAGAGTGAGATTCTGTCTCAAAAATAAATAAAATAAAATAAAATGCCTAGGAATATATTTATTATATTCAAGGAGGCAAAAGAGCTCTACAAGGAGAACTACAAAACTCTGATGAAAGCAATCATCAATGACACAAACAACTGGAAAGATATCCCATGCTCATGGATTGGAAGAATCAATATTGTTAAAGTGACCATCCTTCCCAAAGCAATGTACAGACTCAATGTGATTCCTATCAAAATACCAACATCATTTTTCACAGAATTAGAAAAAACAATTGTAAAATTCATATGGAATCAAAAAAGAGCCCAAACAGCCACAGCAATCCTAAGCAAAAAGAACAAAACTGAAGACATCACATTACCCACCTTCAGATTATACTACAAGGCTATAGCAACCAAAATAGCATGGTACTGACATAAAAGTACACACATTGGTCAGTGGAATAGAATAGAGACCCAAAACTAAAGTCATATACCTACTGACTAATCTTCAACAAAGCAGACAAAAACATACATTGGGGAAAGGACGCACTAAAACAACCCTAAAACATGAGCAAATGACACGAACAGATATATTTCAAAAGAAGACATAAAAATGGCCAAGAAACACATGAAAAAATTCTCAATCATCACTCATAATTAAGGAAATGCAAATTTAAACCACACTGAGATGTGGTTTTACCCCACCTCACCTCAGTCACAGTGGCCATTATTAAAAAGTAAAACAACAACAGATGTTGGCACAGATGTGGTGAAAAGGGAACACTTATACACTGTTGTTGGAAATGTAAATTAGTACAGCATCTATGGAAAATAGCATAGAGATTTCTCAACTAAAAGTAGACATACCATTCGAACCAGCAATCCCACTACTGGGTATCTAACCAAAGAAAAATAATTCATTATATCATAAAGACATCTGCACTCATATGTTTATAGCAACACAATTCACAATTGCAAAGATGTAGAATCAACCTAAGTGCCCATCAACCAATGAGTGGACAAAAAATATGTGATACACACACACACACACAATGGAGTATTACTCAGACGTGAAAAGAATGAAATAATGTCTTTTGCAGCAACTTGGATGGAACTGGAGGCCATTATCCAAAGTGAAGTAACTCAGGAATGGAAAACCAAACGCCACAGTTCTCTCTTGTAAGTGGGGACTAAGCTGTGGGTACACACGGTCACACAGAGTATAATGGACTTTGGAGACTCAGAAGAGGGGAGACTGGGGGGGCAAGGGATGAAAAATTACCTATGGGGCACAATATACAGTGTTCAGGTGATAGGTACACAAAAAGCCCAGACTTTACCACTATACAATTCAGCCATATCACCCAAAACCACTCGTACCCCTAGAGGTGCCCTCCCCGTGTGCTGTTCCCCAGACGTCCTCCCCCCAGACCCCCCTCCTGGTGTCTCTGGAGGTGTCCTTCCTTTGTGTTCTTCACACATTCTTCTCCCTAGTGGGACCTGCTCTCCTGACATCATGATAGTCATCCCCTTGCCTTTTCTTCACGGGTTTGCAGTCTATATAGGTGTCCTTAAATAAATGAAATATTGCTCAGGTGGTTCTGCTTTAGCACTTTTCATTAAAGTTCATATGAATTCTTCTGTGTCTGGCTTCTTTGCTCAATATTGTGTTTCTGAGAACCATTGATGCTGATACATATAGCTGTAGTTCATTTGTTTTCAATGTTATATAGTATTTCATCATATGATTGCATTACTATTTATTTGTTTATTTATTTTAGAGTCAGGGTTTCATTTTGTTGCTCAGGCTGGAGTGCAGTGGCAAAATCATAGCTCACTGCAACCTCGAACACCTGGGCTCAAGCAATCCTCCCACCTCAGCCTCTCAAGTAGCTAGGACTACAGGTGCGTACCACCACACCTGGCTAATTTTTAAATTTTTTGTAGAGATAGTATCTCACTATGTTGCCCAGGCTGGTCTGGAACTCCTAGCCTTAAGTAATCCTCTCACCTCAGCCTCCCAATGTGCTGGGATTACAGGCGTGAGCCACCATGCCTGGCCTAGATTTCATTTTCTGGCATTTTATATAAATGGAGTCATACACTATGTATTCTTTTTTGTCTGACTTCTTTCACTCTGAATAATTATTTTCAGATTTATCCATTTTATTGCACGAATCAATACATCGTTCCTTTTTATTGAAGAGTAGGATCTCATTGCATGGATATACCACAATTTGTTTATCCACTCATCCGCTGATGAAAATCTGAGGTTGTTTTGAAGTTTTGGCTATTGTAAATAGGACCCAGACTAGGGTGAGGCCAACAAAAGGCTCTTTCTGCAAAAAACTGAAGAAGGTGCTCACTCTCAGGTTTGTACAAATGTCTCACTGGCCTCACCCTAATACCGGCCCTGATTACAGATAAGATTGCTATGAACATTTGTGTCAAGTCTTTGTGTGGACATATGCTTTCATTTCTCATGGGTAAATAGCCAGGAGAGGAATAGCAGGATCATATGACAGGTATCTTTAAGTTTTTTAGAAAACCACTTAACAGCTCTCAAAAGTGGTGTAGCATCTTTCATCTCTACTACCACTATAGGACAGTATTAGTTGCTCTACATCCTCATCGATACTTGGCGTGGGCAGCCTTTTGAATTTTAGCCATTCTAGTGGGAGTGTAATGGTATCTCATTGTGGTTTTAATTTGCCTTTCTCTAACTACTCATGGTGTTATCTTTTCATCTGCTTTTTTGCCATCCATATATCTTCTTTGATATAGTATCTGCTCTGATCTTTTGCCCCTTTTTATTGGAGTGTTTGACATCTTATTGTCGAGTTGTAGAGTTATTCAGATACACTAGATACAAGTTCTTTGTCAGATACATGTTTTGCAATATTTTCTCCTAGTGTGAAGTTATAGCCTGTTTCTTTCTGTAACAGTGTCTTTTGAATGACATATCTTTATTTTTTTGAAGTCCAAATTAGCAATTCTTTTATGTTTTTTGTATCACATTTAAGAAATTTTGCCAAATCTAAATTCACTAATATTTTCTGTTTTATTCTGAAAGTTTTATAGTTTTAGCTATTATATTTAGGTCTTTACCAATTTTGAGTCAATTTTTGTAAGTACTATAAGCTGGGGGTCAAGGTTCATTTTTTTTTAGATATAACTGATCTAACATCATTTGTTTAAAGGATTATCATTTCCCTATTGAAATGCCTTGTCAACATTATTTAAAATTAACTACGATGTATGGGTCTATTTCGGAATCTATTCTGTTCTGTTAATTTATTTATCTGCTTTTTCACCAATACCACACTATCTTTATTACCGTAGCTTTCTAATGAATCTTAAAATCCAGTATTAAGTTCGCCAACTTTGTTCTTCTTTTTCAAAGTCGTTTTGAAGCTATTCTAAGCCCTTTTTCCATTTTCTAAATTTTAAAATCAACTTGTCAATATCTACCAAAAAATCAGCTTCAATTTTGAGCAGAATTTCTTTGAACCATAGGTTGATTTGGGTGAAATTCACACCTTAACAAAACTGAGCTGTCCAATCTATGAGCACAGCATCTCTCTCCATGTATCCAAGTCTCCTTCCCATCAGCTATATTTTGCAGTTTGCGGTGCTCAGGTCTCGTCTATATTTTGCCACAAATATCCACTAAATGTTTCGTATTTTTGATGTTTTGTTAAATATATTATCTACTTTCAAACTGATTGTTCAATTGATTTTTTTTTTTTTTTTTGAGACAGAGTCTCACTCTGTTGCCCCAGGCTAGAGTGCCACGGCGGCAGCATAGCTCACAGCAACCTCCAACTCCTGGGCTCAAGCGATCTTTCTGCCTCAGCCTCCGGAGTAGCTGGGACTACAGGCACGCGCCACCATGCCCAGCTAATTTTTTTCTATATATTTTTAGTTGTCCAGATAATTTGTTTCTATTTTTAGTAGAGACGGGGTCTCGCTCTTGCTCAGGCTGATTTCGAACTCCTGATCTTGAGCGATCCTCCTGCCTTGGCCTCCCAGAGTGCTAGGCTTACAGACGTGAGCCACCGCACCTGGCCAAGATCAGCTCTTTATTGTAAAATAAAACAGTTCTGCCTCTGAGAGTGGAGAGAGACAAACCAACTCACTGACTGACACCCTCACTTCGTCCTGACCTCTCAGATTGTTTCCTTTTATTAGCCTAGTCTGGAGGAGAGATCTCAGGAGGTGTAAGATATTAGCAAATGATCAACAGGTGTCCTCAAAATTCCATCTGTACTTATGAGCTCCCTCTAAGAAAGCCCACCTGGGGGGGGGTGAACCACAATGCAGATTCAAGCTAATGGTATATTAATTACTCTTAGGTTATTCTAGGTCACTTTCTAAATCCTATCATGCCTGGGCTGGGAAATTTCCAGATTGACAGAGCATCCCTCTTTCCTCAGGTGCAGCAGCTGCTTGGGATACGATTAAGGGCAGAGGCAGCACCAACATGGAGCACTCGCCTTAGCCTTCTTCCCAGGTGGAGCAGTTGCTCCAAACAGCACCAAAGCAGGGAGCCCTTGTCCCAAGAAGAGCCGGAGATCCTAACCATCTGTCTCACAGAGCCGGCCTCCAGTGATCTTCAGATCCACGCCCAGTGCTTTTTCCATAGGAACATGACCCACACCAGCTCGTCTACATTTTTCGTGTTTATACCAGGGTCCTACACCAGCTCCCACCAGCCCTCTGATGTCTTTGAGGATGTTTTTTCTGTATTCATCTGCACTAAGGACTGAGGCAGAAGCAGCAATCCATCTCAAGCACAGCTACATTCAGCTGTAGTAGAAGAGATAGCTTATTGCCTAGGGCCTCACCTTGGGAAGCTGATAGGTCTTGAAAAGCGCCACTGAGCATGTGCACCCTGCAGCCCTGCAGACCCACCGACAGTAGTTCCTGGGAAGAAGTGTTACACCTTCTTTGGAGGGGGTGGTTAAATACCTTTTGACATAACTATTATATATAGATCTTTTCCAAACTGCAGCCATCCTCCCCATCTAATGAAATAAAATGCAGATTTATGTTTAATTGCACTCCATAAATCTTTTGAGTTTCCCTTTCTATAAAACATTCATGGCAGCGTGCAGTGTGAACTTCAGTGACATAAACTATCATTTGAAAGTGTGATCTATGTGTGTATTTCCTCCTAAATAAATAAGAACATATCATGTGCTCTGTCATTCCATGGGAATGTTACTCTGTGAAATTTTCCAGGCCTGCTACCTCCAGCCTTGGCTAATCGCTTCAGTTCATTCTTCCAGAAAATTAGAGAAGCCGTTGTTATTCTGTGGTGAGTATAAATATCTGATAATTTTTCTCCTAGAAAAGAAAACACAGAAATATTCTTACATTTGGAGTCAGGAAAACCTTATTTCTTCAATTCCTCTCTGAACATGGGAGGTTTAATGTAAACTGAGCCTTTCTACCAGCAAATTCACCTCAGATGCCCCAGGGGCCAGAGAGGATGTGGAGTACCCCTTCCACACACCCACCCCCCACACTTATGCTAAAGTGCAGGAAGGAGAACTTTCCACCTCAACCTGTTGGGGAGCCAGCTGACAGTGGCTCCCTGAAGCTGACAATATCCAACGTATTTTCTCTGGTAGATTCCTGATAGGTGCTACCCGTAAGCCTTCACTTCGCAGGAAAATACAGGTGTCAAGCCGTGGAACCCCAGGAAAAATCACTTTACCTTTCTAGGTCTCAAACTGTAAACTGAGAAAGTTGAACTAGCTGCTCTCTGAGGTCCCCAGGCAGTTTAATATTCTATGACTGCTCTAGGATTCAACCATACTACATCAAGCACTATTCCCCAACCCCCTCCCAAGTCTGTTAAATAATGGCTAAAAGTCAATGGCCCTTGCGCACTTCCACTTTAGGGTTCAGCATGCTCCTGTCTGCCAGTTTGATCAAAGATGTGAGTTGCACTTGGCTTTAATAAAAATAAAAATGTGCTAATGATTCCTGAGCAAACTCAGACTGCAGCTTCATTTACGCAGGTCACTGACGCCACCGAGCTGCCCCTCTCTGGGAAGGTGGAGTACCCAGAGGGCAGCCAGATTTAAAGAGAGGACAGTATTCTACCCCATTCCTCCTCAATCCTAAACACAGCCAGCAGCGGTGCCTGTGAATGTTAACCTGGAGCCACGAGGCAGAGCAGAGGGACCACGTCCCTTTCCCACCGTCCCACGTTCCCGTGTCCTCCTCCTGTCCCTGCGGACCCCAGCCCGCCCGGCCACACAGGCCCAGAGCGCTGCTCCCGGTCTCTGACATGGCATCAGCATCACGACTTAGTGACACCTTCTGCTTCTAACCATCTCGGGAGTGTCTCCAGTCCTCCTTAGCGCACCCAAGACCAGTGGGCACACATCTTTCTCCTCTCTGGCCTCACTGTCGAGGGGAAACGTCCGCCCCCGCGGGCTGCATCACCTGCCGAGCTGAGCCCTCGGTACTTCCCAGCAGTCGCTGGCCCACTCCCAGTTCGTGCCCGCTTCCCCGGACAGCCGCGCCCAACCTCGACCGCGCCCCTCTCACCCGCGGTTGCCCAGCCGGCCCATGAGACTGGCGCCTGGTGCACTTCAGCGCCTCCGCCCCGCCGGCCCCGCCGGAGCTCCTGGAGCCCGCCTGCTCAGGGCTCCCGGGGTGCGTAGGTGCCCGCCCCCGCCCTCCTCCCCGCTCCCTCCCCACCTGCAGTGCCGACCCCCGCGAGCACCCTGGGCACGTATTTCCTACTACCTGTCGGGTCTTCCGCAGGGAGTTCCTACCGTCAACTCAGAGCGCCCTAGTCACACCTGAACCCTCTTCCCTCCCCAGCCCACCTGCCCCTCGGACAGCAGTGATCTTGCTTCATAGCATCGTCCTTCCTTCGCTTCTGTGAGTTGCTCAGCTGGCCCTGCGTCACCTCCCTGATACGCCTTGCGGCTGGACACCATCTCCACCTGGTCCTGGGCGGTCCTGTGGCCAGGTCTTGATCTGAGACCCGCATCCTCTTGACTCATGGCTTTTGTCACCTCGCTAACACATCTGCTTTCAAGCTCTTCTCTCTCGCTGCTCCACCTTCTATCCTACCATCAGAGTTCCATTTCTCGAATTTAAGCCCGACATTTCACTTCTAAGCCAAAATATTTTGATGACTTGCCAATTTCTGTCCTATGGATTTAAAAATAGAACATGTTTTGCTTGAGATGCACAAAATGGTAGAATATTGCTACCAACACCTGCATACCCATTGCCCATCCCTCTCCCATGACAGCTGGACCCTGTGTCCTCAACAGCTCCGGCTGTGCCTAGCTGCAGGGACACTGCCCAACCCAGCGCTGATGTCCAGGGCTCAGGCTGGGCATCCTCATGGTATAAGGTGAGGCCTGTGTGCACAGCTCTCTCCTGCCTTCTCCCTCCCTCCCAGAAGTGACCCCCAGAGACAAAGCTTGGGTGCAGGTGTTGAAATAAACCACCCTCAGGTAGAGCTACCTAGAGGGGCTGATAACCACAGGCAAGAACCAGCTTTAGCTTGCTCCTCAGCTATAGAGAAGAGAAGAGAAGAGAAGAGAAGAGAAGAGAAGAGAAGAGAAGAGAAGAGAAGAGAAAAGAAAAAAAAGGAAAGAAAATAAAAGAAATCCACTTAGCCAGGCCTGGCACATACCTGCAGTTTCGGCTACTGGGGAGGCTGGGGCAGGAGGATCACTAGAGCCCAGGAATTTAAGGCTGTGGTGAGCTGTGATGACACCACTGCACTCCAGCCTGGGCCACAGAGGGAGACACTGTCTCAAAAGAGAAGAGAAAAGGGAAATAACTCATTTTACAAGACCAGAGCTCTAACCCCTGAGCATACGGCCGCGCGAAATAACTCATTTTAGACCACCCCTCAAACAGGGAGGGGCTGGGGAGCCCAGCTGCAGGGAGCGGCGGAAGGGAAAGCCCAGCGAGAGGAGGCGGAGGTGCCGGCCCCGCGCTCACAGCTCTGGGGCTCCGCAGCGGCCTCACCCGTGCCCAGGCTGCGGGACCGTGGTCAGGTTCCCACCTGGCCAGACCCCGCGCTGGGCCTTGGGCCCCTACGGGCGCAGCACCGCACGCTGCAGGGCGCAGCCCGCATCTCCGCGCCCCGCCAGTGCGCTCACGCGGGGAGGAGGGGAAAGAGCTAGGGGTCGGGAACGGGAGCGTCCGGGACAGCGGGGGTCGGATGCCGCCTGGCGGTCCCTCCGGCCGCGCGGGCAGCGGCGGGTGCCTATTCGCGGTGCGGGCCCGACCCCCAGCGGAGCGAGGCGGAATTCGGGGGGGTTCGGCGTGGCAGTAACACCTGTTCTCCAGCGCTCACTGAGGGTAGAGGTCGTTTTTAATTAATAATCTTACTGTTTTACACTCATCGTGTGGATGCACCAGTCTGTTTATCCATTCACCTATTGAAGGACATCTTGGTGGTTTCCAATTTTTCATGATCGTGAATAAGCTCACTATAGACATTTATGTCCAGGTTTTTGTGTGGACACAGTTTTCAGCTCAATTGGGTAAATACCTATGTGTACAATTGTTGGATCATATGGTAAGACTGCGTTTAGCTTTGTAACAAACTGCCTTCCCAAGTGGCTGTACCATTTTGCATTCCCATCAGCAATGAATAAGGGTTCCTGTTGCTCCACATCCTTGCCAGCATTTGATGTCATCAGCGTTCTTGGTTTTAGCCATTTTAATAAAGGTGTAGTAGTATCTTGCTGTTTTAACCTGAAATTCCCTGATGGCCATATGATGTTGACCATCATTTCATAAGACTTATTTACCATCTGTACATCTTCTTTGGTGAGGTGTCTGTTCAGATTTTTGCCTATTTTTAAATTGGGTTAGTTTCTTGATATTGGGTTTTAGGAGTTCTTGTATATTTTTGGATACTAGCCCTTTGTCAGATATGTGTTTGCAATGTATTTTTAATATATATTTAAATAAATACACAGATATTTAAATAAAATATATTTGTTTGGGCGTTGCCTAAAATAATTTCCTATGTCATCTATACTATGCTTACAACACTTCAGAAAATATTATTTAAATTTTCCATTTAAAATGAAATAAATTTATGTGGACATACAATTAAAGCAAAATAACCATGATAGCACTTATGGAAACTCACTTCTCATGGACTGCATCCTTAATTTGACATCTCTGTTTCAAAAATGATGGACAATTATGACATATGGCTCAGGATGCTTAACACATACCAACGTTTGCCCAACACTATTTGCTTCTGGGTTCCCCATAAATACAAACTTGAATTATATTTATTTTATAATTTCTTTTTTTTTTCTTTGAGACAGAGTCTCACTCTGTTGCCTGGGCTAGAGTGCCGTGGCGTCAGCTTAGCTCACAGCAACCTCAAACTCCTGGGCTCAAGCAATCCTCCTGCCTCAGCCTCCCGAGTAGCTGGGACTGCAGGCAAGTGCCAAAATGCCCGGCTAATTTTTTTCTATATATTTTTAGTTGGCCAATTAATTTCTTTCTATTTTCAGTAGAGACAGGGTATCGCTCTTGCTCAGGCTGGTCTTGAACTCCTGAGCTCAAACGATCCACCCGCCTCGGCCTCCCAGAGTGCTAGGATTACAGGCATGAGCCACGGCGCTCAGCCTATTTTATAATTTCTTGATACTTTAATATAATTACTCCTCCCAAAAGTAGGTCTTGGTAGTAGCATAGTTTTAGGCATGCTGCCTATACCAAAGGAGAGTTTTAATGTCAAATGGCATATAGCAAGGACTGTGTAACCTTCTATTGCATACCAGATCTTTCCAGGAGCTATTCTATAAAGTGACACCAAAGAATGAGAATTCAGGAGAGTCTAGAGTCTCAAGTAGCCAGACCTCTTATGGTGATTTACTAGTTGTGTGCTAAGCCACTTAACTTTTCTGAGGCCCAGTTTATTAATCTACTTAGAGTCAATGATTGCTAATGGTCTCGCTAGTTTTGACAACCACAAAAGACCTAGAATAGACAAATCCATCCTGAGCAAAAAGAACAAAACTGGAAGAATCACATTATCTGACTTCAAGTATACTACAGAGTTATACTAACCAAAACTGCATGGTATTGATGTAATAACAGACACATAGACAAATGGAACAGAATAGACAACCCAGAAATAAATTCACACTTCCATAGTAAATTTATCTTTGACAATGTTGCCAAGAATATACAGCAGGGAAAGAACAGTCTCTTCAATAAATGGCGCTGGGAAAACTGGATGCAGAAGAATGAAAACAGACTTTTATCTCTTGGCATATACAAAAATCAAATCAAAATGGATTAAAAACTTAAATCTAAGAGCTGAAACTATAAAACCACTGAAAGAAAACATTGAGGAAAAGCTTCAGGACATGGGTCTGGGCAAGGAGTTCTTGAGTGATGCCCCCAAAGCACAGTCAACCAAAGCAAAGTTGGACAAATGGGATCATATCAAGCTAAAAAGCTTCTGCACAGGAAAGGAAATAATCAACAAAGTGACAAGACAATCCACAGAATGGGAGAAAATATTTGCGAACTACCCACCCGACAAGGGATTAATAACTAGAATATACAAGGAGCTCTTATAACTCAATAGGAAAAAAATAATCTGATTAAAAATGGGCACAGGATCTGAATAGACATTTCTCAAAAGAAGACATACACATGGCCACCAGGTATATGAAAAAATGCTCAACATCATTAGTCATCACAGAAATGCAAATCAAGACTACAATGAGATATCATTTCAGCCCAGTTAAAATAGCTTTTTTTTTTTTTTTTTTTTTGAGACACAGTCTCTCTCTGTTGCCCCCTGAGTAGAGTGCAGTGGTGTCAGCCTAGCTCACTGCAACCTCAGACTCCTGGGCTCAAGTGATCTTACTGCCTCAACTTCCCAAATAGTTGGGACTACAGACTTGCACCATAACACCACAGGCTAAGTTTTCTGTTTTTAGTAGAGACTGGGTCTCACTCTTCCTCACGCTGACCTCGAACTCCTGAGCTCAAGTGATCCTCCCACCTCGGCCTCCCAGAGTGCTAGGATTACAAGCATGAGCCACCACGCCCAGACTTAAAATGGCTTTTATCAAAAGGATAGGCAATAACAAATGCTGGTGATGAGGTGAAGAAAGGGGAACCTTCATACACTGTGGGTGGGAATGTAAATTACTGCAGTCACTATGGAGAACAGTATGGAAGTTTAAAATTAGAACTACAATATGACCCAGCAATCCCACTGCTAAGTATGTATCCAAAAGAAGGAAATTCAGTATATTGAAAAGAGACCTGCACTCCTATGTTTATTGCAGCACTATTCACAACAGTCAACATTTGGAATCAATCTAAGTGTTCATCAACAGATGGATGGATAAATTATGGTAAATACTAAATATACACAGTGGAATACTATATAGCCATAAAAAGAATGAAATCCTGCCATTTGCAACAACATGGATGGAACTGGAGAACATTATGTGGAGTGAAATAAGCCAGGCATAGAAAGACAAATCTCACATGTTCTCACTCATGTGTGGGACCTAAATATTAAAAGCAATTGATCTTATGGAGACAGAGAGTAGAATGATGGTGACCAGAGGCTGGGAAGGGTAGCGGGGAGGTGGGATTAAAGTGGGGATGGTTAATGGGTGCAAAAATATAGTTGGATAGTTAGATAGAATGAACAATATTTGAGAGCACAGCAAAGTGACTGTAGTCAACAGTAAGTTAGGGCTGTGGTCCCCAAACCCCTGACGTTGAGGTTATTTCTAATTTTTTGTCTGTGGGAAGCATGGTGATGAAGTTATACCCGTATGTTTACACAGATCCACAATTTCTCCTAAGGGTAAGTAGCAGATATCTAGATGCGCTATAGCTCAGTTGAAGCCTTTATCTACGTAGATGAGTGTGCATCACACTCTGAAAAGTGAGACCTTCTTATATTCCCACCAACAGCATGAAGGTTGCCCATTTCCCAGATCTTTGCTAACATGAAGTGTTACCATTTGGGAGTAAAAAAATCCTTGCCATTTTGTGTAGCCAAGAAAGGTATATTTTACTATATTTTAATTTTGCATTTATTTAACAACTATTTTCTATTAGTTCCTTTGCCTTTTAAGCTTTTTCTTTTGTGAATATGTATTTGGGTTCTTAACCGTTTTTCCACTGGGGCAGGGAGATGGGGTTGTCTCTTTCTTATTGATCTGTGAGAGCATTTTACATGTTAATCATCAGGAACATGGCTAAAGTGATTAATCAGTAACTCTTTCAAACTATTTTATCATCTCTGATTATAAACTTGATGGAAAATTTTCAACCCTTGAAGCCCCTGGACTCCCTCTTCCTTTATCCACCACCACCCTTGAAGGACACTCTGTGGAGCGCTGTGTGTTTCCGCAATCCTCCTGGCGCCACAGGGCAGACGTGGAGGCAGAAGGACCAGTCCCTAGACAAATGTTCCCTTCTCATCATCACTCTGCTCCAATTCTATCTTCCTCATTGCATAAAGAGCATTAAGACTTGTGCAGGGATTAACAAGCCACACATTATACTTTTAGAATTATTTGACATTTCAATTGCCCTGAAGTGTGAAAGGGTTCTATTGTGTACACATTCAAATACATCATGAGCTCTCATAATGTCCTGGTTAGAAGCCTGTTTTTCATTTTCATCTATATATCACAAGCAATTTCCTTTTGGAGTTTTAAGACAATGTTTCAGTTATGCTCCAGAAAAGAACAATTTGTGCATGGTCATCAAATCAATGAATCACTAATCTCCTTAAATCGTCCTTGGTGCCTATACAAAGAGTCTTCAAAGGTTTCTTTTCCCACACATTGTTTAACTAGAGTTTCCACTTGTTAATAACCAAAGGAGGCCAAGCACAGAGGGGGTGGAAGGGCAGACTGAGCACAGTAGAACAGGAAGAAAAGGAAAGTTTACAAGCATAACTGACAATATCTTGCCGTCCTTGAGGTCAACAGTATGGCCCCTTATAAAAGAGAAAGACATAAATGTTCATTTCCACCCAAATCATTTTATAATATCCTATAAAATATACTTGATTAAAACGTTTGTTATTTTTCAAGTAAAACCAAGGTGTGATTATTAGTAGGGGAGAAATTTAAACAGCCAATGCAGTAAAGAAGTGACTCTCGTTCTTAAAATGTACTCTATGTCAAAGCCCATGGCCGGCTGCAGTTAACAAGACTGGCCCTGTGAGCTGTTCCTTTTATTGCTCTCTGCCAAAATAGACTCTCTCCACTTCACTCTTTTGTCTCATATTGACCAATTCACTGGGAAAAGAGTAAAGAAAACAGCTTTCTCCAGTCATGCTAATCCAGCCCTGAAGGAAATGATTTCTCTCGTGAAAATACAGCTGAGGAGTTGGTAGGACTTGGTGCTACAAGAAGCTACCAGGAGCCACGAGTGCGGCTCGCTGGGCTGGGCCCGTGTCAGAGGGTAGGCTGCCCGGGTGGCAGTTCCCACGACGGTCCAAGCCCCCTCCATCCCAAATTTAGCACAAAGCATAATAGTCAAACAGGGTGTCTGCTGTCCTGGGCGCACAGCTAAAAAACCAGGCTCAGAATACAGGACAAGATTCGGAACACCACCAGCCTTCCTTCACAGATTCTCCACCTTTGCTGAGCTTCCAGATTTACTGCAAGCACCTCCAGGAATGCATGGCCCTCTGCTGCCATTACAGAAGGCAGCTTGGCTGGCGCTGTGTACTCCAGCATCTTCCTGACTCCAGATATACTTGTCTATTTGTATATTTAACCTTATCTTCTAAGAAAGATTAAATAAAGCCAGAGAGGGTCAGCAATCACCTGTCCATGAAAATCACTTGTACAGACTGGCTCCATTGTTTCCAGCTGGATCTGGGGTACTTGCCTATTTCCTCCTTTTCTTCCCAAACCCCTGGGTCTTGCACACAGATTCTCCAGGATTTAGAATAAACACCTTCTCTTTCAACTTTCATGAGTCTCACAGTCTGGCCTCTTCTTTGCTGCTAACAGCTATGGTATTAGGATACTTTGCTTTGTGTTAGCAGATTCTGGGTCCAGGGTCAGAGCCCCCTAAAACGTCAGCCTTGGCTGCACTCTGCACACGCAGGCCCTGGGTGCCAAGGCCTTTGGTGGCTTTCGTTGTTGCCCACACCCTACAGGACATGCCTCCCACATGCCTCCCACTTAACTACATGCCGAGCCTGGGCTACTGTGTCCCTGTGCTGGTCAAGAGTCACTAAGTGCAACGAGAAATGCCACCAGCCAGTGTGTGTTTGATAAAGGACAACAGGAAGATGGAGAACAGGGCAAGAATCACTGTCCCAGGTGCCTCGATGGTGGGTGCTGCCACCTGGAGGTAAGGTAGAGATGCTTTGGTTACAGCCTTTTGATTTCAATTGTTCACCTTCCCATAGCGATAACAGACAAATTAAGGAGAAAAACACACTTTTCACTTTAATTTGGTTTTTAGTATTGCTATGGTCTGAATGTGTCCCCCCCAAATTCAGGTGTTGAAACTTAATGATCAAGGTGACAGTATGAAGAGGTGGGGCCTTTAGGAGGTGACGAGGTTACGAGGGTGGAGCCCTCATGGTGGGATTAGGGCCCTTGCAACAGGGCTTGAGGGAGTGGGTTTGCTCTTGTTCTGCGTGTCTGCCCTGTGAGGACATAGCATCCTCCCCTCCCACGTATGCCGCGGGGAGGTGCCAGCTCGGAAGCAGATGTCGAACCTACTAGCGTCTTACTCTTGGACCTCTGGACCCCAGAACTATAAGAAATAAATTTCTGTTCTTTATAAATCACCCAACCTAAGGTATTTTGTTACAGCAGCACTAGCAGACCAAGACAAGTACAATCCACAGATAGATTGATAGTGTAATATAATTAGAACAAAATGGAAAGAGATCTAAATTCATAATAACAATTTGGTACCTCTTGTGAATTCTTAGCAATTATGAAAATCAATTCTATCTTTCTTATAGCTAATGCTCGAAGGCGCAGATCAGAGCTGTAAGAGAGGAAAAGTCTTGTCTGCGAGTGTCTGTGCATAAGAAGCAGAAATTCCAGGACTGTCATTCCCTGGGTAGGAGAGAGAAATATTCCAGCTCTGCTCCTTGGCACACTTGCCCCACCCCCTGGCTGGCTTTTACTTGCTCATTCATTCATCATCACAGGTAGATACCAGGTGTCTCCTAGGTGACAGCATGATTCCAGATGCTGGAGACAAAGTAGTGAGCAGACAGGCATGGCCCTGCTCCCAGGAACTCAAGTGCCAGTGCAAGGAGTCAGAGCAGAAGCCACACCAAAGTAAACGAGAAAATACTGCACAGTGACAGGTACTATGCAAAGAACCAAGATAAAATTATGTATGGCAGATGACTATTCAGAGAAGACCTCTTTGAGGAGGAGACAGGTAAGCTCAGATCTGAGTGAAAAGCAGGGGGAGTTAGACTTAATATTTTAAGGTATTGTTAGGATGCTAAGATCAGCAGAGTGATACACAGATTCAGTGAAATTCCTACCAAAATCTCAATAACATTTTCTGAAGCAATGGAAAACATAATCCTAAAATTCATATAGAATTGCAAGGGACCCCAAATAGCCAAAACAACCTTGTAAAGAAACACAAAGTTGGGAAGACTCACACTTCTTGATTTCAAAACCTGCTGTAAAGCTAAAGCAATCAAACCAGCGTGGTACTGGCATAAAGACAGACATATAGAGTAATGCAGTAGGACTGAGACTCTAGAACTAAACCCACACATTTATGGTCAACTGCTTTTCACCAAGGATGCCAAGACCAATGGAGAAAGATTAGTCTCCTCAACAAACTGGATACTCACATACAAAAGAATGAACTTGGACTCCCCTCCTCCCAACTTGAACAAAAATTAACTCAAGATGGATCAATGACTCAACTGTAAGAGTTTATAAAACTCTTACATGAAAACATAGTGTAAATCTTCATCATCTTGGATTCAGCAATGGATTTTTAAATATAACACCAAAAGCATGAACAACAAAAGAAAAACTAGGTAAATTAGACTTGATCAAAATTTAAAACTTTTGTACATCAAAGGACATTATCAAGAAAATGAAAAGACAACATAAAGAATAAGAGAAAATATTTGCAAATAACATATTTGATAAGGATCTAGTGTCTACAATATATAAAAATTCTTACAACTCAACAAAACGACAAATAACCCTACTAAAAAATGGGTAAAAGACTTGAATAGACAGTTCTCCAACAAAAATATAGAAATGGCCAATAAGCAGATAAAAAGATGCTCAACACCATTATTCATTAAGGAAATGTAAATCAAAACTACAGAGAGATACCACCTTAAACTCAGTCCTCTATAGCCAAAAAAAGAGGAAAATATTAAACAACAAGTATTGGTGAGGATGTGGAGAAACTGACACCCTCATATATTTCTGGTGAAATGTAAAGTGGTGAATCGACTGTAGAAAAAAGTTTGGTGTTTCCTCAAAATGTAAACATAGAATTATGGTAAGACCCAGCAATTTCACTCCTAGGTATGTACCCTAAAAGAACTGAGAACAAGTATTCAAACTTACACACAAATGTTCATAGCAGCATTGTTCACAATAGCTGAAAGGTAGAAACTGCCCATCAACTGATGAATGGATAAACAAAACATGGAACATCCATTTATGCAATGGAATAGTATTCAGCCATCACAAGGAGTACAATTCCATACATGCTATACGCAATGTAGATGAACCTCGAAAACGTTATGCCAACTAAAAGAAGCCAGACACAAAGGTCCTATATTATATGATTCTTTTTATATGAAATATCCAGAATAGGTACCTCCCTAGAGACAGCAGATTAGTGGTTGCCAGGGGCTGGTGGGAGGGGAGGATGGGAGTGACTGCTTACTGGTAGGGGGTTTTTGTTTGGAACGATGAAAAGGTTCCAGAACCAGATAGTGAGGAAGGTTGCACAATATTATAAATCTATTTAATGCCACTGAATTGTACAGTTTAAGATGGTTAAAACAAAATCAGGGAGAAGCTCAAAGGGTAGGAAAAGATGGACCATGTTTGTGAATCAGAAATATCCATGGGGCTGAGGTATGTTGCACTAAACAAGGAAAAGAGGGAGCCACATTATGGGGCCTCTAAAGTCAGGGACGGGTGTCGGACGGTACATCACAGAGCCAGTGTGAGTGAGCAAGGGAGCACGTGATCTCACAGCTCTCTACGCCCCCACTCTGGCTGTCTCGGCAGGGTGGTTTGAGGAAGGCAGGTGTGCAGGCGTGAAGACGCTGGTGGCCAGTTCAGTCCCCAAACCTGCAGGTGACTGGGACAAGAGCAGTAATCGTGACAATGGGTAGATGTAGCCAGATTTGGGTATTTAGGTGTAGGGAGCAGTAGAGTTTCCAGGACTAGGTGATGGATTGGACATAGGGGTGAAGGAAGAAGACCAACAGTTGAAAGGACAGCTTAAAATTTGCATTTAATATTAAGTGTGTTGATGAAGCCAAAGTGGAAACATCCCTGTAATTATGTAACCTGGCCTCTGACAGTACTTTCTTTCTTGAAAGAAGTTTCCGTTCTTCTTCATAGAAAATAACTTTAAAAGAACAACAGATCATAGCAAAGTCCTGAGACAATGAGCATAAGACATTAATATTAAAGAATTTTGGAGTTGAAAGAGATCTTAGAGATTGTCTGGTTCAACCTCCTGTGTTACAGATGGAGCATCAGGTCCCGAATGTTAAGGGGCTTCCTGAAGACAAGGGCTGTTTAGCTGCTTAGACCTAGAACTGTGACTAGGCCGAATTCTACCCAGGTCCATGAGTCATAGGAGGCACCAGCCCTACACCATTCAAGATTGGCTCTCTTGCTGTCTCCTACCTTTTTAGCTTTAAGAGGAAGTGGAGGCTTTTTGGTTTAAATTGCCTCTAACCACACGAAGTGGGACTGTAGTCCCATCTGTGATGACTGTGGACTCTAAAGCCACACTGCCTGGGCTCAAATTCTGGCTCTGTCACTCTGTAGGGTGACCTGGAGCAAGTCCCCTGGCTCTCTGTCTCCCAGTGGCCTCACCCAGTAAGCAGGGACTGGGATATCGCCTGTCTCACGGATGAATCCGCAGGTCACATGGGCTCACTCCTGCTCGCACCTGTGACCATAGCCAGTCCCCAAGTCAAGCCGGAGCACTTCACTTCCTCACTCACAGCCAAGGCCTCCTGAGCCCTGTGGCAGCCCAGTGCACCCTCTACCTGCTGGGTGGACCTTCCCAGTTCCACGAGGCAGGTCCCCCCCCCCCCCCCCCCCCCCCCCCCCGCCAGCTCCATGCTGCCCTCCTTTCTGACCTTCGGTCGACCGCTTGTGAGGCCATGTTTCCAGGACAGTGAGGTCACCGTGGCCACCGTGGGAGTTACGGTTCCTGAGCTTCTGGCTCTGATCCTCTTCCATAGTCAGTTTCCAGATACACTAAGTTTGAAGTCAGCTCCATTATAAATCAAGTAATAGAACTTTGTACAAGGGAAAGACAGCAAGTTTGAGGGGGTGTGCCTGTGTCCATGCACACACGTGTGTGTGTGTGTGTGTCAGAGAGAGAGAGAGACAGAGAGAGAGAGTGTGAGAGATGGAAGAGGAGGCAGGCTAGGGTGTTGTAAAGCTTTTGTTTTTGGAACATTATTATTTTCTCTTCTTTCCCTAAAGAGCAGCACTTTAAAAATCAATTATTTAATTCTGAAAGAGTCCTATGGCATTTTAACTGTATAAAATTAGTCATGATGACATTAAATCCTGATTCAGGAACCTTCTGATAAAGCCACTGTACTCCTCCCCACGGCTGGAATAATCACAGCACCTTGGCAGGCTGAGCTGGGTGATTAACACTTATGTCATCCTGAGGCAGCAATTACCTCACATCTGAGCTCAGTGTGGCTCCTGCTATAGCATTTCCCAGGGAATGGGAAAAAGACTCTGCAATACTGTCAGAAATAATACCACTGTCAGAAGTAATAGTCTCTGAAAGTCATATTTCACATTTAGTACAATTTTTTTGGCTTTCTCTGAGTGCAAACATGGAGAAAGTGAATTAGAGAAACTGCTCTATATTTTAGCTCCAGTCTCTAAGGCAAATTGTACCTCTCAATGCTATTTATTATTTTATTCCTTACTGGTTTTTTATGTTGAGAGAATGAAGGCTAAAGTAAAAGAGGTTTTTACATTTCATTGCTCTGTGTTCAGGGAAAAAAACCCAAAATTTAAATGTTGTTTTACTTCCTGCCTTTCACTCTCTCTTCCTTTCTCATTTTCTTTTCTCTTAAAATTTTCCCTTCTCATCTCATCTCCACATGCGCTTCTTCAATATGTTAATATTAAAACATTACAGGAGGATTTGGGCCAAACATGGGGGATTAAACACAGGCCCTACTTTGACATCCTCCTGAAACCCTACCAAAGGGACCACAAAGGGAAAAAATGTTACAAACCCATAAAAACAAGGAAAATGAGAAATGATAAAATGTCAGTACAATTTTGGGTGATGGATGGTAGATGGGTGAGGAGTACTCAACTTGTAAATGGAGAAACTTAACCTATGTTGGCTTAACGGGAAGTCATCAAAAAGCCAGTGGATGTATAAATTCTTTGGGATTTGGTGGCATCATCGGCCTCTGAAAGTAGGGTCGAAAGATACACCTGCAAATGGGATTGGTCTTTAGAAGAACTTCCACTCCTGCTCCCACCCACTCAATTCGTGTGCATCGACAACTCACCCAAACATGCACAGGAGCCTGGAGGGTCATTCTCTGGGACCACCCTTGCAGAGGCTCTGCTCTCAGGGGCTCTAGGTGCAGGTGAGTGTGTGGGCCTGGCACTGCAACCTGGTTGGCATTTGCCAACCAGGAGTTGGCAAATCTGGCCAGTGGACCAAGTCAGGCCCGCTGCCTGGTTTTGTATCTAACATTCCATTGGAACAGCCACACTCACTCATTTTCCTATTGTCTATGACTCCTTTCGCATTATAGCACAGTATTAATACAACAGCATGGTGGAGGTGGAACAAACAAAAACATGCAGAGCTTAACAGATTCACTACTGCCTCCTTCCAGAAAGTGTCTGCTCACTCCTGCCTGGCGTGAGAGCCACCAGTCAATCACAGAACTTCCAATCAGCTTGGCTCTCCCTCTTCTGATCACAACGTACCCTTATTGAACATGGACAGTTAAATATTACTAGATGTTTGAAGAAATATTTCCACATAAGAGACAAAACAGAGGCGAGGAATTCAGGGGGAAAAGGAGCATAGGGAGCAGGAGAAAATGTCAAAAAAAACTCTATAATATGTGTTCTGTAGAGGTAGGAGAATATATTTTATCCATGAAACATGAACAAGGTGCTATTTAAAAGGAGTACTGAAGAATTAAAAAAGTTCTTGGAAATTAAAATATCAGAGCATAAACAAAATAATTCAATAGAAATATTGGAAGATATAGTTGAAGAAATCTCTCAGAATATAGTACAAGAAAACAGACAGAAATAAAAGACAAAATTAGAGGGTCAATTCAGGATGCCCAGCTGCTGATAAGTTAAAGTTCCAGAAAAGAAAAAAAACATGGAGGAGGAAATCATCAAAGAAATAATACCATAAAAGTTTCTCAAACTGAAGGACAGAAAGTTCCAGATCAAAAGGGCCCACCAAGTTTCTACCCAACGAATGGACACACACCAAGGTGTATCACTGTGTCAGCTAAAAACAGGGGTGAAAGAGTCCCAGGATTTCCAGGAAGGAAGAGAAAGAGGAAGAACAATTTACCTGAAACAGTTCAAAAATCAGAGTGACATTGGACTTCACAAAAACAAACTTGATGCTATAGGATGATGAACCAATGCCTTCAAAATTCTGAAGAGAAATGATTATAACCTGGAACTTTTTGCCCAAGTGAACTGTTGATTGAACCTGAAAGTAGGAAAAGGACCTATTCAAACACACCAGTCTCTTGGAGTCTGCAAGTCTCCTGGAAATGTGCTCTGGCAAAGTATTAGAATAAACACAATCAAAATTGTGAGGAAAAGGAAATAAATGTGTGTAAAAACTGGTGTTAAGAAAGCTACATCTTGGGGGGGAGGGTTGGCAGGGGCAATATATGTAACCCTAACAATATCTGTACCCCCATAATATAATGAAATAAAAAAAAAGAAAGCTACATCTTTATCTTCTATCTAGAAATAGTGAAATAAGTAACAGAATAATTGGCTAATTGCCCCTGGGAAATGGGACTTAGGATGGAGACAGCTATTTTTCATGTGAATTTTAAAACACGTCTGTGTATTAATTCTATGGAGACAATACTAAAAATGACCTTCCTGATATGTGTGGTGGACAATGTTATGTGTTCACCAAACCCATTTTGTTTCCTTCCTGTGTAAGCAGCTAAACTGGCCCCTGGCAGGAAGGTTGGGGTCACCAGCACACAAGGGAGCGATGTTTGTCATTCCCAGCCTACACATAACCACCTGCCCCATGCACCTCCGCTTCTCTCCTCTCCTCCTCAGCCACCCCGGAGGTCACACGTTGAGAAAGGTAGTGCTGCAAAATCCTCGGAGCCTGGGTCCCTGAGTCACCACTTGGGTGACAGTTGCCTGACTTGCATTGTATAATCATGTGAGTGAGAACTGAACTTTACTGGGTTAACCCATGAGAGTTGGAGATGTTCATTGCAATGGAATGCATAGCACTCATGGAAAAAGTGAGCAGAAAGTCCATAGTTCAGCCAATTGATAGCTATGGCTGCAGGGTCTTATGTGTAGACAGTGTGGACTCCATCTGCATGCACCCTGCAGTTTGCACTGTGCTTTGTGTTGACCCAAAGGGACTGCAGGCTGTCCCTCCCCTCCGCCCCGCTAGAGAGAGGAGAGTGGTCATGGAGCCGCTGGAGGTGGTGATGGGGCAGAGAGTGTGGTCGGAGGCTCCACCACACAGGCACAACATTCTGAAGCTTCCAGGTGGTGGCTGTTCCCTGCAGTTAACTCCTGCACTGGAAACTCAAGCTATGAGTTTTGCCACATGCACCACACGGCTGGAAAATAGTCCCATAGTTCACAGGTCATTTTTAATAAAACTGCATTAATTAAAACTTGCTTAAGTGAAGGGAGAATAATTTAATATGAAATACATGTTATCCCAGGGAACTAAGGAAACTTGACTTAGGCCTCAGAAAAGGAAGAAAAATAGACACTATAAAGCCATCCTTACTCTCCATTCTCTTTCTCTCTCTCTCTCTCTCTCTCTCTCTCTCTCTATATATATATATATATATATTCCCATATGTCTGCTTTTTCAGGGACTCCATAGCTTTTTGGTTCAAATGTTACATTTTAAGTCACATGCCAGAACTAATTTGACTAGTTTTGTCCCAAATCCAAGGCCTTGAAGAGTGACTTTAATTGGCCTCTCTTGGGTCAAGGACCAGCCCTGGTCCAGTCAGCTACAGACTTGGCACTGTGGTTAATTTTATAAACAGGGCCTCGGTGGGCAAGGAGGCAGGTCTCTGGAGAGGAGAGATACCGAGGGTGGCAGATGGCCCTGAAGATGCGCCAAGGCACCAAATATTTACTGAGCTCCTTTAGGTAGGGGCCATGTGCGAACGCCTTGTAAACACTTGGTCCTGCTCTCAGGAGATGCACAGTCTGTTTGGGGAGACGAAGTGGAACAAAAGAGATATAATGATTCATAAAACAAGGTAGCCAAGACTCTCAGTGATGACGATAAAGTCCTAGAGAGGGAGGGTGGTGTTGGCTGAACAATGATGTGAATGTGCTTAATGCCACGAAGCTGTGCACTTAGAAATGGTTAACACGGTGAATCTATGTATGGATATTTTACCACAATAACTAACAACTAAACAAGCAAGGTAGCCAGTGACAGCTGAGTTAGCACTGCGCTCAGAGGCCAGTGTGAGGGCTCAGGGCTAGGGTGGGCAGGCGCCAGCCTCCACAACTAGGATGAGAATTAGGACCTGACTGGTGTTCTCTAGATACCAAAGACACATCAAGAAAGAGAACCCAGAAAGATACTGCTGACACTGTGTTGTGCAAACGCCCCACAGCAGGGCATGTAAGGGACCTCGGGTGCCAGGCAGAGCCCTCGACCTGGGCATCCAGCGTCTGAGCTGCAGGGTGGGCTCGGGGAAGCCTGTCGCCAGCAGGAGTGGGGAAGTGCAGGCAGGTCAGATGCTGGGCTGACCGCCACAGGACACCCTGTGTTGTGTAAATGCCCCACAGCGCCGGCCCATGGTGGAGGCCTGAGGGTGTGGCTGTAGGAACCACCACCGAGCTTCTGGGAGTTGGATGAAGTTGCCAACGCTGTGCACTCCTTCGAGGGCTCAGCATGTTGGTCAGCTCTGCTGTGCCACCTTGCTGGGCCGGCTCACAGTCTGGCCCCTACCCAGGCAAAAGTCCCCAGAGTGCCTCCCTCTTGGGGTGACTTCTGACAGGTTTCTCAAGGGTGTCCCGAGGTCCCTTACATGCCCTGCTCACGAGGGTGGGTGCAGATAGCACCTCCAGGCCTCTTCCTCCGTGGGAGACTTTCAGCTTCCCCAGGCAGGGAGCACAATTCCAGGCAGGGAGCAGCCCTCAGAGAAGAGAAGGGCCAAGGGATGCCAAAAATGTCCAGCCCACTCCACAACCTTTGATAATGAACCTGAAGATACTCCCTCCCCTTTTGCCACCATAGAATGTGCCTTAAACGAATTTTGGAGGATTTGTTTTACACATTGTTTGGTAAAGTAGATGCACCTCTGTGACAGGCACTCTCTGAAGTAACAGGCAATGATTTTACTAAGTGGGATGCATGAAGATGAAAAGAATTTTTTCTCAAAGGAATTCCTAAAATCTATTTCAAGTGCAAAAAGAAAAAAGAAAGAAAGAAAAGAGAAGACCATACCAGTACTTCAGAAGTATCTATAGCATAGCTTTTTAGAGTCAAGGTGGAGTTGACATTCTATGGAGACAGACAGCTTCATTTTGAGGTATATGCAGCCAGAAAACCGACTGGAAAATAAAGCCAGAGCTCTAACTCACGGTGGCCGTGTGCGAATTGCCCTCTTCCACACAGAGCACAACAGGTACCACAGTGAGTAACGCCTTTGGCAGGCGTGCCGCGGGAAATATTTATAAGCTGCCTTGGCATTTTCCAGATAAACTCTTGGTAAAAATCTCGACCAGTCCACTGTTATATGGAATGCTTATCAACACTTGGCATTGGTTATCTAATTTTGATTACATATCTTGTAAAAATAAAGTTAAAATAATTTTATCATTTTGTCGTGTCTGTACTCTTACAAAAATATCTATCTTAAAATGGAAAATTTATAGGTTGTTCTTTGAAATTCTAGAAACTTTTATCGAGATTTGTAAATGACCACAGGGAATGGTAAATACAGGTTAGTAGTGCACCAAGGGGACACCTCTAAATGGGTGGGCTGGAATCTCCTACCTGAGAACAGAGAAATGACTTGCAGGAAGGAGAAGGGGACAAAAACCACTTGTCTTTCCTGCCCCAGAACATGTATGAACAACAGGAGGAGATGCCCCGCACAGACAGCCGCGAAGTGGGAGGAGAAGGGGGCAGGGCAAGGTCACTGGGGTCCCCAGGGACATGAGAGTCACCTAGAGCCAGGCCAGAGCCAGACCTCCCTAGCCCCCGCCCCCATTCTGTGGCTCTGAAAAATGTCACTTTGTTATTGTTCGTCGCTGTTCCGTAACCATCTTTCATGAGGTTATTTCATTTACTCTTAGGCTTTTCTGTATTTCCTAAATGTTCTGAAACAAGAACCAGTTAATTTTAATCAGAAAAAAAAATCAATAAAGCAAGCAGGCAAACAAGGCAGCAGAGGCAGCGAGCGAGCTGTGTCACTGCTCGGGTTGTCACCTGCTTTCTCGGCAACACTTCCTTGCCTACAAAGGAAGCAAATGTTCAGCAAAATTAAAAATTCTGGATGGTAGGTGCAGGATGGCTAATAAAAAGCCACTAGAGTGGCTGCCACCTTCTAAACACTGGTCTAAACTCCTGACATTCCCTGACAGGATTTATAGGATTTTCTTTGCTCTTGAGAGATTAAGAAGAAACAGAATGGGATTCTAAAACATTCTGGGACTCCAGTTGGTTACATATTATTCTTGTATTAATACATATTACAAAAATGTCTTGTGCACATTTTTAAACTGAGGAGAAAATTACGTCATGTAAAATTCAGAGCTCAAATTTTGGTCGTTATCTGAAAAACCTGCAGCTCTAGAGTTAACACGTGGAGCCTGCTAAGCTCTCAGCCTAGCTCTGGTTTCTTTCTGCCTATTTTGATTCTGCTGCCTTCCCTACTGATGTCGAGATAAAACTGACTTCTTATGGTGAAACTCCAGCCAAGTTTTTAAAAAAAGAAGTCTTAAAAGGCTTTCAAATTAATGGCTTTACAAATTACAACAGCTCCATGGTAACTAACAACCTAGACACCTTGTAGAAATATAAATTTAGATTTGCCTAACAATTGCGTACGGTGATAGAATGCTTAACTGAAAAATTAATGATCTAAAAGAAAGAGGACTAGATAAATGTTTATAAGTTAGGTTCTCTGATTAAACAGGTCAAAATCTTGAGCTCAGGGCAATAATATATCTCTGTTCAACATGAAAACATTGCTTTCTGCCACGCAGAGGCCAAAAATAAAAAGCTGAATAAAAAGAAGAAACTAATAAAATAAACTAAATATATAGAAATAAATAAAAGAAACTAGTAAAATAAAATTCTTCCCCACCTGCATTTGCCTATAAAGCAAACAAGACAGCAAATGAAAGATAGACTTGTTACTAATTCAAAGCTACTTTAAGATTTTGTTTTTCTTACACAATTCAGGCAGTCCTAGCTAAAGTAAACATTGAAAATTTGACCCTAAACTTATTTGAAACTAAAAAACCAAAACAAAATAAAACAAAACCAATAAAAAAGAGGTGAGAGAGGTTTTTAAAAATCAAACTGACATGAAAACAGCTTTACCCAAAGTTTTGGCCCATAGTCTTTATTAGATTACCTACCAGGGCAAATAAAGTTAACTATATGAACAGGATCCAATTTTGTCAGAAATATTATTAGAATCCAACTGTGTTTTATAAACTGGTGAGTTTGTATTACTATCTCATGACTTAAATTCTAACCTAAAACTGTAAGATCCTTATTTCTGTGTATGTGTTTAGATATGTTTGTATATGTGCATGTAATATGCTATATGTTGTGTCTACATGGTAAAATCTGGTGTAGTCCTTAAGGATTAATGAGCGTTCATATAAAATACATCGTAACTAACCCAAATGTCTTTTAGTTCACATGGCTTATGTAAGTCTTTAATAATTAAGATGTTTTTAAATTATTGTTAAAATAAAAATATCTTCACAATTATCAGCATACATTTTTGCTTGGGTTTACTGGTCAGATAATTTTATATTTGTCTCTGCTAGATATTTTAAGATGTCAGGGTTTGACATAAAGTTTATAAAACTATAAACCCAGCCTGAAAAAGAATGATCCTTGTATAATTTTTTTATAAGTAAGACTAATTTAATATTGTTGGTTTAATGAAAACACCTGTATCTTCTGAGTTATTGGCAAAATACTCATATACTTAACTTCAAGGTTCTTATGTAGGTGAACACCTCATTATCACAGGCTATAAAATGGTTAACAGGGAAATAACATGAAATGATGACGAGCTTTGTCTAATATCTCAATTCTCATAAGTAATCTAGGTAAGCTGTTAAAAAATAAATTAAGTAAATGTAAATGGGATAAATGCTTATAAATGAACTTTTAAAAGTTATGTTGTATTAAATTAAATAATACTCATTAAAATGTCTGAGTCATTTCCAAATAAAATTTAAAAAAATGAAACAAATTGCTGAACATAAATATGTTTTTTCTTGGCATCTTAAATTTTATAGAAAGACTATATTTGGATCTATTAATACACATGAAAAATTGTGTTTTGGGTCTGGGCATGGTGGCTCATGCCTGTAATCCTAGCACTCTGGGAGGCAAAGGCTGGTAGATCATTTGAGCTCAGGAGTTCGAGACCAGCCTGAGCAAGAGTGAGACCCTGTCTCTACTAAAAAATTAGAAAGAAATTAGCTGGACAACTAAAAAATATACATATATATATAAAAAAATTAGCCATGCATGGTGGTGCATGCCAGTAGTCCCAGCTACTCAGGAGGCTGAGGCAGGAGGATCACCTGAGCCCAGGAGTTTGAAGTTGCTGTGAGCTAGGCTGATGCCACTGCACTCTGGCTCGGGCAACAGAGTGAGACTCTTTCTCAAAAAAAAAAAAAAAAATTGTGTTATGGGGAAACGTGTTTTGTAAAATTATAAAATGGCTCTCATCTGTAAAATACTGATATATGACAAACAATTCAAGATTTCTTGCCTCCTAGGTTGTCAATAAAATTTAAGGTTACAAAAAGTTAAAAATTCTAATTCACATATAAATTCTATATACAAAATGTACCAAAAAGTAAGATGTGTTTTATTTTTTTATTTTATTTTATTTTTTTTTTTTGAGACAGAGTCTCATTCTGTTCCCTGGGCTAGAGTGCCGTGGCGTCAGCCTAGCTCACAGCAACCTCAAACTCCTGGGCTGGAGTGATCCTTCTGCCTCAGCCTCCGGAGTAGCTGGGACTACAGGCATGCGCCACCATGCCCGGCTAATTTTTTCTATATATATTTTTAGTTGGCCGATTAATTTCTTTCTATTTTTAGTAGAGATGGGGTCTCACTCTGGTTTCGAACTCCTGACCTTGAGCAATCCGCCCACCTCGGCCTCCCAGAGTGCTAGGATTACAGGCGTGAGCCACCGCGCCCGGCCAAGATGTGTTTTAATGAGAAAAAAATTATAATAAAGGCATAAAATGTATTCTTTATTGAGAAAAAACAATTTTTTCTAATTTGGAGATTATTTAAAGGCTGTTTCAAAATATGAAAGAAAATGAAAAGGAGCAAGTACGAGAGAGAGGTGAAGAAAGTTGAGGATATGAGGATGTATTTTTGGTAAGGAAGGTTAAAAGGAAAAAAGAATAATTTTGTATAAGGAAGAATTTTTTAATTCTGTTCTTATTGATGCATAATAAATGTACATAGTTTCAGAGTACATGTGATAATTTAAGACATTCATGTATTATAAAGATCAAATCAGTGTACTTGAGATATCTATCACCTTAAATATTTGTCTTTTCTTTATGCTAGAGCCATTCAAATTTTTCACTTCTAGGTTTTTTCCTTTTTCTTCTTCTTCTTTTTTTTGAGACAGTGTCTCATTCTGTTATCCACCTAGAGTACAGTGGCATCAGCCTAGCTCACAGCAACCTCAAACTCCTGGGCTCAGGAGATCCTCCTGCCTCAGCCTCCCAAGTAGCTGGGACTACAAGCACAAGCCACCATGCCCGGAATAATTTTTTCTATTTTTTGTAGAAACAGGGTCCCTCTCTTGCTCAGGCTGGTCTCAAACTCCTGACCTCAAGAGATCCTCCTGCCTCAGCCTCCCAGAGTGCTAGGATTACAGGCATGAGCCACTGCACCCGGCCTCTATTTTGAATTTTCTGAGGACTCACCATATGGTTTTCCACAGGGGATGCACTATTTTACATTCCTACAGCAGTGCACAAGAGTTCCAATTTCACTATATCCTTACTAACACTTGTTATTTTTCATATTTTTAAATTATACCCATCATAGTAGGTGTGAAGTGCTACTCATTGTGCTTTTGGTTTGCATTTCCCTAATGACTAACGATGTTTAGCATCTTTTCATGTGTCTATATTTTCTTTGGAGAAATGTCTATTCTAGTCATTTGCCCATTTTAAAATTGATTTTGTAGTAGTAGTTTTTGTTGTGTCATAAGAGTTATTTATATATTCTGGGTATTAATCCCTTATTAGATACTTTGGCCAAATCCAAGGTCATGAAGTTTTGCCCATGTTGTCTTCTAAGTGCTGTGTGGTCCTGCTCTTACATTTAGGTCATTGATTCATTTTGAGTTAGTATTTGTACATCATGTGAGGCAGGGATCCAAGTTCATTATTTTGCTGGTGGATATCCAGTTATCCCAGCACCATCTGTTAAAAAGACTATTCTTTCTCCATTGAATGGTCTTGCCCCCTTGTTGAAAATCACCTGGTCATAGATGGGTGGGTTTATTCCTGGACTCTCAATTCTATTCCTTTGGTCTACTCATCTGTGCTTTAGACAGTGCTACGGTTTTGATGGCTGTGGCTTTGTAGGATGTTTCAAAATCAGGAAGTGTGAGTCCTCCAACTTTGTTCTTTTTAAAGATTGTTTTGGCCATTCTGGGTTCATTTCAGCACCACCAGAATTTTGATAGGGATTGCATTTGAATTTGCAGATTGCTTTGTATCTTAACAATATTAAGTCTTTCAATCCATAAATATGAGATGTCATTCCACTTATATAGGTCGTCTTTAATTTCTTTCAGCACTGTTTTATACTTTTCAGTACAGAAGTCTGCTGCCTCCTTGATTGAATTTATTCCTAGGTGTTTTATTATTTTTGATTCTATTGTAAATGAAATTGTTATCTTAATTTCCATTTTGGATTTTTCATTGATAGTGTATTGAAACACAACTGATTTTTGTGCGTTGATCATGTATCCTGAAATTGTGCCAAATTGGTTTATTAGGGCTGTGCCATCAAACTATGTTTGAATATGTGCCCCCAAAATTCATGTGTTGAAAACATAATCCCCATTGTAACAGTATTAAGAGGTAGGGCCTTTGGGAGATAATTGGGATTAGATAAGGTCATCAGGGTAGAACCCCCGTGATGAGGCTGGCGGCTTTAGAAGAAGAGAAAGCTCTTCTTGCCCTCATGCCATGCAAGGCCCTCCATCATGTTACAACACAGTGAGAAGGCCCTCATCAGATGCGACTCCTAGACCTTGGACTTTCTAGCCTCCAGAACTGTAAGAAATAAATTTCTTTACTTTATAAATTTCTCTAGTTTGCAGCATTCTGTTGTAACAACAGAAAATAAACTCAGACCCTCTAGTAGGTTTTTAAAAATTATTATTCTTGAGTCACTGTTGGAGGCTTGCCATATAATTGTGCAGCTTAAGAATTAATCTTAGGAGAAGGAGTATGTGCCCAGCCCAGAGCGGCGTGAGAGTCATACGTTCTGGCTTAGGTTCACCTAACAGGGTTGCTGCTTGAAGGCATAACAAAGAGTTTGAGCTTCTGCACGTAAGCAAATGCTTCCCAGCCCCACAGCCCTGGGGGTCTGGAGGCCACTTGATAAACATCTTGCCCTTATGAGTACTGCCTGAGCTCATGGGATGGCTGGTAGTCAATGACGGGTAAGATCCCTCAAGGAGGGACAACCAAAGACAGGCACAGCCGCAGGGGGCCAGGCTGAAAGGCATGGGAATGGAAAGTTTCCCTTTGTGTCTGCCTTGCTTATCTGTGCTTATCTCAAACTCTGGCTTATGGCTGTCACCTTAAGCAACCGCATCAAGACCCCGAGTCATGGGATATCTGTGTCCTTAGGCTACGTGTTGGAATTTATGGCCATTGCTGCAATGCCTGGGTGGTCATGTATAAGGAAGTACCTTTGATTTTTTAGGGTATAAGAATAAAAGGACTGGTGCGTTTGGCGCTGCAGTCTTGTACCGTCTTTATGTGTGTCCGTGTCTTTCTTTGTGTGTTTCTTTGTGTTATGTGTTCATCCCCCGTCCTGCAAACGGGCCACGACAAGTCGCGAGCGAGGGAGCAGAAGGGTGTACGACTGCACGAGCGAAGCAACGCCTAAGTCAGAGGAGCTTGTTTCTTCAAGCTCCTCTGGTAGCAATTCTGACAGCGAAGTTGACAAAAAGTTAAAGAGGAAAAAGCAAGTTGCTCCAGAAAAACCTGTGAAGAAGCAAAAGACTGGTGAAACTTCAAGAGCTCTGTCATCTTCCAAACAGAGCAGCAGCAGCAGAGATGATAACATGTTTCAGATTGGGAAAATGAGGTATGTTAGTGTTCGGGACTTTAAAGGGAAAGTTCTAATTGATACTAGAGAATATTGGATGGATCCAGAAGGTGAAATGAAACCAGGAAGAAAAGGTATTTCTTTAAATCTGGAGCAATGGAGCCAGCTGAAGGAACAGATTTCTGACATTGATGATGCAGTAAGAAAACTGTAAAATCAGAGCCATATAAAACCTGTACTGTTCTAGTTGTTTTAATCTGTCTTTTTACATTGGCTTTTGTTTTCTAAATGTTGTTTTCCAAGCTATTGTATGTTTGGATTGCAGAACAATTTGTAAGATGAATAATTTTTTTTAATGTGCATCATTAAAAATGTTCTGAGTGAAAAAAAATAAAAAAATAAAAAATAAAAATTATTATTCTTTAGAATTTTATATGCCAGGTCATGTAATCTGTAATAGAAATAGTTTTACTTCTTCCTTTCCAATTTGTATGTCTTGCCTGATTGCTCTGCCTAGAACTTCCAATACAATGTTTTACACCAGAGGTGGAAGTGGGCATCTCTGTCTTTTTCCTTGTCTTAGGGGCAAAACTTTCAGTCTTTTAAACTATTTTTTAAAAATATTACTGTTCATTTTCCTAACTCTGTAAAACCTTAATGAGATCTTTTATTTTTAAATTTTTTATTTCAGAGTATTATGGGGGTACAAACACTTTGGTTATATAAATTGCATTTGTACCACCTGATAACCATGCCCATCCCCCAAACAGCACGCACTGCACCCATTAGGTGTGGATTTACCAGTCCCCTGCTCCCCTTTCCCACCTGCCTGACATCCGATACATGTCACTTCCCATATGTGCACCTTAGTGTTGATCAATTAGTGCCAATTTAATGGTAAGTACATGTGGTGTTTGTTTTTCCATTTGTGATACTTCACTTAGAAGAATGGGCTCCAGCTCCATCCAGGATAATACAAGAGGTGCTACTTCACCATTGTTTTCTATGGCTGAGTAGCACTCCATGGTATAAATAGACCCACATTTTGTTAATTCACTCATGTATTGATGGGCACTTGGGTTGTTTCCACATCTTTGCAATTATGAAGCTATAAACATTAGGGTGCAGACCTCTTTTTTATAGAATGTCTTTTTTTCCCTTTGAGTAGATACCCAGTAGTGGGATTGCTGGATCAAATGGTAGTTCTACTTATATTTCTTCGAGGTAGCTCCATACCACTTTCCATAGAGATTGTACTAGTTTGCAGTTCCACCAGCAGTGTATGAGTGTTCCTATCTCTTAACAAGATCTTTGAAACCAGTTCCATCCAGCTTTAATAATCTCTGTAATATTTCTTTTACTTAGCAAGGACATAAGCCTGGATGTTAAAATAGCATTGTCTTCTTCTTATTTATTTTACAAATATTTATAATATTCATAGTTGTCTTATCTTTTGTACTTCATATTCTCAGTTCATATTTTAAATAAGTACCGATCAGTGTCATAGTTAAGAGCTCCACCCATCTGAATAATATCTAATTTTTCTCTCCAAATTCTCTTTTCTGTGATCAGTGACATCTTCCACAGAAATATTTTAGTGAAAGTTTAGGCCATAAATTTTGTCAGTTCTGTGTCAGTTCTGTTTCAGTTATCCATGCCTTCCAGATTTTCTTTGACACGAATAGCCAAAATTGCAGGGTTTAGAACATGCTGGGATCTTTTATTGTCTGGCTTTTATCACAAATGTCTGCCCAAAACATGTTATGAAGGGCATTCCCAAGGAACAAATTAAGGTTGCTCTAGCCATTTCTAGGTTTGGTACATCTGTTTTGAATTCCATTATAACATAAAAATTTTAGGGCAGGCAATGTTCTGGTGCAGTGGAATTGCCAGGAGACTCCACACAGCCCTGAATGCTGCCAGAGTTTGAAATAATGTGTCAGTGAGTTTGGAAAGACCTACTTTAAGAATACAAATGGAGTATTCTTTTGATTTGCAAATGGAACGGAACACTCTTTATTCACTCTGAGTCAGATCCAGCAAATGAGGCAGAAGATGACCATCAAAGACTATGAGGGCAGCAGAGCTTTAGGGCTGCCTACAGCCAGTGGAGCCCCTATACACACTGTGGTGTGCTTGGAGCTTTGCATACATTATGGTAACTCTAAGAGGTAGATATTGTTAACCCATTTTTACTAATGAGGAAACAGGCCCAGAGGAATAAATAATTTGCCTGAGGTACAGAGCTGGTACACAGGGATGAGGTTTGGGGTTTTATGGCAGTGTCTGCACTCCTTCCCTGACACCAGGGATTGGCAAACTAGGCCAAGAGCCAAATCCAGCCCACCACCCTTTTTTGTAAATAAAGTTTTATGGGAACACAGCCACACCCACTCATTTCTGTATTGTGTGTGGCTACTTCTGCACTGTGGCAGAGTTGAATAGTTGAACCAGACTGTGTAGTCCACAAAGCCTAAAATATTTACTATCTGGCACTTCATACACACAAAAAATTTGTCATCCTCTGCTTAAGACCGTAAGACCTTTCCTTACTTCTGGGGTTTTCCTTCACTTACTGTGTCCCCATCCAATAGGAATCCTAGAAACATCTGACACATGTCCTAAGACAGTGGCTCTTGTGTGCTCTCAGTACCAACAGAGACAGACTCAGGAGGGCTGTTCCTCCAGCCTCACATGGTTCAATCACCACCCCAACATGCAGGTAGGTGTCTGGCACAGTCAGCTTCCCTTCCCTGCAAGACACCGCCCAGGGAGCCTGGCCTCATCACAATCACTCTCTGGATGACCTGCTGTCAGGTCATCGACGGGCAAGCCTTTGCTGTCAGGGCTTGCCCGTTAGGGGACAGACAAGGCCATCCTCTGCTTCAAGCCTCCCTGAACTGTGCTTCCTGGCCATGGCCACTCTGGCAACTTCATCCCAGGACTCAGGTTCCTGTGGTGGAAGACTCAAACGAAGGGAAGATTACACACAGGCTCTATGTGTCAGAAATGACTTGGGAGAGTCCTGAGAATCCCACTTTTATAAGAGTGTGCCCCTGAGCCCTCACAAGAGACAACTAGGCTTCACCTCTCTGACAACCACCATCGACAGGTTCCTGCAGCATACCAGCCATTGGCAGACTGTCTCCGGGCTTCACAAGCACCCATGGGATAGGAGCACATATTTTCATTTTATAGGAAAATCATGGGCTCAGCGCATGCTAAGACCATGTCTTAGTCCATTTGCACTGCTATAACGAAATACTTGAGACTGGGTAATTTATAAAGAACAGAAATTTATCTCTCACAGTTCTGGAGCCTGAGGAGTCCAAGATCGAATCGAGCTGCCGGCAGGTTCAGTGTCGGGCGAGGACTGCTCTCTGCTGGATGATGATGCTGGATGCTGCGTCCTCCGGAGGGAGGGAACACTGTGTCCTCACATGGGAAGGCGAGTCCTTTTATAAGGGCCTTAATCCCATTCATGAGGGAGGAGTCCTTATAGGCTAATCACCTGTTAAAAGCCCTGCCTCTTAATACCATCACATGGGACATTAAGTTTTAACATCTGATTTTGGAAGGGACACATTCAAACCCTGGCAGACCCTGATGGAGGGCACATGCTCAGTCAATGCTCCAGGCCAGAAATCATGCCTGATCATGACCCCCTTGAAAATCCCATCTGCTTCTGTATAACTGATCCCGAAGTTGAGTGCCTGGTAAAGACCGTCCGCCAGAGACCCTAAAGCAGGAAGAGGAGTGGGGCCTGGTTCTGCTCACTGTCCTTGAACCCAGTGCTCTGAGGCGACTGCAGGGCCAGGCTGGGTGACGCTTTGCACATCCTGAGGATGTGCAAGTCCCAGGCTGGTGGAAAAAGGGTCAGAGCAGGTGGGAGATGTGGGTGTCCAGGTCAGAGGCTGTGGGCCCCATCTCATCACAATTTCCACACAACCTCACACTTCCCTTAGACTTGGGGGTACTGTCCCCCTCCCTAGTCACTGGGTCTCTGTGTTGCTCCCCCCAGACTGAGAGCTCTGTCTCTTCACTCTCAGAACAGTGGTGGTGTGCCTCACGTGGGACAGGCCCCGAGCAAGTGCCACCTGGACTGCAAGTTGGCATGGAAGTGTCCCGATATTGCACAAGCTGGTGGCAGTGGAAGATGCTGCCCCACAGGGCTCTCCCTGTCTTCCTCTGGGATTCATCTTTGTTGCTGCCTGTCTGACCTGATGCAGCTCTGGTCTCCGCCACCAGAAAGCATTGCCCTGTCTCAGGCAGCCCAGAGGGGCCCATTCCAGCCCTCACATGTCCACAGGCTCTGAGTAGACAGTGGTCTGCAGCAGCAAGGCTTCAATGTGCACGTTATTTATGGGCCACTTATTGCCCAGCTTAGTGTCTGCAGGGATTCCCTGCTGCTGGGGTGCAGGACCATTTCCACATGAGTTTGGAGACGAGCAGTCTAGAGATTTATGGCACTTAGTAGTTAGAAGAGGAAGCTGTAAAGTGCCTATAGAGCAGCTCTGAAAATTAAGACGTCTGCTTCCTGAATCCACAGGCTGGAACCCTGATTCCCGCACCTGGCTTAGCTTTCCTTGCACTGAGTTTATTCACGCATAAAATGAGAATGGAGGACAGGATGCATTTGATGCAAGTGCATCTGAGAACCTTCCTTATTCTTAGTTCCTGAAATGAAGTAGAACATTCCAGTTTCCTGGGAAGTTTATGGTAACACAATCTGAGGAGCAGGGAGCTGGAAGAAGTCAGGCTTCCTGACGGCAGCTCAGAACTTTACAGGTTTCTGATGTGCCGGACAGCAGCCTGTCCTTTGTATTCAGGTAGATTTGGGGTTGTGTTTTATCTCTGCCATGTAATTGTACATGTCTAACATGGACCACATATTAGTATTAAATTCTCTAGATCTTGGTGTTTCACTTCACTGCATTTAGTGGGGAAATTTTGTAAGCTTTGGAGCACCTAGCCTAGCCTTCCAGAGGCAGCTTCCTCTCTTTCTAGCTTCTGCCCTTCTCCTCCCCTAAGCTGGCATAGCAAATCGTAAGGCCAAAGGCCCAAAAAATCTGAAGTACTGCAGTACAGACTGAGGGGTACATGGCTCTGAAGAGCACACGGACAACAGCTGAGGACACCGCCAGCCACTCAGCATGGTGGATCACCAGGGCACCCTCGTTTCTGCAGCACAAACGAGCAGCAACGTGGGGCACCTTCTGGAGCTGGCCAGGAGAAGCTAGAGCAGGAAAGGCAATGAGCAGAGGCTTGCAGGGTGCAGGTGTCTGCTGAGCTCTCACCACAGTCTAGGTCACACGCCAAGCACTTACCTGTGCACAAAGTGTCTCAGTTTAGTGCTTCCAATAACCCCATAAGATGCTGTTATTGTCTTCATTTGCATATAAGGAAAGGTCAGCCCACAGAGGGTACGTAATTTGCTCAGAGACCCACAACTAGTAAGTGCTAGAACCAGGTTTGGACTCAGGTCTCTGGGTTCCCCAGATTCTAATCTCGAATCCAGTGAAAGCTAAGCCAAGTCAAAAGGACTGAAATTTTAGGATGGGGAAAATCTTACATTTTTAGAGCCAGAAAAGTCAAGGGAGAGCGAATCAAGGATACAATCCCAGGATCTCAGCATCTCTCTTAAACCCAGTCACAGTCTGTACAAACGAAGGTATCTGATGTGGTTCACCCACATTATAGACCACTCACTCATTTGACAAATGCCCATGGAGCATGTCCCATATGCCAGACATGGAGTCACAAGGCAGGGGTAAGTAAAGCCAGAGTGCCACCTTTTCCAGGGCATTTATCTTTTGACACAGAAAGCTGGTGCCGGAATGCATTCTCCTGGCAGGGGGAGGGACAGGAGGTCTGGGGAACTGTCAGGGAAGGTTGAGCCCATAAATCTACTACAGAAGCTGTACTCACACTGAACCAGTAGTGAGCAACTCTGGCTAATTCCTGAGCCCAAAGGCCAACAGCCTCATTTTCCCAAGGCCTCACCCACCCCACTTCCACCTCAGTCAGGTTACCAATGTCAGGAATTGGATAAAGTCTTTTTGAGTGAAATCACTCTGATCAGTGGGGCCCCTGGGAGAGCCTGCAGCCCTCAATCAGTCCTCAGAGTTCTGTGGTTCGGGATGATCAAAGAACAACAGAGTCTGCCTGAAATCACCCATAAAGTGGTTGGTTAGCATCATTTCCTGCTGGCTAGGACAGGCCCTGAAGGGTGTGGGCTCCAGGCAGCCCCTGAGCCAGGATCATGACATCTGTCAGAGGCCCTGGGGTATGGATGGAGATGGGACATTTTTGACATTGCATTCTAATGGTGTTGAGAAGAGAGCAGTAGAGAGCAGGCCATGGCTCTCCACTGCCCATCACCCACAAACACCTGAGCACCAGGTGGGCAGCCACCTCATCACCCTGTGCAGGACACAGACCCTGGGTGGCCCTGCTCACTTCAGAGTAGGCTCACCTGCTGGCACTCACCTGCTGGCGCTCACCTGCTGGTGCCCTGCAACTCCTCATTTCCTCCCTCAAGTAATCCCATGCTGCAATGCCAATTATGAGACTGTGCTCATGCTAGGGACTGTCTGAATGCCACGTTTTACAAAATGGCAAACCAGTCACAAATACATAACTTAATCATGGCTTCCACATAGCTCATAAGATGACTCACGAGTGCTCACGGCACACCAGCATGTTTGATGCTGGCATTATTATTATCAAGGATTATTTTCCTGAGTGGGGGGAAAGTATCATGTTCTTTGCTGGTTCTGCTCGAAGGCAGGCTCCTGCAGGTCTTGTCCAGGGGAAGGGCCAGAGTTCAAGGGTGGAAGTAAGGAATCCTGCCAGTGTCGTCTGTATTTCAGTTTAGACATAATTAAATGCGCTCCCTGAAAGCAACTCGACACTGGAATGAAGAAAAAGCGTAAAATAGACAATCCCAGGTGGTATATAATACAAACAATTGGTATTTTTTCTTTGGCATATTTGTGGTTCTTTCATTTTGGGTGGGCCTGACATTCTGGGAGTTGAAAACATTTCAAAGAAGTAACCATGCAGTCCTATGAAGAGTCTCTCCTCCCTCGGATCTGTTTTTTTTTTTTTAGACAGAGGCAAAATTTTATGTGAACGAAGTCTTACAAAGTCTTAATGAATATAACTTTCTCTAAAGCTCCTTTTATACACGGAGTCTATTAGAGGGCTCCTTCACGCTCTTCCTGTGTAACCCGGCATGGGAACATGTCTAGCGCGTTTGTCCTCAGCCTGGGGCTTCCGACAGCCGGTTATTTATTTCTCCACCGGGCCCTGCGCGTCCTCAGGCTGCTCCCGTGGTCGAGGAAGTCTCCCCCAGGCAGGGGCGGGCGCCCCCCGGGGTTGGGCTCCTGCGGGGCCGGCCCTGTACAGACGCCCGGGTCTGTCTCACTGCCCCACCCCGCCCTGCTCTTCAACTTCTTCCTTTCCCGTCACGTGTCGTGAGGCTTCTTAACTTCAGGCTCACATTTTCCACGTTTAAAGGGGTTTTCCTTCATCTCTCCAAAAACAAAAACAAAAACACACCATGAAGATAAACCCTGGAGTTGTAATTTGGGTGCGCGGCCACGAGGTGGCAGTGGCGCCTAAGTCTCCGGCTCCGGCTCCGGAAAGGGCGGCGCGAGGCTCGGAGTCCACGCGACCGGCGTGCGGAACTCACGGCACGTTTGTGGGGAAACTGAGGCCCAGAGGGCTAAGCCATGCATCCAAATCGGCAGGAACGACGCGGGAGGCAGACCGGGCTGTGCCCACGAGCGCTCAGGCACGGGACCCCGCTCCCACGCAGCCCGCGCCGTGTCCCCGCGCCCAACCTCGCTGCGCACCCGGAGTCTCAAACGTCAGAGTACTGCCTGCACCCCAAGGCTGCGCGTGGAAAGTCTCTGCGACTTCTGAGACGAATTTCCATCTTTTCTCCACCGTCCAGCCGTCCCCCCGCAGGGCCCTTGGCCTTGGAAACGGTGACAGACGCCGGTGTCCTGTCTGTCGGGCGTCACCGCACGGATGGCCGGCGACGCCTCGGGCCCGTGTTTCCATCAGAGGTAGCGTTTTTCTCTGAAGGAAGCCTTCTCGTACTTTCTCTGAAGCAGTTCTGTACCGGCGGCTGTCCGAGGGCCCCTTCCCGCCCTCCCGTGAAACCCGGCCCAGAGCGCGTCTGCGCCCGTCCTCGGCCGGGCCCCGGGTGTGTGTCCGGGTGTGTGTCCGGCCGGCCGCGCCGTCCCAGGCTGCTCCGGTCACGGAGGCCGTGGGAAAGGGCCGGCGCCCGCGGCGGGGCTGCTGCGCGGCGCGTACAGGCGCCCGGGCCTGGGCGGTCCTCACAGACGCCACAGCCGGGACCGCGGAGCCGCCTCCCGGGTTGTTGCCCTGCAGTCCTGTCATAAACTTCTCCTCAAGTGGCGCCCGGCGGAAGATCCGTCAGAGCATGGCGGGGAAAGGTCACGTGACAGCCACGTGACTGCACGCAACCACTCACGTGCCCGCCGCCTGCCGCGGAGCACGGCGGGTAAACATGGCGTGGGGCCCGTGAGCGCGAGAACCGCCTCTCTTCGTTTCAAAGCATTTTCCTGCCGCTCGCCGCCGAGTGCCTGCGCAGAGTGAGGCGAGCAGGGCTCTCTGCCTCAGCAGCGGCTCGCCCGCGGAGGAGGGGCTGAGAGGAAGAGAAGGGGCTGCGCTTCCTCCCGGAAGGAAGCCTCGCACGCGACGCGACCGCATCGCCCAGTCAACACGACGCGTGGCCTGAAAGTGACCGTCCCCGCGGGCGGCCGGGCTGAGGCGGTGGAGAGGCCTGCGGGCTGTGGGAAGACCGTCGCCTCCCTGCACGGCGCCCACCGAGGAGCGACAGTTGGCAAGGAGAGGGCAGGAAGGCCGCGCGGCCCCGTCCGTCCGGGTTGGTCAGAGCCGGTTCTCGGTTGGGCCACTCCCCAAAAGCCACAGCCCCTGGCAGTTGGCACCACGGGCCCTGCGGCCGTGGGTCCCAAAGCCTCGGTGTCCTGAGAGCACTAACACCTGGGGGCGGCGGGCCCACCCGCGTGGCAGTTGTCTCCCGTGCAGAAATGCCACCGACAGGCACGGTAAGAAAAGGGTCATCTGGAGTCAGGCTCGCGTGTCTTAGGCACCGTCGGGAGTAAAGGGTTGAAGGAAAGCATGGATTTGCGAGTTCTGTAAAATAAAATCTCTTGGGCCTTCCCACCTTCCTCAGAATTTGTCTACACTTTAACCCTTTGCTAATCCCTGCCTCGAGTGCACCCCCGCCTCCACCGTCTGCCTTTCATTGTTCAGGGCCGTAAATGTCCTCCGTTAACCACGGCCTCTTCTTGGATCTTCCTTTGCCATCTTACATCTGAAAACAATGCCTTAAAAGGGAGACTGCCGAGATTTCTGCAAGACTGGTTTCATCTCAGCCTTCTCTCCTGTCAGGCATAGGGAGACAGGCCCCTCCTTAATGGGCAGGAGCTGACAGCGTGACTTATTTTAGTTAAGTCCAGAGTGTTCTTTACTAAAACGTTAAGACATCCTCCTCCTCAAGCCCTGAGCGCTGCTCTTCTGAGACCACAGCTTGAGTTTTAGGAGGGAAAAGGAAAGAAGAGACAGCCACAGTGAACGGCTGTGATGTTATCTAAACATTCGAGCTCCTGTTCTTATCGGCTCCAGACCTGGAAGTTCACTGTGCTGCAGGGACTGTTCTTTAAACAGTTTAGCCCAGAAGGTGGATTTTTCTAAGAGTGATGGCCCATTGAAGAGAGCCCGAGCAGGGAAGGAAATTTAAATTCCAGTCCACTAAGCAGCCTTTTGCAAAGGAGTCGTCTTTCCCAAGTTATCTTCCTTTTAGGAGCAGCCTCTTCAAAGCTGCTGAAAGCTGGTTTCTTAGCCAGGCTGTGCTGGTGGTTGCGGGGGCCCTTCAGTGGCCCTGGAGTCCCCTAGTCATGTATTTTCAGGATCACAAGCATTTAAAAAGTTGCAAAAGTAAAGCATTTGGGGGTATTCTTTTTCTTAAAGAGTTTATTCTCAGAAATTAAGTCCTAAGCTCCACAAAACCTGGATCTGAGCCTGTTCTTGTTTTAAACGAAGTGTATTGATCAGTTAGTGCACCCCAAGATGATTAACGGGGGGGGGTACAGTAAGAGCCATTAAAACTCTTTTATCTTTTCATTTTTTAAATATCAAATGAGAAAATCACACCTTACTAATACTGTACAGACTGACCCCTCCTCCTTCCTCTGAATGCATGTCAGAGGTGCTCAGACACCCCTGAAGAAAGCGTGAGCACCCGCAGGGGAGGTTGGGGGCCAGGTGTGCTCACAGGCTGTTCTCATTCAGCACTTGGTGTACGTATTCAGCTGACACGTGAGGAGCATATTCAGTCTTACTGCTTGCACTCGAAAATAAGTCAGAGTGAGAACAGAACCGTATTTTTAAAGTTAAGATAAAATAGTTTAAAAATATTTTATTTTATTTTTATCACACCCTTTAAAATGTGTTTATAGTAAACAAAGCATACTTGTGCAGTAGTTGTGCATATAAATGTAAAATCAAAAAATTGAGCTGGTGTTTCATTGTTATCTGATAGAAATACACCATCAAAATCTGGTAATCATAGTTTTAAAGTATTGTACTGGTTGAGCAACCCCAATCCAAAAACTGAAATGCTCCAAAATTTAAAACTTTTTGAGTGTCAACATGATGCCACAAGTGGAAAATTCCACACCTGACTTTGTGATGGGTCACAGTCAAAATGCAGTCAAAACTTTGTTTTCTTCACAAAATTATTAAAAATAGTGTATAAAATTACTTTCAGGCTATGTGTATAAGGCGTATATAAAACATAAATGGATTTCATGTTTGGACTTGGGTCCCATCCCCAAGATACCTCATTATGTATATGGAGATATTCCAAAATCTGAAAAATTCCAAAATCTAAACACTTCTGTTCCCAAGCATTTTGGACAAGCTATATTAATACCATTTCTACACAGTAGAAAGGGAACGGAGCAGAAGAAGTAGGCTACCTGGCCTAACTTACCCATAGACAAGCTTACGTAACAATAGTTCCTTAAATGAAAGTAACTCTGACCTTTCCTTAGATCCCATTTGGATTCACAAGCTGCTCTTGAGACACAAAGTTCCCTGGGAGAGAGATCGTCAACTGGGCCAGCAGTGGATCCTTCATACCTTTGTGGAAATTGTTCCAGGAACTTCCTTGTCACCAGCAACTCATGCAGTAGGAATGAAGGACTAGAAAGAATGAAAGAAAAGGAATCAGAAGTTGCTGACTTTGGGTGGTGGAAGATCTGCTCTGAAAGTGCAGGTTCACTGGAGCCATGCTGGGCACTGGCTTGGGGTGTGGCACACAGCGGGACAGCGTCGCAGAAAGAGAGAGAAGGGGAGCGAGAGCTGTAAAGACCAGTCTCTTCCAGACTTCCCTTGACGTCCACACTGCACTCACCCACTCACCCTGCGCTTCAGATGACCTGGGGGAGCCTATCGCATATATTCTATTTTCTTATCTCCATGGACAAATGCAACATGCTGGAAATGTTGATACTATGACTCCCACCTTCCTTTCCAGGCGGACGCTTCTGGAAGTGGCACAGAGAGCTTTCATCACGCTGGCTTTGAGTCTGGAGGGATGGCCACCCCACTCTTGTGGGACTTTGACCTTCTGATGAACACATGTGAAGACTGAGTCAGAGAAACTGCAGGGAGTGAGGGCATGCCTGGGGTGAAACTGTGCTGGGAACTCCCGTACCATCCTCTGGTTTATATTTTAAATCATAGTAGGGCAGACATAGCATTAAGGAAACATTTGGGGCTTATATGAAAACCAGCAGCCTCTGCCTCACCCTTACCACCCACTCTTAGGCACTAGAAGAAATATTTCTAATTATTTTAGTGGCTTTTTTCTGGAATTTTTTTTCTATTCTTCAATATTATTTCTTCAAACAAACTTTAGAATTATTTTAACCAAAAAAAATCCCCTTTAAATTTTCTTGATATTTGTTAAATTTTAATAATAGCTTTGAGAGAATCAATTTATTTTTGATATACTTCTTTCCTTAATGAAGTGTCCTGTCACTTACTAACATCTTTCATGTCCCTCAGTAAATTTGTGGGGTTCCCCCTCAATCCAGGCCCTCTTTGCATAGTTCTTGTTTGGTGTATCCATAAGTATCTGTGTGTGTATTATTCAAATAGCAGAGATACACAGATACATACACACATCTTTGTTATTTTAATGATATATTTTATCAGTGTTTTTAATAATTAAGAATAAAGTTATTTCTTCCAGCCATTTGTGTCCCAGCCACTCAGCTTGGTGCATACACAGCACGAGAGAGAGAACAATTCATCATCCAGGTCGACTTTGTTTCCAGCCCAGCCCCTTTCCAGCACCAACACTCAGAGCTGTTGGCCCCAGCTGCAAAGAGATCATGCACTGGTGCTGGCAACCCAAACCTAGAACCTTGGATAACACTTTATCCTTTAATATATCAGAATCTTACAGGCATGTGAGTCATTCAGGTCCTGCGATCCATTCCTTCAGCATTTGGGACGCTGTGTTTACGAGAGAACCAGATGGGCCTAGACGTAGGCTCGCAGGTCTGCATCACAGGGGTCGCTCCTACCCCACCCGGCTCAGGTCCAGTTCCTGCCCCCAGCCTTACCCCAGGGGCGAGTCTCCCCACACGGAACACCTTCCGACACACACCTCCGGGGTAACCGCCTCCTGGGACCTTAGAACCCCGCCAGCTGAAACCTCTCTTCCCCTGCTGGAAGCCTTCCCCACCCTGCGTGTTCCTGCCTGCCTCCCTGTTGCCTCATTGTTTCATCTTAGGCTTATTCTTTCAAGTAGGTATTACAGCAGTAACTGTATAATTACTTGTATAGTTTTTGTTTTCTATTTAATGTTCAGTGAGAGATACAATCTTGCCCTTTGCTGCTGCAGTCTCCTCCCTAACATGAGCACAGCACACGGCTAGTGCTCACTAAACATTTGTCAAATGAAAAAGAGTGAAATTTGGAGGCTGCATAAGTGCCTAACGATTGGAGCACAGCCAGGAATGCTTTATAATCATTAAAAATGTTATTTCCAGGGATTTTTAATGGCAAAGGAAATTGCTTCTTTTGGTAGCATTAGGATCATGCAAATCAAGAATAATATATAGGTTCAGGAAAACCACTGGAAAGAAATAGAGCAAAATGTCCACAGTGCTTATTGCTGGGGTGGAGACCACACGTTTGTGTTTTTACTTTAAAATGGGCATGTATTAGTTTTAAAGTCAGAAAAAATAATTTTTGTTTTGTGTTTGAATATTTAAGACGTAGTTACTGGGAAAAAAGCACCTCTGAGGAATAAGGAAATTGGCAGCAAAACCAATAGAAAAACAGAGATTTCAATTAGATAATATTTTAAATGCTCTATTTAAAGAGAATCTTGATCAGGAGAACAGATAATAAATAAGTTGTGATATATCAACCCATTGGACCACCTTCTAATAGTGAAAATGAGTGAAGCACAGCCTCGCATGTTCACATGGACAAAACTTGCAGAAACAATGGTGAGGGGCATAAACAATGTATTACACCATTCGTAGGACAAAATCCACGTATAATGCCAATTATATAATTTTTAAAATATACCAAAATACTATTTATTGTTTAGGATACATGAATGTACAGTATCATAAAAGTATTTAGAAATATATGGAGGTGATAAGCATTAAATTCATGGTGATGGTTACCATGGTTGGGGGAGGGGCTTGGGGCAGAGGAGAGAAATGGGGATTTCAATTTGTTTATGCTGGGTGGTAGATATATCATGTTATTATATAATTCCTTGTACCTTTGTGTCTGTAATACTTTATAATAAAATTCCAAAATTCATAACAAATTTTAAATAAAACAAAAGCAAAGATGAAAAGAATCCTGTTGTTAATTCTTTCATTAAGATTCTTTTGTAAATGGGAATAGTACATTTTCACTACTTATAAAGTCAGATTCTGAAAGACAGGCTTTCTTTCTTTCTTTCTTTCTTTTTTTTTTTTTGTGGCTTTCCGTTAAAGTAGTTTACTCTTAAACAGAGATGCTTCTGTTAAGAAACTTAGAAATAACTCGAAAACCAACAAAACACTATTATTTTGTCCCTTAGCATTTTGTTATGTCTCAGATGATTGCTAGAACTTTTATGACTTGTCTAATGCTTTAAATTACTAGTAATTTATATTTCAGTTATGTCAATTTTTAACTTGACAGATACTCCTTAAAAGCAAACAAAAGAAACATCCTTCTGTGATTTTATTGGGTTACAATTGATTTCATTTTTCAGGATCCGCAATTGGAGAAGATGGGTAGGTGAACTGAACTGGCTTAGGACTTTCTGATAACGTGAGCCGTGTCTGCTAGACGAGGTTCCCAGCCATAAAAGAGGGAGAGAGAGCTGTGCTCACTGAGCGCACCCGTGGCCGTTGGAAACATTCCAAACAGAACACAGCATAACGCCTTCCCTCTGTTGCTGAGACATAAGGTATGCAGGGGCGGAGCTACTCTGCAGGTGACTGAACAGTTTCCATTCTTGAAAATTGGGTGATTAGCTTTGCTGTACTGTGGGCCAAAGTTCTCACTCTGCAAACTGCTATCCCACTATAGTCATGTATTGATTCATGGCAGGGATACATTCTGAGAAGTGAGTCGTTAGGTGATTTTATTGTTGTGTGAATATTCTAAAGTTCACTCATGCCAACCTGTGCCACAGCCTCCTACACGCCTAGGCTGTACAGCGTAGCCTCTTACTCCTAGGTACAGACCCGTACAGCGCGTGACTGTGCTGACTACCGTGGGCATTTGTAATACAATGGGACGTATTTCTGTATCTCAGCATAGCTAAACATAGAAAAGGTTCAGTAAAAATGTGATAAAAAAGATAAAAATATGGTACACCTGTATAGGGCACCGACCATGAATGGAGCTTGCAGGACACCCACTCCACTTCATACGTGCACACGGAGGCACTCAGACACTCACATTCCCATACACACGCTCAGGCACTCACGCTCATACATTCATGTGCATACTCAGGCATGGCACTCACACACACTGGGGCACTCACACATCACCCACATTCATAGGTGCGCACTCAGGTACTCACATTCACATTCATATATTGTCTCACACAGATTCAAACACTCACTCAAGCACTCACACTCACATTCATGTGCCCACACTCAGACACTCACATTCACATGCATATACATTGTCTCACACAGATCCACACACTCTCATAGACTCACACACATTTATACACACGCACTCATTTATATACACCCACTCTAGCACACACACTCACACTCATATGCACAGACACATTCACACACATTCACATACACGTGTTCACACACTCATGTGTTCACGCACGCACATGCTCACACATCCATGTACACACATGCACACACGCACACACATCCATGTACACACACGCACACAGCACTACTGACCAGGCCCAGCCCAGCCTCCCATTTCCTCCCCACGAGAGCCTGGGACAAATGGTAAAAGTGGATTTTCACACCCTATGGCTGAACACTGACCCACTCGTGCTGTGTTTACGAAGCAGTGACCTGAGCCAAGGAATGATCCAGACGTAGGAAGGCGCTGTGCTGAGCAGGACGCTCTGCCTGGGCTCCCAGACTGCCCAACTCCGCCGATGGGGTGGCCGATTGTTTATTTCTCCGTTTGACACTCACTGGGAAGTCACAGCAACATGTGGCCGTGGGACCCAGCTGCCACCGGCTCATCAGGACGTTTCCACTGTCTTAGAAATGGATATTGATGACTGCAGAAGGTGCTGTCAGTGTCGAGACTCATTTTGGTAGTGAACATGGCCAAAATGCTCAGACTCCGAGGCCCACAGCTGCAGTCCGCACTGCTGTGCCTGATCCTGGTCTTGGCCTCAGAGGTTTAATTAAACCTGGCCACTCAGTGACCTTGGGGGACACTCTGCTAAGTGAAATAAGCCAGGCACAAAAGGACAAATATGCATTATGCCACTTAAATGATAAATCTAAGCTAGTCAAACTCACAGGTGCAGGGGTGGAATGGTGACTGTCACAGGTGGGAGTGGGTTGGGGTATGAGGAGGGAAACAGGGCTTGCAAAGTTTCAAATATAAGAGATGGGTAAGTCCTACCTGAGATCTATACAGCCTGGGCGTGTAGTCAACAATACTATATTGTGCAGCCAGGTGCAGTGGCTCACGCCTGTAATCCTAGCACTCTGGGAGGCCAAGGTGGGAGGATCGCTCAAGGTCAGGAGTTTGAAACCAGCCTGAGCAAGAGCGAGACCCCCGTCTCTACTAAAAATAGAAAGAAATTAATTGGCAACTAAAAATACATAAAAAAATTAGCCGGGCGTGGTGGCGCATGCCTGTAGTCCCAGCTACTCGGGAGGCTGAGGCAGAAGGATTGCTTGAGCCCAGGAGTTTGAGGTTGCTGTGAGCTAGGCTGATGCCACGGCGCTCTAGCCGGGGTAACAGAGTGAGAATCTGCCTCAGAAAAAAAAATACTATATTGTGTACATAAGATTTGCGGAAAAGGCTGGATAGCTCTTATGTTAAGTGCTCTTATCACAAAATAATAACAACAATAATAATAAGTACAGGGGTGGGAGGAAGCTGTTGTAAACCAGCGGATCAAGGGGACTCGGACACCAGAATTCAATCAGCCAAATCAGTGTATTGATACCTGCGCAGGGGCTGTCCCCGCTCCATGCAAGGATGGAGAAGCAGCCCCGAACAAAGTCTTTGCGGTTTTTTTATACCCTGGGGGCTGGCAGCTATGCAAGCAAGCGATCACAGAAGCAGAACGTTGCGGTTAGCTGTTAGTTAAGCGAACAATGGAAAGGTGGACTAAGGGGCGGGGGACTTTCCTGGAACAGGACCTCTCTATTCTTTTTGAGAACAGGCCCCCTCGACTTCCTCCTCCCTCCTCTGGGAACTTTGCTACGTGGTCGGGACCTTTTACTATTAGTTGGAGCAAGACTGACTCCATTTTAGATCTGCAGGAGGAGCCATCCTGGGTCCTTTCTACTGCAAAGCTTTTGGAGGTAATGGACAGGTTTATGGCACAGAGAGTGGTGATGGTTTCACAGGTGTATACTTATCTCCAAACTCATCAAGTTGCGCACATTAAATATGCACCATATTTTGATATCAATCAGACCTCAATAAAGTGGGTTTAAAAATACATAAATGCACTCTGGGAGACCGAGGCGGGCGGATGGCTCAAGGTCAAGAGTTTGAAACCAGCCTGAGCAAGAGTGAGACCCCGTCTCTATTAAAAATAGAAAGAAATTAATTGGCCAACTAAAAATATATAGAAAAAATTAGCCGGACATGGTGGCGCATGCCTGTAGTCCCAGCTACTCGGGAGGCTGAGGCAGAAGGATCACTTGAGCCCAGGAGTTTGAGGTTGCTGTGAGCTAGGCTGACGCCATGGCACTCTAGCCTGGGCAATAGGGTGAGACTCTGTCTCGAAAAAAGAAAAATACATAAATGACAGCTTTTACTTAAATTTTAAATCATGGAGAGTCCTGTTGATGGGGCAGTTTCAAATGTTCTAGTCATGAGTATTTTTCTGTAACATTAGATTTGGATTATGAGTTCCATGGGGGTCCAGGGCACGACTTAATAGTCATAATTACAATAATCACGACAATCGCAAGCATGCATTGAGCACCGGGGAACATTCAGCTACATGCTGTGCTTGGATTGTCTCATTTAATCCTCACGACCCAGGGTTAGCACTCTTCTTTCCATTTTTGGTGTAAAAAGGGGGTAGAGAGAGACCGGGAGAGGGTGAGCTCACACACACAGTGAAATCTAGCTAGAAAGCGTCAGGGCCAGGGTTTGAGCCTGAGTCTAACTCCATATCCTTCATGCTTAACCAAGATTCCTTAACACTTATTATTAATTAGCAAGTGAGAGATCAAGTCTGTCTCACTTACCTTGGCATCCCCAGCACCTAAAACAGTCACCAGCTAAGTGGAACCCTGAGAAGTTTGGTGAAGTAATGACTGAATGAACAAACGAGATGGTCGGGTGGGTGACAGTAAGGAAATGAACCGTAGGGGTCGGAAACCCTGGCAGGCTTGACTCCTCGCTCGTCTGGGAATTGCACTTTGAGCCAGCAGGGGCCTGGGAATCTTTAGAACATGCTTTGAGGTTTTCTTCCTTCCAAGAGCTGAGCCAGGGAGTCGCCACGCCGGTTTGTGTGTCTGGCTTTAATTCCCTGCTCATTGCCATGCAAGGACGCCCCTGCTCCAGAGAGGGAATGGAAATTCTGTGAGATTCGTACCTTATTAAGCCTTTTATGACCACCGTTATGTAATAAGCAGAATCTGGTGCCTGGGGAGGGGGTGGGGCACCAGACCGGCCAGCTGGGGGACAGAGCCAGTGCCCACATTCACAAACCAAACTCCAAAACTGTGGTCCCAGAGGTCACCAACAGCAAATAGATATCTTGTCGCTTGGGATAAAGCAGGAACAAACATTACTTTAACATTTAGGCTTAAATTATAAATACCCAGAACACAATTCCCGTATATAAAACACACATTAGATGTAAACCCGCAAACTGGTTATGGCATGCATGTGGATGACTTTAATTTTGTTATTTTTAAAACATAGTATTTGCAAGTGGCAAAAGATAATTATTGTGAAAGATAACTTGGTCTTCTTGTTTATATTCAAGAACCAACTCAGATTAAAGCAACCTTTTAAAAGGGCTTGAACAGGAGAATAAATCAGTATCGGTGTCAGTTTGTCTTATTTTAATAATAGTCACTATGGCAACAAATCGCCGACCTATTTCTTCTCCTACCTCCAAGTAAACAATACGGTGTCCACTTCTCCTGGTGCCCTGTTTCCTCTGAGCAGGAATTTCTTGCACAGAATGCCCCTGAAGCACCCAGAGTTCTTCCCTACATGCTTGTTTTAGTCGTGTTAAACACTTCCAGCCCCCTTGTGGGTTTCCACCGTGAATGGCCACGGGACGCTCCACCTCGTCCCTGGCGTCCCTCCGTGGCTGCGCTCAGAGTTGGAGAACCCGGGTGCCGCGACGCAGAGGCCGGCCAGTACCCTCGGACTGGCTGCAAGGCACCCTGCGTGAAAACCAGTGGAGTTTCACTTCACTTTCCTCTCCTTCCGCGCCCACCTGTAGCTAGACAAACAGAAGTGTTCCAGAAGGTCGTTTACCGCACTCAGTTGCCTATTCAGGAAAGAACAAACGAAATATTAACATGCATGTGCTTCCTCCCTGTCCTCAGCCCACATCAGAATCCATTTATACTTGACCAAAGCCAGAGATTTCTGGATATACAGGTTGCTGTGTCCCCACGGCACGGGAGCCCCCCGTGGGTGTCCGTGCCCCACGTGCTGTGGGTGCCTGCGGCCCCTCACCTGAGCCGTCTCTCCAAGGACACGCTGCTGTCCGGAGCATTAAGAGGAAGTGCACCATCTCTAACTTTATTTATTGCCTGCCATTTTTATGACCTGTAGAGCACTCTTAGGGTTTTATTGTGTGAGTTGGAAGATTACACAGACCTGCTAAACAGAGGACAGGAGCGAAGCCCCAAACAGTGCTCTGTGAAGCTGCAGTGCTCTCAGACAGAGCAGCAGAGGGGAGACAAGTCCGCAACTCTGTACATAAGGTACCAAAAATGATGAGAACAAAATGGCCATAGTGATTGATTTTTCTTATCTGAAATATCTATTTTTTAAAATGGAAAGAGGTTTGACCTACTATGATAGTTCTCCAAATGTGCCTCGGGTATCTCGGGAAAACTTCTTGAGATTTCACTACAAATATTATCACACTTTCTCTATGCTCATACGGAGCCATGATTATCCAAACAGCCGTGTCAACGTAATACCAAAGCAATTGCTTGAAAACTAGGGAAAAAATTAATCCACCTGAAAACCTGGCATATGAATTGCAAACATGGTTCCAATTCGTGCCTTTGCAGCTTCTCCCATTAAGAAATAGAACCTATTTTATCACCCTCTGGATCTGGGCTAGCCTGTGACTCTCTATGGCCATAGAACATGGCAGAAATGACGATGTGCTAGCTCGGGCTTAGGCCTCAGGACACCTGACACACTTGCACTCTCTTTTGGCATCAGACTTTGGGATGAGAGAATATGAAGAAAAATCAGGACACCCAGCTGATCCACAGCTGACCACATATACGTGAGGGAATCCAACTCAGACCAGAGAATCGTAAATTGCTGACCCAGCCTAAACTGCTGACCCATGTAATCATGAATTCAATAAATTTCTGTTGTTTTAAGTTACCAAGTTTTGGGATAATTTGTTATGCAGCAGTAGTTAACTGATACACCTTTTCTTTCTCATTTTACCAACTACCCATCCCCGAGCAAAAGGCTTATGGTTATGCAAAAAGTCCTGTCAAAGAATCAGGAGAGCTAGATCCTGATCTGGACTCTGAAATATTCAGCTGTGTGACCTTGGATAGTCCCGTTACTTTTCTGAGCATGGGTTGCTTTATCCGCATGTTTATGGACAAGGTACTTGGTATTTCTAGCGAGAGCATCTGTGTGAAAGAAACTGACAGAGCAGCTTTTATTCTTCCCCAAGTTGTCGTGAATGTCTTTAAGATGAAGTATCTCTGACGAATCTATTCACATTACAAATATCCCGCTTTACTCAGCAATCCTACTTCCTCGCCCTCACGCCAAGACAGCACACACGTGGATGTGCAAACATTATATTCAAGAATGTCTGGGCAGCATTATGGGTGTGGCAAACATCAGGAAATAACCTGAATGTCCACTAAGGAAAATGGTTGCACAAATAATGATGTATTTATATTATAAAATATTGCATAGCTCTTAAAATAATTCCCTGGGAGAATTTTTATAACGTATTTTTTTATTGAAAGAAGCAGGATGCAGGGCATAACACTATTTTTGTAAAGGAAACAAAACAACAAAAAAAACCCCTTTCTTTGTGTACATCATTGTTACACGGTTGCTCAGCCACTGAGAGCTTCTGGGAAGGAAGTGGACCAGGCTGGCTGGGTGGAACGGAGGCAGAGCTTACAACAGCAAAAACGTTGAAACAACCCTGGTGCTCAGGTGGAGGGACTTAGTTAATTTCATTACGGCACAGCCATACAGTGAAATGATATTCAGCATTAGAAATAATGCTATATGGCATATTAAAATAAATATATATATTTAAAATAATGATATTAATGAACATGAAACAGTATGACCCCGTGTGTTTAGGAAATCCTTGGGATGCATATGCACCAAATAGTCGTAGTAATTATTAGTGAGTGCAGGCTTATGAGTGGTTTACCCTTATTTTTATGTATCTACACTTTCTAATTTGCTAAATTACCATGTAGGAAAAAAGAAAGAGGTGAGGAGAGGCAGGAATGTTCAGTGATCAAAGGTGTTCAGTAATGGGAGACAGAGAGAACCACAGACGACTGGGTCCTTCACGAACTCAATATCATCTCTGAATAATGGGGAGAGGAGCGTATTTTGAAATGGAAATGACCACATGCGGAAGGTGGCTTGAGATATTTAGCCTAGTGAGTCGGGTGACCGGCCATCTATAATGTCTGTGGCTCATACCAAGTGATGAGGATGAATGAGATAATTAATATTTATAAAGTGTTGTAATATCCTGCAGAAAAAGCTGTTGTATACGATAATGGTGTACACCATGTGGCTCACTGTTCTGTCTCTTCAGATAGCCCCTGAGCAACCTCTTTGCGATTGTCTCTTGAAAGATCACTGGCTCATCTCATAATTAATACGCGTGGTCTTTGTTTTTTTTAAACAAGAAAACATTGATTGAAGAGAGACATTTCATCTTTTCTTACTTTAAATTTTGTAAATCCAACCAAGAAACTATTTTTTACCTTTTGAAACCATATTTGTACTTGAGTAGATGTTTTTCACTAAAATACCAGCCTTGAATAAACTTTTTTTCAGCCAGGTTTTACAAACCTCGATACAACAGGAATTTGTAATTAAGGCTCGAGATTTAGCGTAGATTAAAATTGAAATTAACTTAGGTCAGGAGGACACAATAAGACACAATAAAAACCAAAAGGAAACTGAGCTGTTTTTATTCTGTGGTTTTCACTCTCCTGTTTCTAAATGTCAACAACAAAGCAACCTTTTCCAGAGCGTGGAATGTATACAAACAATCTAATCTATGCCTAGGCGTGAGATTCACTGATATTTGAGCGAAATCAATCACTGGATAAGGAACCTTTCTGGGAACGCCTCACCATTTGGTGAAGTTCGCTCTTGCCTTCCTGGGTGACAGGCTACCTTGCCAGGTCTTCAGCCCGCGGCGACTGAGGGTTCTATAAACCTTATGAAGCCTTCGCTTCTATCATACAGGGGCTTGTGAGGGAATAACCTGCACTGACAAACTCAGTGCATGAGTATAATATATTTTTTTTCATGCTGAAAAAGGAAAAATAACTATTTTTTTCCTCTTAGACTCGCCACATTTGAAAACATTTCAACTACGCAATTGTCGTTTCAGGACATGAAGCCATTGGATCAAAAGTTTGGCAACTTGTTTCCTTCCTTGTTATTTTGGATGACGGGCTGGTAACCGGCTCCCTGTTTCTCTCTGGGGCTCCCGTTGTTCTACATATTCCTTTCTCTAAGGTCATCAGGGCGTGATTTTCTTGGGAGGAAAAGCAGATGTATAAGGTTACTCACTTTCTCCTAATGTTGGCACTTGCTTCTCAGGCACGTCAACTTTGCTTATTCAACCATTGATACTGTTGACACTGGCTCTCTCATTTTACTGTTTTATACGTATGTTTCGTCACAATGTGAGAGAGGACACCGCAACCATTTGTACCATCCGAGTGAACTCTTGTCATGAGAACAAATCCCCCAAAATTACTCTATAACACTATACTTCTTAAAATCAGCTGTTGTTGTTATGTGAGGGATGGTTTGTGGCCAGGCTTAAAAAATTTTTTCCCCAAAACCCTACATTCCAAAAACAATGAGAACAATCCCAGCGTTGAGAAGTATTGCCTTTACTTAACTTCAAGCACACACAGTTCTCCAACCATGAATGTTCCACGTTTCTGCACATAAAATATCTGGGTCCAGAAAGAGTTGGTTCTGGACTTTGTTGGGAGTGGACGTTTGTTATTAGAAGGGGTGTTCCCCCCTGGAAATAGGAGAGGCTGAGACCTGGCAAGTTTCGAAGCATTTCCTCATGGCTTTCAGTGTCATAGTATGTGTGAAAGTGATTGGATTTTTTAAAAACAACACTTAGGAAATATGATTTGTACTGTTTAATGTATCGGTATTATCAGCGTAAGTAAGAGCACATTTTTTAAGAAGTCAAACTCTTAGCATAAATGAGAGAATTACTGTTGACATCATTCTCTGAAAAGTCTGTGACCAGGGGCTGTGATGCTGATTGAAAGTAGCCGCTACGAGGCTGTGGTTGACCCCACTGTGTGAGTCAGACTCACAAAGCCCAGGATCAGGCCAGAAGTAAATGATACGATGAGGTCACTTTTTTGAGGGTAAACTGCTGAAAGCAACTTGCCACTCCAATGTTTAAAATGGAAGAGTTTAATCCAGCCATTCGGGACTCAGGAGTATGGCTGGCAAGATGCGTACTGTGTGTGTCTCAATGTCTTGTGACTCGTCAGTGGCCTCAGCGTGCCCTTCCTTCAGGAGAGTCCCGTGTGTTGTATGCACAGAGTGAAGAAAGAACGACAGTGTCTCCGAGCGTCTGCAGTCTGGCAACTGGCGAGGAAGACGAGCCTCAAACAGCGCAAACATCCCCACAACCCACGTCTCGCCGGAGCCTGTGATGGGCAGCCTGAAGGAAAAGTGAAGGATGCTTTGAAAGAGTCTGAGAAGGAAACTTAATCAACTGGGCGGGGGCGGGGGGAGCCAGGTGGGGATCCCTGGGCTGGGGACATGCCCACTGGGAAGCCACCACAGACATGCCAACGCTGGTGTGCGCTATCTACCCGCCCCTTTCTCCTTAGTGGTAACTTCTGGCTCGCTTGATGGATGTCATCACACAGAGCTTCCCATGGAGTTACACCTGTGGGTCAGAACACCTGCCCAGGTATAATGTGAGGGTGGGTAGCCAATGATTAAAGAGAGAAACGAGAGACGGGATATTCCATCTGCATTTTTCATGCATTCCCCATACCTTGTATACTGTGACAGGCTGCTCCCAGAGAGCGCTGTTGACATTTGGAACAAACAGCGTCACAGGTTGCGTTTCCCTTGCTCTGCACAGGAACTCACGCACGAAGGCAGCATACGACAGACATTGGGGGAGTCTCATCGCGGGGCGTGAGCTGTGCTCACCTGAAGACGTTGGAGACGTTCTGCAGGCGCTCTCACTGGGTCTAAGGAAACAGAATTCCAAGCATCCTCCCTCCGTCCTTTTGTTTTATTTTTTCCAACCAAGCTCCTAATGAACAGGTATGTTCCAGGTGGTGGCAGCAGGTGGCGCTTTGTGTGCGTGAGCAACTTCATGCGCTGTTTGTGTCTGACGCTGACAGGTGTGGAATCCGCCCCACTGTGCTTTCGGGTGTCTCGTCCCCGCGGCGGGTGGGGGAGGGAAGAGTCCCAGCTCTGCAGGACGACCCCAGCTTACAAGCTAGTGTTTGAAAGAGGTTGAAGGGTGATTTTAACACGTCCTTTCAAAACGTTCCACTTTAAAAGTGGAATTCTTTTTTCCCACTAAACATGAATCAGCACTTTAGCATAATTATAGGATAAAAGTATGATCTCTACAGGAAATACAAAAATTTGGTGTTTGGATTTAGCTTTTGATAATGACACAGGCTCTCCTTGCTGCGTGTATTGGCCCACGGCCTTGTGCCCTCTGTCTGGTGCCCGCGTTCCATCCGGATTTCGTAAAGTCGGTGTCGGCCCTTGCTAGACACCCTCCAGGGACAACATGCACATCAGTAAGATGACAAAGTGATTCCCGCCTGGAACACATTTCCTTTTCGCGTCTGCTGTTGCAAAGCGTGCTCCTGGTGAGATACGTTTGGAACACGATTCATCTTGTTCGCATAAAACACAGCAGTTTCCAAGCTCCCTAAGCCAGATCCTTGAGACACTGTGAGCAAAAGTGCAAATGATACGCGTGCCTGAAAGACCTTTCAAAGACGAGCTCTTGAGCGAGAGCAGGAGGGAACACGGGATGGCTTCACCTGGGGATCGAGGCCACCTGGAAAGAGTGAGCGTGAAGGTGTTTCTCAGGCTGTCCTGGGCTGGGGCTGGCCTCATCCTGGGAGAGCTGGGAGGAAGAGGGCTGGGGGCGGTGAGGGGTCAGGGAGCGCTTGTTACTCAGCTGCGCACACAGACATACCCGACCTGCCTCCGCCCCTCAGCACAGGCAGGGACCCCCCCGAGGTCTCCACCCCCAGGAGAGGAGGCAGAACAGGAGAGAGCGGAAGCGGACAGGTGTGGGAACCTCAAGGACTCACCAGATTTCCAAAGATGACAACCTCTCTCATTCACCCTCCATCCCCCCGCCTGCACCCTCCAGACACTGAGGGCAATTTCACTCCTCCTGGACACTGGCCCCATCCCACCACCTGCCCTGATATAGCTTCCCTCCAGCTTTGGCCAGATGGGCGGCATCTGGGAGGAATCAGGATTTTCCCTGTGATCCCTGTTGGTCACACACCTTCCCCACCCTCCCTCCGTGTCCTGCCCTTCACTCCTGTGCTCGAGGAGGATGGGCCGTGGGTCCCGCGTGGGTTGGGCGGGGAGGGGAAGATGGCACCTTGGCATCTGCACCGCCCACCGGTGATGCCTGGATGCAGCAGACTAGCCGGGAGGGTGGCGTTTGGGTTTGGGGTGCGGAGGAGGCAGCGGGGCAGACCGACATTTCTGCATCCTGCTCTCTGTGAGAGCACCACACACTTTGCTGTGTGGCGTGGTTAACGGTCCTCTGGGAGTTCAGGACGGCGCAGCCAGCCTCAGTGAGGCCCCACAGAACAGGACTGAGGGGGGTCACCCTTCCCGGGCACACCCGCACCTGCTCCCCGAGAAACCTGCTGAACCATCAGCGTCACCGCATGCAACCGAGTCACTCTTCACTTCCGTCTGCTCGGTCCTGCTTCGTGCAGGGGGCCGGCCCGGGTCTGGGGCGATGCCAGACAGAATTCTCTTCCTGCGGATCGAATATTTCCCAAGTGCCCTAGGAAGCTTGCTTCTGGCACTTCCCTAATCGCTGAAAAGTCAGGAACAAAATAGTCCCTGGACCCTGGTCTCTCCAATCGTGGTACCCTGTGTCCGTAGAAGGCAGGTAAATCCCAAAGGCGCTGCAATCCCACGCTGCCCACCCTGCCCGCCCCCTGCGGGACCATTGTCATAAGGCCGCAGGCTGCGCTGCCCCCGGGTGTCCCGCCAGGGCATGGATCGTATTTTCCGATGCTGCCTCTGAGCAGATGTATCGGTGGCCAACAGAACAGGGCCTCCCGTAGAAAGCCCCGGAGAGCGGCTCAGAGACAGGCAGCCGGACCCCACATTAGCCGAAAGCAGATTAAATATGACTTATTCGACGTCGCAGACGCCGCAGCCCAGAGTGCCGCGGAGGACAAACACCCGTGGCTCATCTCCGGCTTCTCAGGGGAGGCACCAGGTGTCCCTGCGCCGGTCTGCAAAGGGTCTTCCGCGCCCCCCGCCCCAACTTTGCCCACTCTGTGTGCCCGTCAAAAACCCGCTATCACACGGGAGATGTGTAGAAAGGCAATGGATTGTGCATTTTCTTGTCAAGGCCCTATTCTCAGGAAAATGACTCATATTTATTTAAAGGGTCTATTCAAGTGAGAAATGAATCATTCCCACCTGACGGCCGTCGCCCGGCATTTGAGGTGGGAGGTGACAGAGAGAACCAAGATCCCGGTGGCTGACTCTTCAGCTTGGAATCTTGGGCTTTGGGGCCTGAAAGAAAAGCTACATTTTAATGGATTTGACCTAAACCAAGTTTTTTAAAGTATCTTTTCCAAAACTTGTTTGTGTTGCTTTTTCTTTCTTTCTTTTTTTTTTTT
>VBSM01003157.1:53228608-53248906 GCA_008086735.1 Cheirogaleus medius | reverse complement strand
TTTGGGTAGATGCCCAGTAATGGGATTGCTGGATCAAATGGTAGATCTACTTGAGCAATACCTTTTTAATATTCAAAAGGTTTTTTTCTTTTTGGAAACATAGGTATTTATGTCCTGTTGATAAGGGAATGCATATTAAATCGTTAACTTATTCCAGATTTTACTCAAGGTACTCAAACTGCTCCCACTCATTTTATGTCGAGCCTTTTCCAAGCCAGGACAGGACCGTGCCCTCCTTAGAGCAGGGGGGACAACGAGGTGCAGATGACAAAAGCAAGGCCTCCCCCACTCACGCCCTCGCCCGCCACCCACCACCCGGTAGACGAGGAACCCCAGGCGTGCGGCATCCTCCTCCCTGCAGTCTACTGTGCAGTGCAGACCCGCGTAGTCCCTGCCTCACAGGCCGCTGTGGGGATTACGTGAGTTAACGCGTGAAAAATCACTTAGCACGGTACCTGGTTATTGTGACGACGGAAGGGGTAATGCTGAGATATAATGACGATCGAGTCTCTCCTGTTGGATATGGCCACACAACTAAAACTCCTCTCTGCTTCACAAAGCAAAGACATCGATTCCATAGATTTGGGACATGAGCAAGTGTCGTGGTGTCTGCAGTTCTGCTTTGCCATCCGACGTGAACCGTAGCGTCTGTTCTCACGCGATTTCACCGCACGTGTTACGGGCAGGAGGGTCAGAAACACTGAGTTAGGGGTAGGATGTGACTGTGTCTCATCAAGGGAAGCCCCAGCGGTCGCTGATGCCATCAGTAACTAAAGGATATTTCTATGAGAGCTGAGATGCTTTTCCTTTTACAGAAGTTTGAGATACCGGATGAAAGCCATTAAAAAGTTATAAAGTAGATTTATACCTGCTTCGTATGTTGAGTAGATTCCAATGTTCTCTATTAATTGTGTAGTTTTAAATAGCTAAGAGCTACCTCTCCTGCAGACAGCAGCTTGACAGAGGAGGAAGGGAGGTGATGGGTCCTGGAGGAATAGGACCAGCGAGACCCTGGCCCTTCGTGGGAAGAGCCCGTGGACTCCAAACCTCTCATTTTCCCTTTGGTCAACTCCATTGCATCAGCTCGTAGGTGATGATGTGCTGCTAGAAAATTATGAGAATGCACAGCCTGGTTTGTAGGTCTCAAGTGGACGGACAGGGAAAGCAGAACCTTGTTGGGGGTCACACACGGATAACACGGAAGCAGCGGTCACTTGCCAGTGCTGTCTCTCAGCCGGGCGCTTACCTTAGTGAGGTCTCTCCACCCCACTCCTGCCAGTGTGGATCCTTCCTCTATTTCATGGAGCATGCATGTGCGGTGACTTGACCCATGTCACACGGTGCTCTCATCTGAATATTTGTGTCACCCAAAATTCGTATGTTGAAGTCCTCCCCCCAACGTTGATGGTATTGGGAGGTGGGGTCTTTGGGAGGTGATTAGATCAGGAGGGTGGACCTAATGGAGCCTCATGAATGAAATTAGTGTCCCACAGAGACCCCTCGCCCCTTCCACTGTAAGGACATGATGAGAAGGTGCCATCTATGAACCAGGGAATGAGCTCCTGACAGATCCCAAATCTGCCTTGATCTTGGACTTACCAGCCCCCAGAATTGTGAGAAATAAAGTTCTGTGATTTATGAACTACCCAATCTATGGTATTTTGCTATAGCAAACTGCTATGATTTGGATACTTGACCCTACAGATCTCATGTTGAAATTGGATCCCTAGTGTCGGAGGTGGGGCCTGGTGGGAGGTGTTTGGGTCATGATGGTGGAGCCCTCGTGAATAACTTGGTGCTGTCTTCGCCATCGTAATGAGTGACTCTCACTCTATTAATTCCCATGGGAGCCTGGCGTCTCTCTCTTCCCTCTCTCGCCATGCAATGCCAGCTCGCCCTCCCCTTCTGCCATGTGTGGCGGCTTCCTGAGGCCTCCCCAGAAGCAGGTGCTGGCACCATGCCTCTTGTACACCCTGCAGAACCATGAGCCAAACAGACCTCTTTTCTTTATACATTCTCCCTCCTCGGTATTCCTTTGTAGCAACACAAATGGACTAAGACACCGCCCAGCAGACTGAGACCCACGGTTGGTGGGCCCTATGGTGGCAGAGACTGTCCGCTGATGCTCCCCGCTTGGCACCCACCCTGCCCGCACCATCGCCAGGCCCGCTCTTCCGTTCTCCCCTGCTCCTTCCACTCAGCCTGGAAGTTCCCAGGCACCACTGCTGCATCAGCAAAGAGGGGCCTTGACAGACACAGTCCCTGCCTTTGGAGACGGGTAAATCCCAGACAGACGACACCGACGTGAGCAGAATGAGTAAAGACCCCGTAAGTAAGAACACAAAGTCAACACCTCGCCTTCAGGGCCCAAGTTCTTTCATCTACAAAATGAAAGGGGTGGAACATATGAAGGTTTCCCGTGCATCCACTCACCTGCTCACAAGAAAGCGTGTCTTGAGCGCCTTGTGTGAACCAGGCTCTGCAGGTGCTGCCCCTGCCCTCGAGGAGCACACAGTCACGTTAGGCACGCAGGGTGACGGGCCGTTACGGTGTGCCATGGGTGAGGCTGGTCACGCATGTATTCTTTCAGCAACTCTTTGTTAAGTGTCTGTCGTGTGTCTCCCGGTACGAGGCACAGGAGAGGAAGCAGGGAGCAACACGGAAGCCCCTGCCCTCATGGAACCTGCTTCCTCTCTCGCCCTTGGTGCTAACCTTTAAGAATGGCTAAAGAAGGCCCAGCGCAGTGGCTCACGCCTGTAATCCTAGCACTCTGGGAGGCCGAGACGGGAGGATTGCTCAAGGTCAGGAGTTGGAAACCAGCCTGAGCAAGAGCGAGACCCTGTCTCTACTAAAAATAGAAAAAAATTTATTGGTCAACTGAAAATATATAGAAAAAATTAGCCGGGCATGGTGGCTCATGCCTGTAGCCCCAGCTACTTGGGACACTGAGGCAGACGAATTGCTTGAGCCCAGGAATTTGAGGTTGCTGTGAATTAGGCTGATGCCATGGCACTCTAGCCTAGGCAACAGAGTGAGACTCTGTCTAAAAAAAAAGAAGTTCTTCAAACAGAAAGACAGGGATAAAAGAAAAAACCTCAGAGCATCAAGAAATAAGACGACTGAAAGAGCAGAGATGTGTCCATACGATAGACCATCCTTCCCCTCGTGTGTCTAACAAACCACATTTGATTATGTTTTATGAAGTGCAGGAGGTAGAGGAACCTAATGGGAGTGAGATTCTTGCACTCACCTGCAGTAATGAAATGGTGATACCCGGTGGCCGTGATGAGTCACGCACGCGGTGCAACACCCGGAGTGACCACGAAGCACACTGTGCATAGATACACTCACAAACACAATAAATGATGAAACATCCCAGAGAAATAAATACTTACATTCACACAAAAACTGTACACAAATTTTCACAGCACCTTTATTCCTGACGGTCGAAAACTGGAAACAAACCAGATATCCTTCAGCGAGTGAATGGTTAAACAAATATTGCTACATCCGTACGGTGGAATAATACTCAGCAATAAAAAGGAAGGAATTATTGATACGCACAACAACTTGGATGCGTCTTAAGTGAATTATACTGATCGAAAAAAACCAGTCCCCAGAGGGTGCGTACTGTGTGGTTTCATTTACATAACGTTCTTGGAATAGCAGGAATAGCGGAGTGGAGAGCAGGTTAGCGGTTGCCAGGAGTTAGGGGTGGGGGGCAGTAATGGGCGGCAGGTAGGTGTGGTTGGTTCAATAGGGGACGTGCGGGGCCCCTTAGGTAATGGGACTGTCTGGTATCCTGTCTGGGCCTAAACATGTGACACATTTGTGCAGGACTAGATAGTCACCCATACAAACAAGTACCAGTAAAACTGGGGAAATCTGAACGGCGCCAGCAAGTTGTATCAACGTCGACATCCTGATTGTGATGTTATTCTGTCGCTTTGCAAGATAGTGTCATTGGGGTCAGGAGGGAGAAGGGTAGCTGGGATCGTTCTGCATTATCCCTCATATCTGCATGTGAATCTATCATCATCTCAAAACTAAAAGTTTAATTGAACGATGACAGCCCAGGGTTGGCCACACCCACCGCGATATGGCGTGAGGGGATGTGATATTGGAGCTGCTTGTGGCCCCGAAGAGAAGCCAGGACAACTGAAGACGGGATGACCCAGGACCCCATGCCACGGAGCCACTGGTTTCACCGACTGTGGAACCACCTTTTTCTCAATTTCTTATCCCGTGGGGTAATACCAATCGCTCATCGATTAAGGCACTTATAACTGAGTATTCTGTTATTCGCAACCAAAATAATGTAGGCTTGAAAACGCAAGCTGCCTCAGATAAAAGAATTATTGGAATAGAGTTGCCAGACAAATACAGGACATCAGTTACATTCAAATTTCAGATAAACAATGGATACTGTGTTTTAGTATAAGTTTGCCCAAAATATAGCACAGGACAGAATTGCACCAAAAATTAGTTGTTGTTTATTTATTTTTTCAAATTTAACTCGACTTCTTGTATTTTTATTTGCTAAGCCTTGCAACCCTATATTGGAATGGATATGGACGTAGATGGTAACTGAAAATTTGTATTTTTGCAGGCCATGTTAGATTCAACTCCCAACAAACTGAGGATTTGTCATTTGAGAACAACATATTTTGTCAGTAAAGATGTCATATTTGTTTCATGTATAACAGTATTAAAACTAGGATTCTTCTCTTTGGATATGACCCCAAAAACACAGGCAACAAAAGCCAAAATAGATGCATGGGATTGCATCAAACTAAAAAAACTTCTGCACAAAACAAAGAAAACAATCAACAGAGTGAAGAGACAACCTGTGGAATGGGAGAAAATATTTGCAAGCTACACATTCAATAACGGGTTTGTAATATGTAACAAAATATGTAAGGAACTCAATTGCAAGAAAAAAAAAAACAACAGATTTTAAAATGAGCTAAGGACCCAAATAGACATTTCTCAAAAGAAGACACACAAATAGCCAACAGGTATATGAAAAAATGCTCAGCGTCACTAATCAGCAGGGAAATGCAAATTAAAACCGCAATGAGATGCCATCTCACCTGTTAGAATGGCTATGACCAAAAGCCAAAGGATAAGTGCTGGGAGGCTGGGAGGAAAGGGACCCCTTGCACGCTGCTGGTGGGAAGGTGAATCAGTGCAGCCACTATGGAGAACGGTGTGGAGATCCCTCAAAAAACTAAAAATAGGACAACCATATGATCCGGCAATCCCACTCCTGAGTGTACGTCCTAAAGGAACTGAAATCGGTGTGTTGGAGTGACGTCCGCACTCTCGTGATCGCTGCAGCACTATCTGCAATAGCCAAGGTGTGGAATCAACCCACGTGTCCCTCTGTGGATTCATATATAAAGATAATGTGATATTGATAGACAATGGGATACTATTTAGCCTTATAAAAATAAGAAAATCCTGTCATCTGTGCCAACACGGATGGACCTGGAGGATATTATGCTCAGCGAAACAAGCCAGGCACAGAGAGACAAATACTGTGTGATCTCACTTATACGTGAGATCTAGGAAAATCGGACTCGGAGAAGCAGAGAGTGGAACGGCGGCTACCAGGGGCCTGGGGCAGCGGGGTGGGGCGCCGGGGAGGTGTTGGTAAAAGAGCACCAACTCTCACGTGGACGGTCCAGGAGATCTGCACGGCACGCGGCTGTGGTCAGTAATAACATATTACACACTTGAAAACTGCTAAGGGTGACGGCTGATGTGCTCCCCACGAAAATGGCAAGGATGTGGGGTGCAGGATTTTTTAATTAGTTTGATTTAGTCCTTTCCCAATGTGTACTTTTACCACAGCATCACGCCGTACTCCACAAACACACACAATTTTTATTGGTCAGTGATACCTTAATAAAGCTGAGGGAGGGGAAGGGAATTCTTTTCAACCGCCGCGTCAGCTGAGGCCTCGAGACGACAGGTGTCGGCCACTCCCACGTTCCCCGCAAGGACGACAGCTATGGGGGACTTCTAAAGGAAAAGGCAAAGTTCGATTTCACGATTCTTGCTTCTTGTCAACCTTCTTAGCAAAAGCTGCAAATTCACTCTAAAGCCAGCATAAACAGGAGGCAGAGAAACACTTTGATTTTAAATGAAGTTCAGCACTTCATCATATGGGACTAGGCTCTTTAATTTCTGAATGAGACCATTATTACTTCGAGAGGTGACCAGAGGACGTTGTGTAATTCAAGAGTGATTGGAGAAGTTATGAGAACCATCGTGAGATTTCACCCGCGGTGGCAGGAAGGAAGTAGCCACACGCAGGTTCAGAGGTACCCATGGGCCCCAGGATGTCAGCTCGCTCAGTGGGGTGGGGTGTGCCCTGAATAGCAGACACTGGCCTCAGCACTCCATGAATATTAGTGCACTTAATCCTCTTCGCAGCCCAGGGAGATACACACTATTATTTCCTATTATTATACTATACTATACCATACTATACTATACTATTATACTATTATCATTTCCACTTTACTGATAAGAAAGGCTAGACACACATAGTAAACTTGGAGTGGGTTACCCAGGATTACACATCTGTCACGAGGCACTGCCAAGATTTGAACTCATACCTTCCAGCTCTCCAGGACCACCACTAACTAGTAACCCTCTGCGGCACGGCCTCTCTCGTTAAGTGCAGCAAATGCAGCCGATTCACGTTAAAGGCTCTAGACGTTTTATACTTTGATCATTTTTTCATCGTCTCTTTCATCACCATAAATTCACTGAGAGATTCTCCATCTCCACCACGCACATCCTGTGTGCCGACGTACCTGGCGTTGCTTCGTGTCCTGGGAACGGATGGCCTTTTGGAATAATAGTGCAGAATAGCAATTATTAATGCTACTTATTGAGCACATAATGTTCTGCACTAAATCCTTCACTATCTCGTTTAATCCTCTCAACAAAGCTGTGAGAGTCACTTCTTTCCCACATAAGGGAACTGCAGTCAAGAGAGAATAAATTCACTCTCATGGTTAGTAAGAAAGAGATTTACGTCCAGATCTCTCAGATCTGCTGCCGGGCCCTGGACCCTCACAGTGTCCGGACCCCGACAGGCTTCCTTCCCCCAAGCAGAGAGCTGGGCCACAGAGCTCGCCTGGACAGGAGGAGGCTGCCCGCGGCACTGCGGCCATGCTTGACACTTCCCTGCAGTCCCACCTTTCCCTTGACACCCCCATTCACTGGGGGACTGCGCTTCAATATTTGCGATTTATGGTGCAACTGTTCTGCACTTCGCTTCCTATAAAATACTTAAATCAAAATTAGGATTCCCAGCCAGTGCGCAAAACAGGTGTTCACCCACCTTCCTAACCCTTGGACAGTGTTAAGGAGCCTGCAAATTTGGAAAATGATACCGTCGTTACCAGGCAGCCAGCATCCCCGTCCTGATGGATGGCGGGCCGGGGAGCGCACGAGTGTTTTGTAACTATGGAAACAAACCGAGTTTGCTAAGCCGGAGAGCAGCCCTCCAGCATCCAGATTACCCTTTGAAGATGGCTAAGAAAAAGAAAGCTCTAAAATCACTCGGTGCTTGGGAACTGGTTCTAAGCTATTGAGACATTCATTAAACCAGTGATTAAAGCCTTTCCGAGTGCCTCGCTAAGGTGGCCGGGTCCTGGCTGCCCCGCAGGCAGGGACAGCTGGGGCCACAGAGGCGGCCGGTGACGGCCGCCCCGGCCCTCTTCCTCTCTCACGTTGACATCGGCCGGGGTCAAGAACTGGGGACCGTGACTGAGCTGTGCCTGCAATCACTGTTAATCGAGCAGACCCCGTGAGTCCTCCCTCGTCTCCAACGATGTGCCACAGGGAAGGGGGGCCGGGGCCACATCTACCTGGTGGCCGTTGCCAGAAACACCTGGGAAACAGCGCATGCCGCACGAGCTCGTGCCGACCCCACGGCAAGGGGCCGTGGCCCTGACCGCTGCGTCCCTGACTTTGGCTTGCAGGGGGGCGGACCGTGTCCTTGCGATCCTCCCACAGCCTCTTCTGCTCTGGCCCTGACCGTGTGTCCGTCAACGTAAGGACTTCGGTGCAGCAGGAAGTTTCTCAGGGTGAAATTCTATTGGGTGACTTGGATGAACTGGCTCAGGTGTGGGGTGCCCGGCATGACAGCATCTCTGGTGAGGGACTCTGGCACGTGCTGAAGGGACCTCAGCGGACAGGTGGGGGAGGGCAGCGGGGGGGGGGGATGGGAGAACATGCCCCATTTCCTCCTGGAAGCCGTCTGGTTCCGAGCATCCTCCTCGAGGGTGACAGCAGCCAGACCCGACCTGGGCTCCTTCCTGAGGACGGGCGGGGCTGTGATTGCGGGAGGGAACAGCTGGGGAAATGGCCCGTAACGCAGCAATTATTGTTCATTTGTTGCTATGGTATTTCTGCGGCCTGTTTGGATCCGTGAATGTCTTGATTATTTTCGATACCCATTTATAGAACACTCTGTTCATCGCAAAGTGCCTCGAAACCATCTTCCTAGTGTGCCCCTCATAGCAGACACAAGTTAGTGACGGCATTGCTGTTTTACGAACGAGCACATTGAGGTGGGGTGTTGTTTTAATAACTGAAACCGGGGAAAGCGAGAGAAAAGACATTTGACAAATGACATTATCCTTCTAATAAAGGAAACTTGGCTTTAGGTTAAATTACGTTTGACATAAATGGATGTTTTGACATCAAAAGATACGATTTGACATCACTGAGGCTTTGACACCTAGCTGGTGTCACAGTTGGGAGAAATATTGTTTGAGGGACAGGTTACTATTAAGAACAGGCCGAATGAGGCAGAAAGTGAAGATTGGCAATAACTCCGGCTCCCAAATCTTTGGTTTCCAGAGTAACTATGTAGAAAATTAAACAGTTCACAGTTTAATCTTTTATGCATTGGAGGCTATATTCAGAGAATGTTTACAAGTTGTGGATAAGAATGTGTAATTGTTACGTAGGCATAAATGATATTAAGATAATATGATAGCGTGCGTAATAGAAAAAGAGAAATGATGCCCTGCTATGAGCAAACACGTCCTGGTGTGTTCGTGCGATGAAATCCTGCATCACAGTGCAAGTGAACAGCAGAGACCCGAAAACACTGACACGCGTCGGGGACAATCCAAACAGAACTCGGGCAGAACAGTGGATTATCTCCAATGTGACACCTCTTACAGAAACTTCAAATATATACAAGACTTAGCAACATATGGCTTAAAGATGCATAGTTTTGTGAGAAAATCGTGAAGGCAATTACGCTGACAATGAGCACAAAGTGAGGCCGCGGTAGAGAAAGAGGGAAGGACGTCAGGGCAGGTGACGCAGGGCCCCGACTCCCACAGCCTGGGGTGCAAAGCCATCGTGCTGGCCAGTGTTCCCGCGGCAGCCGGAGCGACTCCCTGCGGCTGTCTTGAGTGAAAGAGATTCGCTGGCAGGATACTGAACGGGGCGAGGGTCACAGAACTGACTTAGGACTTAGAAGGCTGCCAGGAACGCTGGAACTTCTAGAAGGTCAAGGAACAGGAAGCGGCATAGCTCTCTCTCTGCATGAGAAGTCTGGCCGGGACTCTAGCGCTGGACAACAATGCGGTCACTGTGAGTGGACTCAAAGGACCACTTTGCTGTCGATGAGTCAAAGAGCCACGTGGGAGCACCCAGCGTGGGTCCAGGGCCCACGTTCGGGCCACCGAGGGCAGGGAGGGGGAGGGTTTACTAGCATTTCAGCTTCGCAGGGGAAGACTCCGTGCCGCGTGCCTCAAGCCCAGCCCGCCCTGGGGCTCTGCTGAAACGCCCAGGCGTGACAAGCGCGCTTTGGCATCCACGCCTTCGCCGGCTCCAGATGTACACACACTGCTCCCCGACATTTGTTTCCACAAGAGCAACAACAAACCGGTTCCGTGTCCCTCCACGCCACGCTCCTTATTTCAAACAATGTGCTGGCTGCCTCGCCAGTGGGCGGGAGTCCGGAGCCTGCGCGGTTGCGGGCTGTGGCCGTCCTTGGTCCTGTTCTCAAGCTCCAGGCGCACCGTGGTCTTGCTGTGCTGAGACCTGGGGACTAGTGACAGGTAACTACACACACGCCGCCCCTGTCACAGTGAGGGGGAGAAGACAGCAGTTAGGGGAAGATGCATCAACTCATGAGCACACACACGGCACAGCAAGGAGGCGCTGCGGTCTGGAAGCTTCTGAGGCAGCTGCTCCTGAGGCCAAAGCCGGTGACTTCTTTCTACCGCCAGCATAGACTTGTGAGTTTTTAACACACTGACTGCCACACAAAAAAAATCAGAAACTTTTCCTCAGGGCCATAGCATTTTATCACAAAAATAGAACAAAAACTTCAAGTGTGAATTAAAAGGTAAACATAAATAGAAAAACAAAATGTATTGACTTCTATTCATTTAATCCACATTTTAAGAATTAAATTGCCAATATTATAACAGTAAGAACATCAACAAGTAAGACTTCATATATGCTTCACACAGCCCTGGGGCCAAAACTAGAGAGAGATGAATACAACTGTCATGGCAGTGAATGTGTTAATCCATTCTGCAAATCTACGTATTTTCATTTTATAGTTTACTTTATTTACATTTAATGTAATTATTGCTAAGGAAGGACTTACTTCTGCCATTTTGCTATTTATTTTCTATATGTCTTATATCCTTTTTCTTCCCCAGGCTTCAGGAGTTAGAGGCTGCAGTGAGCTAGGACTACGCCTGTGAATAGCCATTGCACCCCAGCCTGGACAACACAGCAAGACTCTTTTTTTTTTTTTTTTTGAGACAGAGTCTCACTCTGTTGCCCAGGCTAGAGTGAGTGCCGTGGCGTCAGCCTAGCTCACAGCAACCTCAAACTCCTGGGCTCAAGCTATCCTCCTGCCTCAGCCTCCCGAGTAGCTGGAACTACAGGCATGCGCCACCATGCCCAGCTAATTTTTTCTATATATTTTTAGTTGGCCAATTAATTTCTTTCTATTTTTAGTAGACACGGGGTCTCACTCTTGATCAGGCTGGTTTTGAACTCCTGACTTTGAGCGATCCACCCCCCTCGGCCTCCCAGAGTGCTAGGATTACAGGCGTGAGCCACCGGGCCCGGCCACAGCAAGACTCTTGTCTCAAAAAAATTTAAAAGGAAATGGGGTAATTGTTTACTTGTCTGTTCTTTTCCCTATACATTCCTTGCAAGCAAGGATTATGCTTTATCCAACATTTATATCTGCGGTTCTCTGTAAGAGGCACTTTTCTCAAGGGACTGTGTCTTTCATTTGTGTATTGCCACCACCTGTCGAAGCTCCACGTAAAATAAAGAGGTATTGAAGCAAAAACGGAATAATAATAGAATAACTGTTACAGATGAGCAAAGCGAATCTTGGAAGAGTAAGTCATTCACTAAAGTCCATATAGAAAATAAATGACAAGGTTGGGCCTTCGGTTCCAGGTGACCACACACCTGTGCACGGATCCTCCAGGAAGCGGCGGGGAGCGGGGACTGGCCTGGAGTCCGTAGGAGTGTCCTACAGCCGCTGTAACAACCAGCCACACACTGGGGGCTCAGAACAACAGGAATTTATCTCTCGCGGCTCTGGAGGCCACACGTCTCAAATCCAGGTGTTGCAGGACTGGCTCCTGCGGAGGGCTGGGGAACAGAGGGTGCTCCCTCTCCTCCCCCAGCCTCTGGGACCCCCGTGGTTCCCGGCACTTACTGACTGTGACGCATCACTCCCGTCTTTGCCTCTGTTGTCAAACGGAGTTCTCCCAGTGAGTCTCTGTGTCGTCCTCGCTTCTTAGAAGGACACAGGTGATCAGATGGAGGGCTCACCCCTCCCCAACATGACCTCAACTACTTACATCTTCAAAGACCCTAATTCCAAATAAGGTCATATTATGAAGTTCTAGGTGGGCCTGAGTTTGGGGAACACAATTCGACCCAGGATAGAGTCAGACAGACCTGAACTGGGGTGCTGGCCCCTGACTAGCCGTGTGACCTCATAATTGTCATTCCCCCGGCAATAGTGATGTCTAGTTACGGGGATGGTACATTCCCGTCTGCCCCAGACAGTCCCTGCTGCCCTGGCATAATTTTAATGTCGTCCCCATTCACTTTTGAAAGTATTTCAGTTCGAACGATAAACTGTACAGTCACACCGTGTGATGCGTGTGAATCGCCTAACATCCAGGGGCCCCAAATAAATGGCAATAATGTTAATGAAAGAAGCAGCATTCAGTGGCACGCCCCGGGTTTGGGGCGAAAGCTCTCTGTAACCTAGGAAGCCGAGGCTGAGCCCACAAGCAGTTAACAGCTGTGGCCACTCACCAGAAAGGGCCCCTCGTGTGTGGAGTGTGGAAAAAACTATAAATCAGGCACCGACTGGGGTTCACAGCTGTCTCCCAGGTGAACGGCAGCACCTTCGCAGCTGTGAATATTAACCACACAGCAACAGGAAGTGTGTGTGCATTATTAGTTGAGGGGCAGGGCTGAATCCTGTTTAGCAACGTCTCCCCCAGCTCAGCAGCCTTGCAAATAGCACAACTCTAAACGTCTGTTGAATCCTTGAAAGAATTATACAGACATTTCCTAACTCGAGTTTCACTATATCCAAGCATAGTGGTTCCAGCTTTTCTGGATAGACTAAATCACCTTTGTTTCTTAATTTGTAAAATGACAAAATGACAGTGATCCTTAAAGCCTGTTCCTGGAAATGCTTGCGTCAGAACCAGCAAGGTGTCTGCCAGAGATGCAGTTTCCCGGGCCACACCCAGATCTACTGAACACGAGCATGTGGGGTAGAGCCCAGGAGTCGACGCTCAGGCACGTCAGCACGAGAACAGCCGGAGGGGCTGCTTTCCGGGAGGCCTTTCTGCTGCAAGTGCAATAGTGGGACTCAGCTCTGACGGGAAGAGGCTAGGAGGAACGTCAGGGGCCCACCACACTGTTTTTATCTACGTATCCCCAAATGTGGATTTAAAAATAATCCCAAGAGAATCCTGAACACTTTGGTTCTTCTTTAACTATATGAGGCCTTTGCATTTTCAGATCAACCAACGGGACGGTATTACAGTTCTTTGTGGCTGTAACACGATGCTGTCCAATAAGGCAGCCACTAGCCACATACGATTAAATAAAATGAAAATTTTAACTCCTCAGCTGCTCTAGCCAAGTGTCAAGGGCTCCGGGGGACTGCAGAGCGGGCTCCCGTGTTGGTCTGTGTGGCTGCGGACCCTTTCCATCCCTCGGAAGGTTCTACTGGACAGCACCGAGGGACAGTGTTTGTCGACCAGGGCTGCACATTAGGGTCACCTGGGAGGTGCTTTCAAAACCTCAGGGCCCAGGCTGCAGTCCTAGACCCATTAATTACAGCTTCTGGGGATGGGACCCAGTACTTCCTAAAGGCTGGCCTGCACCAGAGTCACCCAGAGAGAGGGTGAAAGCAGACGTTGCTGGCTCCACATAGAGTTTTGGTTTCCATCTGAGTGGGACTGTGTGCATTTCTCGCAAGCTCCCAGGACAGGGATGGGGAACCTTTTGGTGTTGCAAGCTGCATTAATTTAGCTGTAATCAAATAAGGGCCACATTCAAGAAACTTCAATTAGATATACTTAAAAATGTGCATTGTTTTGTAAAGATCTAACTACTATGTACTGATTAATCATTTCAAAAAAATAAAAACTGCTTGTTAATTTTAAAGTGAACTAACCCTTTAATGACTTTGCTGTGTCTGCTTTTTGTTGGAAAACATTTGAAAATGCAGTTGCAGCACGGAGGTGTGAGCCGATCCTCTAGCTGGGTATGGCCTTACGGGTGTCTTGATTTGGGTTAGGTAGGAGAATGTAGATTCACAGCAATAAGTGGTTGAAAAGCAAGAAAGCATTTTTCAGGCGTGTTACCAAAGGTATTCTACTGCATTTTTCCATATTTCAATTGGATCTTTCTTAGCATCAAACAATGACTTTAAAATGTCATCTGCTGAGAGCTCCATCAATTCCATCTGTAGTTCTTTAGGTGCCTTGGTGATATCAACTAGGTGAGGCTGAAATGCTGATTTGAATGAAATGTCATGATTCTCAAAGTCAGGGAACCTTTCATTGTGTTCTCCAATTAATATATCATCCTACTCATTAACGAACTTTGCTAACTGAAGAAAATGCTCATCCAAAATTTCCTTTGGAAGAAATGTTTTGAAAAAAAGCTATCTTGTTTTGAAAAAAAGATAACTTTTTTCAAAATGCTTGGATTTTTTTGCCACATATATCATATATAGACTTAGTTTTACCTTGCAAAGAAATATTCAAGTCATTTTGATTTGACATGTTATCACACAGAAATGCTGCATTTCTATAGAAATGTTATTTTAGTAATTCACATTGCTGATTATGTTCTTCATAAAATTTAACTATCTGTTCTCAGACAAAATTTTGGCTAACACCTGTCCCTGTGATAGCCAACACACTTTAGAATGATACAGGCAAATCCACACGGAATACCTCCTTGTTTAACCTTATCGTGTTATGAAACCGATGATGCCGTGTTGCATCTGTACAAACATAGTTAACAATATTATGACTTGTCGCAAAGTGTCACTTAAAATATGAGCTTTAGCACAGAGATTTTGCTGATGCAGGATACAATGAAGAACATCTGGATCTGTTAATACTTTTTTTATCTGTGCAATAAACGCTTCACGTTTTCCAGTCATGGAAGGTGCGCCGTCTGTTCATACACTCACTAAATTTACCAAATTCAGTCCAACTTCACGACATTTATCTTGAAAGTTGTTGAAGATATCGATTCCCTGTGTTCTGTTCATAAGAGTGCCCAAAGCGAGGAACTCTTTGTAGCAAAGAAAATCTTTTGTTATGACCCGATTGAAGTATAAAACCTGTGCTGAGTCAGTAGTATTAGTTGATTCATCTGAACCAACTGAATAATATTTATTTCCTTTTGAAGTATTGCATGAAGTTGTTCTGTTAAGTTGAAGGCTAATTCATGCTGCTGATCAGTTGTGGTTCTCCTTGAAAGAAGCAGTTTGTACTTTGAAACGTTATTGGGGTCTAAGCATCCTACAACTTGGACAATGCACTTTTTCATAATTTCTACACCACTGAATGGCTTCCCTTTTTCCCAAGTATATAAACTACTTTATAAGTTGCTTCAGTGGCATTATTTCCAGGTCTTCTCGCTGCTTGAAAGAATTGTCTTTGCTTTTGCTTTTCATCTTTTATGTCTGCAATACAACCTTTTGTGCCTCTTCCTATAATTTAAAATATCTATGGTCCTTCTGAATGTTATAATGCTGATGAGAATTGAATTTCTTTAATGTTGATATTGCAGTATCACAAAGCTAGCAAATCATCTTTAGCAGAAACAAGATAATATTGCAATTCCCAATCCTCCCCAAAAATGTTTTCTTCAGTGTTCGTTCTCTTGGTCTTTTTTGACGTGATGGGCTGTCAAGCAGACAGAATTAAAAAATACTGTCGAGCTGTGCAACTATTCACAAATTCTACTTCAAACAGAAACACAGTGCACCGTTGTCAAAAGCTGGTAACAGACTGGTGTACTCGACCCCCATAAACTCTCAACAACCAGCCTCGTACAGTAGAATCGACAGTCAGGGAGCGGAAGTTAGGACTAAATCACGAGCGTAGAAGTCGCCAAACTAGCCCTTATGGCTTATTAATGTTCTAACTGTGCCTGCCAGTCTGGGAGTATTGTTTCGCTGAAACTTATTTTATCCTTTGGTATTTTAAATACATTCATTTTAAAAATATAATAAAAATATAGAAGATGAACAAACATGTATTAATAAAAATAAAAGGATTTGTTCTGTAAAATTTGGATTCAGTCAAAAGGCTGCAATAAAGGACCTAGAAATGGACCTGTAAAATGTTTACAAAGTCCCTCCCCCTCCTCCCAGGGGCTCGAGTTCGAGATCAGATGGTGCATGCCACGCAACAGCAGCGAGAGAATCCTTCCGCTGATGGGGACCCAAGAGCCTCCAGGACATTTTAGTTCCTCGTTCATTTCAAAGCACTCTTTGGGCATTTGCGAATTTAATCCCCTAATTTGGTGGGGCCGCCCAGCCCCTCAATAACAAGGCGTTTCCTTCCATCACAGCACAGCCAGCTGGCCCGGACCAAGGCGAGGGTGGGTTTCCTCCGAGCCCAGCTTCTGAGCAGCCTCCTTCCCCACACTTCAGCTTCCTGGTTAGGAGGTCAAAGAGAAGAGAGGAGAAATATTTAAAATTCAATCACAAGGATGTCTACACATCATTAAAGACAGATCTTTGTCCCGTCGTTTCCCAAACTTTAAATGCGAATTCTTCTTCTTGTTGGACTTTGTTCTTCAGGAAAAAAGAAAACTCTAAAAGTACCCTGAAATGAGGCTTTCACCTGGTACTAATTTTCTTCTTGTTATAAAGGCTATTGTCTGTTTGAACAAAGAGAAACAGGAGCCATTAGTGGCTGTTTACATTATAGGAAGGAGGGCAAACCCCCGGGAGGAGGGGACTTCTTCCTTAATGAGCTGGGGACAGGGACGTTGCAGCCACTCAAAACTGAAAAGGACACCTAATTTCTGTGTTCTTTTCATGCAACCAAGACGCAGTATTTGTCATCTGTTAAATACCATTCAGATATTTCAGATAGCTCTAGGTTTAGTGTTGACTTTTGGATTAAATAAGCAGTTAGATGCTGGTTTAAAAAACCAAACCCAGCCCAGCCCACCCCCAGGACTCTGGGTCAGCCATGCCCGGTGCGTTCTGGGCCGGGCCGGGCCGGGCTCTGTTGTGCACCCGGGCAGCCGAGCACGTCTGCAGACCTGTGTCTCCTGCTCACTCCCCCTGACGAGCTGGGGCCTTTGGGAAGGTGGCTGCCCCGTACACAGAACAGGCTTCCGAGAAGTAGTTACAGAACAAAGGAATGAATGAATTTCTCTGGAATTAAACCTGGTTCGTGTGTGCCTAGCGCGGTTCACTTTCATTTCGGCAATTCCCAGTCCCGCTGAGAGTGTTCTTCCCAAACCGCAGAGCAGGAAAGTTTCCTGTGCTCCGAATCTCCCTGGGGAGGCTCCGATCTGAGTAGGCAGAGAATTATCCACACACTCCTAGCCGCGCAGTCAGAATATTTTAATGAAAGAAAAAAAGCATCCGTGTGAATAGAAAACGATGCTATCATGTGATAGGCTCTCTCCTGCCACCCACCAATCTGATGTCAGGTCAGATCGTGTGTTTGTTTCAAGCCCAGAGCACAAGTTACTCAGTTATTCTTATTCTTATTCTTTTTTGTCTTTGGGGAACAAGCTTAGAAATGGAAGAGAGAGTATAGCAACAAGGCAGATTACATAGGAGGCAGAGTCTAGGCTCTCCATATTATTGTTTTTAACTTGACGTAAAATGAAGGCGTAATTTGTCAGAGTTTGCTCTGTTGTTCCCTAAACCAGCAAGGGGAGTTGTCGGGCTGATTCAGTTCACGTGGGAATCGGTGTTTACCGTCTTAGAGCGCTAATGGAAAGGCACACGGTTTTCAAACTGGAAAAAATAAATAATAACGCGCGTTGCCACTAAAACAGTGGTGCCGCGCTGTATTTCTCATTTGAGTAGAACAACCTACATTTCGAAGGACTATTTTCTTCCATGTGTAAACATTTATTTGCCAGCTACTGAGGAGCTGCCAGGAAGTACTAAAGCATCTCATGTTTCGAGTTTCAGAAGCAAATTGCTTCTGCATACGTTATCTTGAGTCACTGGATTCTGTTGTGTTCTCTGCTTCTATGTCACGACTTCATTAATCCTTTTTTTTGTAATAGAAAAGCCTTTCATTTATTGCTTCCAGGAAGCCGGGTGCACTGCAGTGGATCTTCGGCAGAAGCATTGTTTTGTGTGAATGTTTATTGTTTAATTATCGGGCACCTACCATGTGCCGGGCGCTGGCAGGAGGCCGACCCCTCCTGTAGGCTGCAGCCTGGGGCTGTCCCCATGGCCAGGGGACGTAGGCGTCCACTCTCCTGCAGAACTCCAGGTCCCAGGCCTACGTCTTTGGGGCCACCCTGAGCTGGGGGGTGTCGGCTGTTCATGACACACAGAGACTTAAGTCCTTCCATGATTTAAAAATCCCCTCTGGGAGTCCAAACTGCTACATTGCCAGCCAGGGAGAGAAAGTTCCCAGGCTTTCAGTTGCTGAGTTTCTGGGCAAACATATCTGCAAAGGTGGGCAGCGAGGACAGGCACAGGGAGGGCTCTCAAAGTGCCTGTTTTGCATCAGTTTACAAATGTGCTTAGGTTGCACCTAGACATGTTTTTTAAAGTGAAATTTTGGCATTTCGCATTTAATCCCGACTAAAGCTCTTTGGTATATCGACTTAAAAGGTCTTCAAATTGCCAAGATTTTGCAGCTTGGATAACATGTTTGGAAAGTTTAAATGAGTCAATTTTCTAAAGCTTTTGTTGACACAAATACAGGATTGTCTGCCCTGCTGAAAAAAAAAGGAGGCGGCAAACTGAGTTCTAGCAAATCCTCTGCTTCCTCCTGCGGGCCTGGCTCTCAGCTCAGAGGGAAACCTGCCGCTGCAGGGCGGAAGGCACCTCCACCTGGACCCTGCGTGGCGTCCGAGGGAGGCTGGACAGCAGGCGCGGCCTTCCAAGAAATTTTAGCAAGATCCAAAGAGGAGGACTGCAAACGGGACCGCAGGCCGGCCGGCAGGGGGCGCGCCCGGGCCCGCAGCAAGGACAAAGCGCAAGGCCAGCCTTGGGGACAGCCGCCGCTCAGGCAGGACAGCAGGGCCAGGAAGATGGGCCACCAGCACCGACGCCAGGTCGGGGACGAGAGGGCTGACGATTGGCAGGCCAGGTGGTGGGAGTGGCGTCTTCCCTGGGAAAGTTTCCACTCTGTGCCCTCTTACAGGCTCATGGCCCTGAGTCCAGGGCCCACGCCCTGCAGGCCCGGCCTGGCTTCACACGGTGGCCGCAGCCCCAGCCCAGTGCTGGGCCAGCCGCCGAGGCCGAGTGTCCCTCCCCTCCTGTCCCCCGCCCGCTCACAGTCGGTGACCTTCCCATTGCCGTGAAGTGGCTTGGGTGACACGGGAGCCAGTGGACACTGGACACAGAGTCCTCGCTCCTGTCCCAGGACCTCACGGGTACAGGTGCGGGTGGTGCCTGGTTTAGTTTCTAAGAGACACCACGCATTCCTCTGGCACAGGCTGCCCCTGAGTTCAGAGCAGGGAAAGATTCCCAAGCTCTCTGTCACTGCGCAGAGGGCACTCTATCTGTGTAGCGCCGTGCGTGCCAGCGAGGTCTCCCGAGCCGTGCACGGGCCGCTCCTCCCACCACGCAGGCGTGCTCCTCCCGGACCTGGACGTGCACGGACGCCTGCAGCCTGCGGCCGCGATGCCACGAGGCTGGTAGGACATCTCAGCACACGTCCCGCCAGATGGTGGACCAGACCCGCGAGTGACACGGGAGCGGCTGACTGACCCGCAGGGGTCCTCGCTCGCTCGGCCCGTGAGCTGGTCGGTCCACACAGTTGCTCCCCACACGGGGCCACGGCGACTTCCCCGCAACGTGGCAGGCTGGGGGTGCCTCGTCGCTTTGTGGCGTGGCCCAAACATTGGAGTATTTAATCCCAATTTTACTTTCCCTGCTGTATGGTTGGGTCTTTCCAAACCTTTAAAGGGTCAGGTGGACAGAAATAAAAAGCCAAGTTTGGGGTTATGTTTCCCGTGTGTCCTCCATCCGTTATAACAGAAACCCGGGAGAGGAGTAAGAAGAAGTTAGGAGTGAACTTCTGGCATCTTCCTCCCGTGCCCCAGTGAACCCATGACTCTCTCCCCTGCCCCAGAGTTAGAAAGAATTCTGTGGCTAAGATACACGGCACTGGGTACGTTCTCTTGTCTTTCTAAGATAAAAGCTTCATTTCAGAGAGAAGCACAAAGCCCCGGCTGTCTGAACAAGCCAGGGACTTGCCAGGATCTAGGACCTTCAAGAGGGAGATAAAATGTATCAGCTTTTGGGAAGAGGAGTACACCGTGGTCCCAGCCCTTGACCCCTGACACCCGGGCGCCCTCGGCCCCCACAGGACCCCAGCCTGTGCTCTCATGGCCACTGCCAAGAGCCCGGGACGCTGCCTCAGGCCACATGCGCACTCTCCCCTCTCCACCCGTTACGCTTATTAAATAACCTCCAGGCCCGAGCTCGCCTCCCCCAGATCAGCCCTACACTCCTGACTCAGTCTACCTCCTGCGTCCCCACGTCCCCCACTCCTGACTCAG
>VBSM01003157.1:53215574-53228379 GCA_008086735.1 Cheirogaleus medius | reverse complement strand
CCTCCTGCGTCCCCACGTCCCCCACTCCTGACTCAGTCTACCTCCTGCGTCCCCGCGTCCCCCACTCCTGACTCAGTCTACCTCCTGTATCCCTACTCCTGACTCAGTTTACCTCCTATATCCCCACATCTTCCCCAAGCACTGGGAGTGTGATGGCCAACGGGAGAGTCAAAGGCATGAGGTCACAGGCTCCTGCTGGCTCCTCTCCAGTTTGCCACCGGAAGGGACTGCTGGCCGTGTCAGCTGGGGCTTCCAAGTCCAGGAGGACTCACCCTGGCCCGATGGGCCCTGCATTCCTCACTTGTGGACGCCACAGTTTAACCGAGACTCCAACTCTTCCCGATTTTTCCAGGCTACTGACGTCTGCAGTCCTGGGCAGAATGAGGCCGAGTTCAGGGAAACGACTGAAGCCTGGTCCGACTTCCCTCTTCCCCCTCCCTCCCCTCTGCTGTCCTCTGACCATGGCGTTTGCAGTCTCACCCGTGAGCTCCCTTCCCTTCCCGCAACATAAGCTCACCTCTCCCTGCCTTAATAAGCAAACAAACAAACAAATAAAGGACCGAGAACCCTCTCTCTCTCTCTTCCCCACCCTCACCTTGGAAGGAATAGTTCCACCCTTCTATTAATCACGTCCCAACGAGACGTGCAATTGCTCCCCCAGAGAGCACAGAGACCAAACAGCCAATGTTTGTTTTTAATTTGGGTGTGGTCTTCAGTCACCCAGCCATTGTGCCCGTTCCTTCAAGGACCGTCATCGGAGCTGCCACCCCGTGGCTACGGGTCCTGAGAGTGGGCGCCGGGGCCGGTACCCTACGCAGAAGGCAGTGCCGAGGGCCCCGCGTGGCGCAGGAGCAGAGGCGGGGTTCCAATCCGGGTGCAAAAGCAGGTGTTTAGAGACCGGGACAGCAAACCACGCGATCCAGGCATTCTCGCCATCTGCCGCTGCATCACAGATCTCCCCAAATTGAGAGCCTCTAAATAATCAACAGTGAACGTTCACTGTCGCACGGCTCCTGTGAGGCGGGAACTCCACAGTGGCTTGGCCGGGCGGTTCTGGCCCGAGGCCTCTCTCGAGCCTGCAGTCGAGGTGTCGGTCTGGCCACCAGGGCCTCGGGCTCGTTCCTGGTCCTGCAGTGTCTCCACGGGGCCACGCCCCTGCCCTGGGCACGGGGTGCCGTCTCCCTGCAGAACGGGGGATCGCACAATAGAGGGGGCAGCCTTGGAAAATCACGCCCAGCGTTTCTGCGTCACCTGTTGGTCCCACGGGTGAGCTCTGCTCCGTGTGGGCCGCACCACAGGGGCGTGAATGCCGGGCGCAGGTGGGTTGGGGCCGTTGGAGGCCAGAGCAGGAGCGAATGAGACCGTGGACGGCAGAGGGAAATGGCATCTAGGAGAGCCTGATCAGCAGTTTCCAGACACTTTCCTTTTCTTCTTTTTAAAAAGCAGAACCCTTTTATCAAAAACCTTGTTTTTAGAATCACAGTTCATATCCAAATAAAAGTAGGGCCATTCATATCATGCCACGCTGGGCCCTGCCCGGACACTGCCTTCTCTACCCTGCCCAGGGGACAGAGGCTTAGCCCAGAGGCAAGAGGACACGGCCCACCGGGCCCTGCTGGGGCGGCGTCACCAGGAACAGTTTGGGAAAGACGTTTGCCAATACCTGTCACAACGTAAAACACGCATGTCCTTTGGCCCATCAGCTTCGCTTCTAGGGATCCGTCCAGCACACGCACTCGCGTGAGAGCACAGAGCTGGGGACACCCATATGCGGTACCGGGGCCATGGCAACGTTTTGGCAACATTGGAACCCCCACTGATGCAGCACGGCCCAAGTGGGAGGCTGCCAGACAATGGAATGCTGAGCACCTCTTTAAAAACTAGGCACTTGTATTCACACAGACAGATTCATTGTTACCTTATAAAAGCAACCTGCAGAATACCACTTACAGTTTGATCCCATTTTCGTAAAAGAGAAAAAAAGATATGCACACATATACTTTATTTTTATTTATTTTTTGAGACAGAGTCTCACTCTGTTGCCCAGGCTAGAGTGCCATGGCATCAGCCTCAAACTCTTGGGCTCAAGTGATCCTCCTGCCTCAGCCTCCCAGGTAGGTGGCACTATAGGCATGCACCACCATGCCCGGCTAATTTTTTTTTCTTGTTTTTTTTTTTAGTTGTTTGACTAATTTCTTTCTATTTATAGTAGAGACGGGGTCTCGCTCTTGCTCAGGCTGGCCTCGAACTCCTGAGCTCAAGTGATCCTCCCGCCTCGGCCTCCCAGAATGCTAGGATGACAGGCGTCAGCCACCGAGCCCAGCCCACATATACTTTAATAGTGCTGGAAGATTTCCGGATGGTGGTCACGAGGACACCCTGTGGGGAGTGGGATGAGGAAGGTGTAGGTGAGCAAAGGAGTCAGAGATTTTAAGTTTACACCATTCAATATTTTTACATTGCTTCCCACCATTTTATGATGGATCACTTTTTTATTGAGATAAAATTCATATACCGTAACATTCACCATTTTAAAGTTTACAATTCAGTGGCTTTTCGTATAATCACAACCTTGTACAACCCCCACCACCATCTAATTCCAGAATACAATGGATTACTTTTGTAAAAGTATTCTAAGAAGTAGCGTGGGAAAGCCCGCAGAGTGGCGCCTGCCCACGCCAGAGCCTGCTGACGGAGTGGGTCTCGAACAGGCGCGGGGAGGGTGGCGGTCCTGGCACGCAACGGATCCCGTCCTCGCTCTGTTCCTGCATTTATCCCCCCAAACCCTGCCCTCCGTCCTCCTCTGCCTTCTCCCTGGTGCGCAGCCTCGTGGGCGACTCGGGCACGCCACGGCTGGGTCGTCGCTCTGGGGCATTTGACTCCAGAACCTTCACCTCTCATCTGGTGGCCCCACAGCCGGCTCGGAAGGACATACGAAGTCCTCCCCGCGTCCTCCAGGGCCCTCGGGGCCTGCTCCCGTCGCGTCCCCTGCGCGGCCCTCCTCCCTCCAAACTCCTGCCCTGTCGCCTGGCGGTCTCACTGGCTCTGAGCTCGAGCTCACGCACTGCCCGGCCGCAACGCGTGCACCTGCCTTTGCTCTGAGCCCACCACACCCGCTGGGGCCGAGGGCCTGGCCCAGGGCACTTCCACACTCCCTTGCGCAATCCCTGCCCCCATCTCCCAGCACTCAGCATGGCCACCGACACCTGACGGTTTGGTCCCTCCCCGTGTCCCCCTTCAGAGCACAGTGCCCGTGAACTTGTTCGGTGGGTCTGCCGCTGCCGTGTGCCCAGCACCTTGCTCAACACATCCCCGTGGACTGTTGAACTGAGTCGTCTGTTTCCCTGCACACCCGCCCCACACTCCCAGCTGCCTGCTGGTGTCAGTCTCTGTGTGGCTCGCCGGCACCCTGATCAGCACATGCCACAAACAGACAGCAGACCTTCGCCATCTCCCCACCACACCCTCACGCCCAGCACCGGGGGCGGGAGGGGCGGCAGGTCTCCAGCCGTCACTTCTCCGTCCGTCCTGGACCGAGCGTGGACACGTGCTCAGACTCTTAACTCCAGGCCCCAGAGGCTGGCCTGACGTGTCACCGAGCAAAGCAGAGAGACAAGGCCCACTGCCGTGCGTGCATCTGACGCGGCCGGAGAGCCATCGCATGCCATTTATACATCCCAAGAAACATGTGATTAAATGGCTAAGCCTGTAAGGCTCAAGAAACTTAAAAGCGTTCTGACTCATCCCGGCACCCCTCTGCAGAATCTCAGCAGAAAATGTACTTGAGGAAACAGAGGGAAAAAGACTTAGAACAAAATAAAATGTCAGCGAAATGAAATGTCAGATGCTCCTTTCTTACTCATCTTCCAACTTGAAAGAACCCAGCAGGGCTGACTGATTACTCATACGTTGAATTTTTCGGGTACAAATTCAAGGATAGAGATCACTTTGGAAAGACTCATTTCCAGAAGGCAGAGAATCTTCCTTTTGCTTTTGTAGGTGACAAAGGAAAAACTTTCCCTCCGACCTCTGGAGGTTTGCTGAAAAATCAATGCACGCAAGGCAGAGTAATTGGAGAAAAAGCAAACGAAATTTATTCGCGTGCACACGGGGCGAACCCCAGAGTGGTTGCCCAACTCCAGTGTCGTTCAGAAGCTCGAGCGGGGGCTTGGGTCGTGGCAGGACAGCGGGTGGGAGGGCGGGCAGAGGAGGCCTGGCTGGCAGAGGTGGTCTTGCTACCGGAGGAAGCATCACAGCCGGCGGCTCTCAGACAGGGTGCTGGTGACAGCTTCTCCCAGACCCTTCGAGGAGTCAGACTCAGTTAATCTTTCCCAAGATCTGGACCAGGGAACACCTGTCGACATGGAGACTCTGCAGATTTCCCCGACAGAAGACAGCTTTGCGGCCATCCTGTTGCCTGGCTCTCCGACAGCCATCTCAAAATATGTCAGAGAAATATATTGTGGAGTCAAATGTTTGGATTTCCTTCGGTCCTCACTTTCACATATTAAAAGTCAAGTTGATAACTTTGGAGAGATTTGGGTTAGAGGTTGTGAGAGACAAAGCAGCGGGACAACAATTGGGATGATCACAGAAGAGTAAGTTTAAATGCGTCATCCCGTATTTCTGGGGTTGGTCTCTGAGTCCTGAGACCAGATTGGTTTGGTTACACGGTTGTGTCCCTTTTTAGGAGGTGGCACTGCTGATAGGCGAGGCCTCCATAAGGGATGTAGGCAAAGGGGTCTGTAATAAAAGGCATTTTTATGGAAACAGAAGAAAAGCAAATGTTAATGTCTAGAACATTCTATAGGCCAGTTGTTTTGTTTTGTATTTTGGAGTCTCTGAAGCATCTTTAGGTTGCCGTGGCAACCTGACAGATGTGTTTTGGATTGTAGTCTGAATTAGGTGTTTAAGCGAGCTATCTGAGTAGTCCGTGTGTCAGAAGGCAGGAAGGCTGTTTCTGTCTAAAGTTGTGATTTTTCCCAAAGTTGATTTAAGTTGTCGAGCTTCAGTTTGTAGGACTCTTTTAAAAAGTACAGTTTTAATTTTTAGTGATTCTAAGTCAGAAAAATGGAAGAAAAATTTGAAAACTTTACTCTGGAGACATGTAGCCAGGAAAAATAATAAAAAGTCAAAAACAGTGGACAAAGCTAGAATTTAACAACAGGTGTACTAGTTTTTTTTTTTTTAATGTAATTTTTCTCTCCCTAGTCCCCCAATTCTATCAAAGACAAATCATAGTAGGACTAATTTATTTGTAAAATAAGTTTTGGTCTTATTATACTTGGCCAGATTATTTGCATGAAGTGTAGTAAAAATAGTGATTGGCCATACAAGCTCTTTTTAAGTTAGCTTTGCTAGAACTTTTACAATAAGGAATCTCAGATTAGACTTTCAAAACCCGTGAGGCTAGGAGGCTGAAGACCAAAGATTTGTCATCAGAGTGTGCTTGCAATACCTAAACGAATTGGGTGAATTCCTCTTTTCTCAAGGTCCCCAAATAACTTGAAGTTCCCGGGGCCTGTCAGAAAGTGACATTTTTTACACCCTACAGGACAGGAACCTTGTAAAGGAACCACGTAGACAAGGCACCAGGCCAATATTTCTAAGGGGCTTTTTGTCAGCTCTATAAAGTCAACTTCAAGCCCTCAAAGTAGTCTGATCACATCTGAAAATATGCTATTACATTCAAAGCCTAGTAAAATAACCAGCGTCTCTAATTGCATTTTGTTATAAAAGAAAACAGACTCTTAGTAAGCTTTATGTAAATAACCACATTGTCATAAATGAAAAATACTCACAAACAGTTTCTAAATTTTGGAGAAATCAACTAGAGAAAAAGATAAATGTTTTATTTTTCTCACCAAAGTATACTTTACCCCATTGTTGTAAGTTATAAATAGCTCAAAAGAAAAAAAGTTTCCTTGACTCTTGAAAACAAAACATAAAAAAGAATCAACAATGTTTTAAACAAAAAGGTCATAAAAAATAATTTTAGTACTCTGTCAGTTCAGTCCCATGTGATTAAATCTTATTCTGCTTGACGTTGGGTTAGCAATCTTTAATTAGAGTCCTGAAAGTTTTTATCTAGTCCATGGGTATAATCTCTAAAATTATAAGAAACTTGTATTTAAGAGTATGTGTCAGGGTCCTGTCTACAAATTTCTTTAAAAAAGAAGCAAACTTTGGGCTGTAGTCAATTATAAACTGCTTTTTGAGAAGAATTATAGTAAAACAATAATTATCTGTAAATGATAAAAGACTTAGAATAGTCATGGTTAAAGAGGCAATTGACAAGGAAATTTGGTTGTTTCTGTGGCATACAACAATATAACAGAATAATCATAATTATTACTGATAACATATACCAAAACATATCAAAATTTTAGGAATCTCATATAATGTTGGGACATACATTAATAACACATTCATACAAATATAACCCAGAGAAAATTAAACACCATTTCTTATTTGATGATGCTTCTCATGTGATTATAACATACTAAATAAGTCTGATATGTCTTCCTTGGTCTTCCAGGGATCCTAACATCTAAAGTTAATTTGAGGTCAAAAAGAGTGAATTTAGAATTTGAATTTGATTTTGGAAAGTTTGTCAAATATCAAAGATTGAACACATTAGCTCAAAATAGCATCAAGGTCACTGTGAAATAATGGTCATTCATTTAGCCAAAGTGATACTTCAAAGATTTCAGAAAGTACAAATCTTTATTCTTTGATAAAGCAGAGACTCAACTTTCCAATAAAAACACCTAATAAAGACAGTTTGAGAAACAAAATCTATCTTCTCACTCTTCCCTTTTTATGTAGTTTACTCAAAAGGTAAACAGAAAATTTTAATTTTTTAATATTTTAATTTTAATTATTTAATTTTAATTATTTTTTAATTTTTAATACTATGTGAAAATTTAGTTTGAAAGAAAAAACTGAATTTTTTACCTTTCTATCGATCTATTATTAATGTTAAAGCGAATTTTAATAAATCCTTAAAAACAAATCTATCTAATCTCAATTAGGTTTGGTCACAAGATAAACTTTTTATAAATTTTTACAACTTTTTTATTTTTAAAACATTTCTATATCTATTTAGTTGTATTTATTTTTTATTTCTTTAATTTAAAACAATTTTTTGAAACTCTTAAACAGGGCAACATTACTTCTTCCTTCAGAAAAACCACATTTTTATGTCTTTTTATAACCTTTAGGTAAGCAAAAACACATTCCACTTTCCCGATACACTTGGCATATGGAATTTTTTAATATTCATTTGTGTTAATTATATATGTTAATTACAATGTTAACGCTTAATAACCCTAATTTTTAGTGAAAAACCTAGGAAGGAAGTGATTTTAATTCTGCACCAGATGCAGAGTCCAGGCCGTAGGGCAGAGCTGTGTAGACGACTCTCTCTCAGCTGGTCAGGAGGCTTGGCCGGGCCAGGGAGGACGGCCCGGGCACTGTGTCCAAGCCTCACCACAGCCAGTTGTCTAGACCTCAGAATTTAAATCTACAGACATAGTCTACAGACAAAGTAAGCATCAAAAACTATTATAGAAGTAACAGTTTTATGACTTCAAAAACATCTGCCACAGACAGTACAAAACCTGGATGTATAACCAATACACCCAGGTAAAGGGAAAAAAAAGTCCAAATTAAATTTTGAAGTCATTTGTATTTTATTTCACCACTAATCTTAAAACTATGTTTACCAAAGATTACTAAAATCATGCGAGCTTGAAAAACATCTGAGCTCATTTATTTAATTTATGAGCACTCATTTACTTATAAGTCAAATTGATATCATGTAGACAATATATAAATGGAGACATGTAGACTTGTATATATATAAACATGCAGAAGGACATAAATAAAGACTTTATAGCTTTGATTTTAAAATTCTAGTCATGAAATTGATAAAACTCACTAGTTTAAAAAAAAAACAGTTAGATTAAAACTGTGTCCACGTAGACGGGAAATTTAGAGGTCATCTGTCTCACATGGTCAAAGCCTTCACTGAGTTTTAGAGAAAACAGGGTAGTAAATTTATATCTCAAAGCAGAGAGAGAGAGAGAGAGAGAGAGAGAGAATTTAAGTTAAGCTTTGTTTAAAGGAAGAGTGTTGGTGTGTTAGAGAAAGATGAAAAATGGAGGGTAAGGTCTCACACAGTCGTAGCAATTGGCCATAGGATTTTGTAAGGAGACCAACCTCATTGGAAAGACAGCTCTTAATTCAGCCTCTGGCCACTGAGCTCAGGGTGGAGCTCATTGCAGGACAGGCCAACAGAGCATCTGTAGATTTTAGGGCCTCAGAATTTAAATAGGTGAAAAGCAGGCACAGTTGGAAGGCAGAGCATCCGGACCTTCAAAGATCAAGGGTTTTACTTTTACGCTGAATCCCGGGTCCCCAAAGAGAGGGAAAGGCCATGGGGCCAGGAGGCTCATGCTTTTACTGCGTACTTTGCTACAAAGGCACTTTTACAAGTGTTTAAACCGAACCTCTCTTATCTAAATGCAGGAAGAGATAACCAGGCCCTGCAGTAATGACCACGCACCATGAATAGCTGTTGTCAGCCACCCCTGAGACCGCCCTTCCCGCCAGGGCCCGCCAGCCACAGGCGTGGGCCCCAACAGCCACTCGAGGAGCTTAGGCTCTGCTCCCCACACTCGGTACCCAGAGCCGCCCGGTGCCACCCGGGAGGGAGCAGAGGACACTGTCCTGACTCTTCCGACTCCACAGGAAGACAAAAGACCCCCAAAAGGGGTGAGTGGAGCCTTTTTCTGTGTTTTTAAGGAGCCTGAGCTAGGAGACATCTCCTCTATTAATAGATTCTTCCGTGTGGCTCCAAAGAGTAAGAACGAGTAGGGGGGAGGCCAGTAAATACGAGAACACAGGGACCAGGCACGTCATCGAGAGAGGTTTTGGTTGACTGAAAAAAATTCCCAAAAATGCGATCAAAGAGGAAAAGTAGAAAGGCCTTTTAAATACATGTGTATATACATGTGTAGATATGTGTGTATAACTTGAATATTAGCTTTTCAGTAAGCTGACTTCTGACCACTGAACTCCCTTTTAAAAATGCTTTAAATCCTTTAATATTAGATTTTAGCCGGGACAAACAGCTGATATTCCTGGCTTTTGAATTTTTTTTTTTTTTTTTTTTTTTTTTTACCAAAAGTACCCATCCAAGTGAAAGCGATAAGCCTTAACCACGGACTCACGAGTTATCTCTGAAGGGGTAAATGAGCACCCCCCCAAAGTCAACAGTCACCCCAGTATCACAGCAGGAAGTTTGAACCTACGAAGGATCCCAACTTTGTTCGAGGTCAGATTTTTTGCTTTTCAATCTAGTCAAGAGAATTTCTAAGGCTAGCCATGAAACTATTATATGTCTTTTAAAAACAATCTTTCTATCAGTTATTTAGAATAAGAGATCTCTAAAATTTTTTTGTTAACTTAAGGGTCTTTCTAATTTAAAGGATCTATCTTTTGACCACTGATTAGATTTCCCGTGGCGTGCTTATTCTAGTAGCAGCTCGGTGGGACAGCCTCTTTAGGGAAAGCCCAGGATGTGATTTTTCAGGCTTAGAAAAAGAGACGCTGCCTGACTGGAGGACACAGAAGAGAGAGTCCAAAAATCCCTCCCCGCAAAAAAATTTACTCCCAGGAATAGACTAAGATAGTAAAAGACTCTTGTTGTCACAGCCAGTTAAGGACTGTGTTTGTGGAACCCACAAATTTGTGGGGACTGCAGGCCACAGCCCCACGAACCTCCCGGGAGGGGGGTACTCAACACTGCCCAGGCAGTTCATGTCAGGAAGACACAAGGCCCTTGTGCCCGGGACGTCTCACGAGGACAAACTCCCTGAGAGTCTGGCACGTTTGGAGCAAAAAGTCATCATTGGTCTCGGGTTCCCAGCCACTTTCAGACTAGCCACCTGTCACGACCCCAGAATCACGCCCCCCAGATGGCAGACTCCGAGAGAGTGTGCTCCCACCTGGCCCCAAGTGAAGCTCTTAAAGACATGAAACAAGACAGGAGGGAGCCCCATCCCGTCCTTATCCGGGGACAGAACAACTCAGGAAGACAGAGATGAAGGAAAAGACTATTTCTGGGAGGAAAGGGATTGAACAACACGAATGTTTATACCCGAAAGCACACCACAGTGGCTACACCCAAGACCAGTCACACAGAGCTTTCTCTCTCATTAATGAGGATTTTGGAGAAGATAAAGGAGCAGTGATTTTGTGTGTGTGTGTCCAGTTAAATAATAACTTTAATAAAACAGATGAAAACTGATGTTTAATTTCCTCTCGACCAGATTCCACTGAGAGAGAGAGAGAGAGAGGCTAGGGTTCTGGCTGGTAAGAAATTCTGCCCTTATGTTGGCCGATGAGGTCCTGGTGTCCCTTTGTTGCAGCTTCCAGAAGGCCAGAGCTTTGGTGTCCTGGTCATGCACCAACACCTAGGAGTCAAGGGGAAAACTCCCCTTTCAGCCTCTGAAGGATCGTGAAAAAAATCAACTCATAAAAGGCAGATTAATTGGAGAAAAGGCATATGAAATTTATTAACGTGCACACGGGGAGAACCACAGAGCGGTCACCCACCCTCCACGGGGGTCAGAAGCTCACACAGCATCCTGAGGCTACAGGAGGGGTTCAGCGTATGGTGGTGAGTCGGGGCATGTGGCCAGACAGGTTAGCGGGGAGAAGGGGAGGCTGGCTAGCAGAGGCGGTCTCGTTATGTGCAGGGAACCCCACAGGTAGCAGCCCTCAGAGAAACAGACGGTGAGTGTTTCTTGCAGAACTTTAAAGATGTCAGACTCTCAGGTAACCTTTCCTGGAAGATCCGGCTGAGTTCGCATCGCGTGTCCGCAGACGGAATCTCCCCCGCAAAAGGCAGCTTTGCGGGGCGACTGCTGTGGGCTGGCTCCCTGACAGCCATCTCAAAATACATCAAAGAAACATATTTCGGGGTAAAATATTTTGATTTTCTTCAGTTTTTATGCAATCAGAAGAGGAACTAAAATATATAATTAGGCATATAAATCATATCAAATTCATTTTGAATTGTTTGGGTTAATGTGCTTTTTTATCCTTACAGTTGGGGGAAAATCTGAAAGTCTGGGCTGCTACCCGGCGGGAAGCGGGGTCCCTATGCCCCTCTGGGTGGGCGGCTGGCCTTTCAGGCCATCCTTTCTGAGATTGCTTTTGCCCATCGCTGCAAACTTAGACCACACTTTTTCTCATAACCTAAGAATTTGCAAGCTCTCTCTGCTTCTATGTATATGAATATGTGGCAGGCCCAGTGGTGATGACTTCTCTCAAATTTGCTTATATATTTTTCTAAATCAAAAAGAACCAAAGAAAACAGGGAGTCCAGGTGCATGTGAGAAGGGAAGGCCTCACACGGCCATTGAACTGGACGGCAGGCGTGGCCAGGCTGCAGCAGGGGCCGCCGCACACAGACTGCTTTCTCCCTGGGAGCCGAGCGGGGCTTTCCTCGGCTAGACAGTGACACACACGCATCCGTCTTTGCCACAGACAGCCACACACCCGACCCTAATATTCCTGATCTCACCCCATTCACCGCCCCGCCACACTTCTATTTACAAGAGAGCAGTATCCTTTGAAAGCCCTGCCCGGGGGTTCAGTGTTTAAAACCACTTGAAGGGCGGTCCACACAGAAACCCCGAGCCTCCTCTCACGGGCTTCCTCCCTCCACCTTCTCCGTGTGGTCTGGTCGCCCGGGCCGCTCTGTCTCTCCATCGCATCTTCCCTGGTCTCAGTACGCCCCATCCTCCCGCAGGGAAGCACCGCTGTGCCAACATCGTGCGGCACCCTTGGGCCTCTGACCGGCCCTCTGGGAGGGGCCGCACGTGCACGTGTTCAACAGAGGGTCCCCGAGCCCCTGCCGTGTGCTGGGTGTCCATTTACAGCCGGGAAACTGAGGCACAGGAGGCGTTTACACCAGCCTCCGTGAACACGGGCAGAGTCAGGGTGTGAAGCCAAATCTGCTTCAGACTTCGTGCCGTCTCCCTTCGGCCTCTGCCGTCTGTGGCTCCTCGTCTCTGTAGCAGCAGCCGCAACTCGGTGAGCAAGTGCCGCGTGCAGGCGCCCCCCGAACCGTGGCTGACGGGTCGCAGAGGCCGGCATTGTACTCACTGGACGGCCAGGTCCCAGCCCGGCAGTCCTCAACCCCCTGCTCTACGGCCCTCCACCGAGGCAGAAATGTCATTTCGACATGTGGCGGGCTGGGGACAAGGCTGTCGTGGAAAGACCTCGATTCCAGTCTGGTCTCCGTCGTTAAACGTCCTGCTCTGGTCTCAGTGTCTTCAACAGCAGACGGGGACGCGTCGGCCCACCTGGAAGAGTCGTTGGTGACTGCGCCTCGCAGGAGTCTGGGCACTTGGGAGGACGCGGGGACTGTGAGCCTTCCTGGACTCCAGTGGCCAGGCTACTCCTTGGTGCTCATCTTTTATCTCCTGCCACAGCTTCCCCAGATGACTCAAACGTTTGCTGGCTTGGCCGGATCGAGGGGGCCGCAGTGCTGTGGCTTGAGCGTCCCTCCAAAACTCGTGTGGAAAGGCCGAGCGCAAAGTGGTTTTGCTGAGATGGGGCCGTTAAGTGGTGATCGGGCCACGTGGGCTTCACCCTCAAGAATGAATTAATCAGGCCCAGGAGTGGTGGCCACGCCTGTGATCCTAGCGCTCTGGGAGGCCGAGGCAGGAGGACAGCTTGAGGCCAGGAGTTCAAGACCAGCCTGAGCAAGAGCGAGACCCTGTCTCTA
>VBSM01003157.1:53168743-53186624 GCA_008086735.1 Cheirogaleus medius | reverse complement strand
CGATCCTCCCGCCTCGGCCTCCCAGAGTGCTAGGATGACAGGCGTGAGCCGCCAGACGTAGCCATTTGCCCGTTTTTTAAATTGGGTTGTCTTTTTATTATTGATTTGCAAGAGTTCTTTATGTATTTTGGATACAATCCTCTTGTCAAATGTAGGGTTTGCCAACAGGTCCTCCCAGCCTGTGGCTGTTTTTCCGCATTCAGCAGGGCGTCCTCTGAAGCACGGCAGTTTCAGTGTGGACGACGTCCAATTTATCCGTCACTCTCTGATCACTTGCGATGTTGGCGTTGTGGCTAAGATATCATCCCAGGGTCACAGAGATTTACTTCCATGTTTTCTTTGAAGAGTTTTATGGTTTTGGCTCTTACACTCAAGTCTATGACCAGCTTCGAGTTAGTTTTTGTGCATAGTGTGAGACGGGGTCTAATTTCCTTCTCCTACAGGTGAACATCCACTTGCCCCAGCGCCGTTTGTTGAAACGATTATTCTTTCCCCATTGGATTGTGTTAGCTCTTTTGTCAAAATCAATTGGCCACACGTGTTGGGGTTTATTTTTGGACTCTCAATTCTATTCCATCAACCTATGCGCCTGTCCCTGTGCCGACACCACACTGTCTCGGTGACTGTAGCCTTGTCGTAAGTTTCAAAACAAGGAAACGTTGAGTCTTAAGGTTTTGTTCTTTTTCAAGATTGTTTTGGCTCTTCGGGGTCCCTTTTATTTCCGTATGAATTCTAAGATCAGCTTGCCGATTTCTGCAAAAATTCAGCTTGACTCTTGATAGGATTGTGTTGAATTTGTAGATGAATTTACAGAGTATTCCCGTTTGAACATCGTCTTCCTGTCCATGGGCATAGGGTGTCTTTCCATTTATTTAGGTCTTTAATGTTTTTTTCCATGGGTATTTTGTAGTTTTCAGTGTGCGTGTCTTGCAGTTCAACTGTTAAATTTAGTCCTAAATATTTTGTTCTTGCTGATGCTATTGTAAGTGGAAATTTTTTTTGCTTTCATTTTCAAATTGTTTGTTTGTTGCTTGTGTATAGAAATACACTTGATTTTTGTATATGGATCTTGTATCCTGCAACATTGCTGAACCTGTTTATTAGTTTGAATAGTTTTTTAGTAATCTGCTAAACTTTTGAGAAATAGTTAAGTCTTCTCCTGTATAATTTCTTCCAGAATACATAAATTAAACAAAAAATTGCCTAGATTGTTTTTTACAAAGCTAGTATCCTCTTGATTCCAAAATCAGATAAAAGTAATATAAGAAAAGAAAGTATAGTTTCAAAGGTCCCACATATACAGTCATATCAGTGATAAGATTACAACATTATATTTCAACAATAATAAATCATGAAGAAGAAGGCTTATTCCAGGAGTGCATGAATAGACTAATATCAGAAAAGTAATTAATGTCCTTTTCTCATTAATAGATTGAAATGAAAAAATTATATGATTATGTCAGAAAGTCAGCAATGCAAGGAAAGATATTTAATGAAAGTCATCACTCATTTATGACTAAAAAATAAGAAATCCGTCAGCAACGTAGATCACAGAAGTTTTCTTAACAAACTTTACATATCAAAAATCTAAAGAATATATACATAAATAAATAACTTTAGATGTGTTCTCTTTACCTTTGGGGTGCCAATAAGGATACCCACTTTCATGTCTACATTTTAACATAGAAATAGCAGCCTGGCAAATACTATAAGGAAAGAAAAGAAAAAGAGGTGTACGTGGAAAGAAAGAGGAAAGACCTCACTATTTGCATTTGATATGATCATCTATCTAAGAACCAAATATGTTACACACTAGAACAAGTTAGAAGCCTTAATTATGTTGTTAAATATAAGACAATTCTAAAATAAAATAGCATTTCTCTATCCCTGCGATGTCCAACAGAAATTAAAAATTAGAAAATAACATTTATAAAGAGAACAAAGACTTAGAAAACAGACAATGCGTTCTTGAACCCGGATCTTGGTTCTAAATGCCATTCTCCAGTAAAAGGAACAGGAGCTTCTTAGAGAAATGGCTGGTCCCAGGGCCGGGGCAGGGAGAATTCAAGAAGAGCTAGAACATGGTACAGCACCAGGAAGTAAGGAGGTGCTCAAAGACAGCGAGGGCACATCGAAAGGATGCAGGAGCTGTCTCGTATGGCCAAATCCGGAGCAAGAAAATAAATAAGAGCAGGAATGGGTGATTTCCCACACAATAAAATTAATATCCATGAATTCATACTGATGTAAAATGTAATTGAATAAATAAATCAGAGGAGGAGAATTCACAGCTTTTCCTTATGATAGAATCCCAATTAATAAATACGGAAGGAATGATGGATGCATGATTTTGCAGACACTACTGTAGTAATTGTTGCAGGCAAGAAGTCACTAACGGATGCTAAACTGAGTGGGTGAAAGTATGTTGAGAAATAGGATATTGACACAGACCCAGAGTATCTCTCCACCGTACACTAATTAGTTAAAAAGAGAAAAATAATAACTTTACAGTGGAGAAACCTGGCAGTCAGCACCCTAATCGCCTGATCAAAGTGCATGAGAAATGTCAAGATTCCGTACCCCACACGTGATTCCCTGAGCAGGACACGGGATCACACACACGCACAGGTTTCCAGATTTGTATAAAAATACAGAATCCCTGGTTAAAATTGAGCTTCAGATAAGTGATGGGTTGTTTTTAGTATAAATATGTCCCATGCAATATTTGGGTGTTCTGTATTTTATCCGTGAACCATAGTTATAAGATATTCTTGACAAAAATGTACAACCTGAATTTAATCACGAGGAAACATCAGACAAACCCGGAAAGAGGGCCGTTCTGCAAAATTGCAGGCCAGGCACCCTCTCTGCAGTTACTGTATCTGCAGGTAGCGTTAAACTCGTGAAAGGCGAAGACACTGGGAAGGTGTCCCAGGGTGGAGCAGACGGAGGAGGCAGGGCCGTGACCTGCAGCCTGTGGTCCTGGCGTGGGTCTGGGCCAGAAGGCGCAAGTGGGGCAGTTGGTGACGTCCACACAACATGCGTGGACTAGTGAACAGGGTCACGTCAGCGCTGCCCTGATTTTGACCACTCGACTCTACGTAAGTGAGTAACACGTGGGGGCCCTGAGTGAAGGCCATATGGGGAACATTTTTGTCCTATTTCTGCAACTTTTTAGTAAGGTTGGAAATTATTTCAAAATGAAAAGCTAAAAAGTAAAGAAAAATAAAGACATAAATGATCTGAATAAAAACACCATCTTGCATGGGATAACTTAATGCTCTAAATGCTTTCAGTTTTCCTCACCTTAACCTACAAATTCGGTGCAATATCAGTCAAAATTCAGGTTGGGTTCTTTTAAGGAGCTTATGAAAGAACAAGCTTCCACAAAATAGTAAGTCAATCTGAAAGGAGTGTAATGAAGAGATTTTTTTTCCTCTGCCAGATACGAAGACAAAATCCCCACTCCATCTCAGATGGTTATTGTTACTGGCGCGGGGACCAGAAGTCCAATAGAAGGGGACGGGGGGCTCAGGAGTTCGTGCTTTCCCTGCCCTGAGATGCCACCTCTGATGTGCACCGGGGACCCTGGGCCTACCCACGTCTGTTTCTGGGTGTGCACACGGCAGGGCCACGAGGAAGGGCCGTGTGGCCGGACCGAGGCGTGTGAAGTGTGTGCACATCACCCCAGGCCCCCACGCTGCACTTTCCCACGAGAAAACATCTACGAGAACGTCGATCGTGCACAAGGATATTTATGCACGTGCTATTTTGGTCGTCCGGAGCCGGAAGGATGACAAGGTCCTCCAGGAGAGGATGTGTCCGGGGGCCCTCCGCACAGCTAGGAAAAGCCACAGTGAACTGCAGGCACTGTCAGAACCGGGGACCCCAAGGCACGCTCGCGGGCGAGGAGAACAAGCAGAACGGAGCGCTAATACCACACCGCTGACATTTATTAAAGACACTCCGGCACAAAACGACACACTTTCAGGAAGACACAAGAACAGAAAGGCACACGCATGTCACCGTGGCTGCCAGGTGTGGGGTGGGTTAGGGAATGGGATGGGACACAGGAGTATAAGGACCAACGTCCCTTCTCTGATGAATGACACTGGGCGAGGCTCTGCACAGCCCGCTGACGACAGTGTCACGGACCGAGGAGGATGTCGCCACCGACTCTGTAATGGGGTGGGGGCTGGGGGGGCAGAGGAGCAAGAAGAACTTGGGTGTAAAATGATGGCGTGAGTTTTCAGACTCCAGGCCACGCATCTTTCCGGGAAGCTTCCCCACGTGGCGAGCGTGGCCGGGTTTGCCCGCACACTCGGCTCTCTCCAAGGTGACGATTAATTGCCCATTAAAGTAAAAGTTTAAGCAAAGGTGCTCTTTAGTGTCTGAGAAACTCCCAGTCTGAGGTTGCGCAGGTCTCTCACAAGCCTCGCGGGGTTTGCTGTCTTGGATACCACGTCGTCCCTCAGCCCCCGGGGATTCAGTGGCAGCCGCCGCGTCACGGCTGGCACTCGCTAATGCAAACTCGCATTTTTACCCTGTGCGCGCATGCACGTGGCTAATTTCTTCCATGCACCTAGCTTGACATACATTTACAGTCTATGCCGTGGTGTCTCCATCTGCCTGATTACAGCATATTAGCGAAATTTTTGTTCGCCAGCTATTGAAATCTCAAGTGTATAATTAATAGGGGTTATAAAGGTTTAAATCAATTTCTATCAGTATCTATTAGAGGATGAGATGTATTAGACAATGCATTGCAGATTTCCCAGGCAAATGGCGGGGGCCTTGCTCGCTGAGAACTGTCATTCTGCAGAGAGGTCGGAACAGAGAAATCAGCTTAAGAGATTTTCGGGTAGCTGCAAGGATGCACTTCCCGGCGTGGAGGATGGGGAAGTCTCTGAGTGAATCACCGAAGGATACTGTGAGATCCGTTCTTGGAAGAGCCTTAAAGACAGGGTAGTAGAGAAAAATAAATAAATAGACAAGCCGGAGGCAGGCAGGGCTTTCCGAGGGTCTCCTCTCTCTCAGAGCAGCTGTAGGCAACAAAGGCTCAAGGCAATGTGTCGGGTACGGGTGCACGCAGTAAAAATACATCAGGATTATTTTTAATAATTCAAATTCCCTTCCTGTCCCATGCTTTTTATGTTAATATCGTGTAGAATTTTGCTGAGGTGTGTTTTCCTAAGGTTTAGAACGCCGGCCGATCCTCATGCGTCAAGATTAATTGCACAGTTATACGAAGCATCCTCGAGACTCAAGTGCGGAGAGACGGAATGAAATAAAATTCTACCCCACCCAATCTCCTGATTCTGCAGCAGCCTCGTAATTATTTCCAGCAAACCTTCTCCTTCCCATCCTTCCGAGGCCATTGTTAGTTATAACGACAGCACCGAAAACCCCGTAAAACGAAGCTCACCAAAAAAGGAAGAAGAATAAAAAATATGAAAGAATCAGATTCACAACCGAAGCTTTGAAAAAGCAGACAAAACAGAGCAATCAGACCTCCTGGAACGGCCGCTCCTGCCGCTGCACAGAGGCAGCCTGGTGCAGGCTTCCTGTTTCCATCCCCCACTCCCAATCCGATTAGTTGTGACAATTAGGGGGTGCAGAGGTGCACATTTACTTCTCGCCCCTCCTCCATGCTGGCGAGGAAGGGCCGGTGTGCTAGGGGAGACGGGTGTGAGGAGAGGAGGAGGGCGGCGTCTCCACCTGGAAGGTGTTCTCGGATGGGTCCCTGTGTGCCTGGTTCTCGATACATTTGAAAACAAAAGAAAACACGCTTCCCTCTGCCCGTGCCGTGCGATAACAGAGCCGGCACAGGGGGGCCCTTGTGCAATTCACCGTCCTTTCTCGAGCAGGTTTTTTAAGTGGAGGGTGGAGAGGACCCATGACCTCACCCTCTGCCCCCTTTTCTGCGTGTGTGAGAGTAAGACTAATGGGAGATCTGGCCAGTCTTCCCTGCTCTAAAACGGCAGGTCACATGTTCAGTGCTGCGCCGGTCCGGGGGACGGGAGGAGCCGGGTGCCTCTCTGAGGGCCACACCGGTTTCCACAATGAGTCGTGACAAGCAGTGCTGTTTTAATCCCGCCTTCGAGGTGGGAACAGAACACAGAGCAAAACACACTCCGATTTCCTCGCCAGGCCATGGGAAAGGGCTGTACGATCTCAGTTTAGCCTAGTTCTTTCCATCGTGCGCCGCGAAAGATGCCATTTGTTAGACATAACAAAGTCGGGGAAGCCTGCGGACGTGACATTGCAACACGGAAGCGGAGCGTGGGTGAGTCGTGCATCCTCGGCCCAAACTCTGCAGGAGCCGGGCTCGTCGTGTGTTTGACGAGGGTGCTGTGCCCCGGGACGCCTGTGAGACGCACTGAGCCAGGGGACAGCGAGCTGCCCAGCGAGGTCCCCAGCAGCTCAGGTGTTCACACTCAGGGGCGGGACACAGCTTCCCCGAGAACATACAGGTCTCCAGTTGTGGGGGTTTTTTTTTGTTTTTTTTTTTGAGGCAGAGTCTCACTCTGTTGCCCAGGCTAGAGTGCCGTGGCGTCAGCCTCGCTCACAGCAACCTGAAACTCCTGGGCTTAAGCGATCCTCCTGCATCAGCCTCCCGAGTAGCTGGCACATGCCACCATGCCTGGCTAATTTTTTCTATTTTTAGTTGTTTGGCTAATTTATTTCTATTTATGGTAGAGATGGGGCCTCGCTCTTGCTCAGGCTGGTCTTGAACTCTTGAGTTCAAGCAATCCTCCTGCCTCAGCCTCCCAGAGTACTGGGATTACAGACGTGAGCCACCGCGCCCGGCCTTCCATTGACTTTTGAAATCCCCTCACCTGGCATTCCTCCCTCCTGTTGCTCAGCCCTTGGGGCCTCCTGGTCACACAGCTGTCCCCTAAAAGCCTAACTGCGGCATGCCATCGGGGCTTGGCTGCCCAAGGTGACGCCTGGGGTGTGCTCATGTGGCTCCGTGACTGGACCCAGTGCTAACGACGGTGTGTGTGCACGTGTATACATGTGTGAGCACGTGTGTGCACATGTCTTTCCATGGAAAACATCCCCCAGAATTTGAGACCCCGTCCGGGCGGGAAGGGAGGGGCTGGACAGCAGGCGTTACTTTATCGGGGCATCTGGAGGCCCGACGGCCCTCTGCAAAGGAAGCGGATTTCTGAGAGGCAGGAGGAAGAAACGCAGGTTTTCATTTCTACTTGAAGAAAAAGGAGAACTTCTCCCTGGAAACGCTACTACCGTTGATGCCAGTAAACCTTCCCTCCTAGCCCAGCAGAATGAATGTGAGCGTTTTGCTAAGAAACGTCTTCTGGAAAAAAGAAGTGAGCACAACAGTGTTTGGATCACTTTTAAAAAACATCTGTTTATTTATTCGCTGCTTTAAAATTGTGTTAAAATAGAAAACGACACCACTCAGGTCCCCTGTCTCCACGCTGGTAACCTCTCATCCACTTCCTGTGGCTCTGCCTGGTCTACACATTCCACCTGTGTGACAGCTGATGTCATAGGTCCCACTTGGTTGGGCCACAGTGCCCAGATATTTGGTCAAACATTATTCTGGATGTTTCTGTGAAGGTATTTTTTGGATGAGATGAACATTCACATCGGTGGGTTCTGAGTGAAGCAGATCTGTGACGCTGGCCTCATGAGACAGCTGCAGGCTTGGGAGAAATGACTGTCCTCCCCCAAGGGACTCGGCCGCTCTTCCCGGCCCCCCGTGGACCAGCCCTGCAGATTTCAGACTTGCTGTCCCCCACAATCACGAGAGCCAGTTCCTTAAGATAAAGGTCCCTATTTTTTCATGCAGTGGGTTCTGTTTCTCTGGAGAGCCCTGGTTAATACGAGGTGGAATTGTACAGTTTCGTCTTTCGTGACTGGCGTCCTTCACTGAACGTCGATAAAGGTCCCTATTTTTTCATGCAGTGGGTTCTGTTTCTCTGGAGAGCCCTGGCTAATACGAGGCGGAATTGTACAGTTTCGTCTTTCGTGACTGGCATCCTTCACTGAACGTCACGTTCTCCGGGTTCATGGGAGCTGCATCCCGTACTGACACATCATTATGTGGACGTGCCACTTTTGTTTATCGCTCATCCGTGGACAGACGTTTGAGCCCTTCCACCTGCCCTGCGGGTGGTGCTGCTTTGAACACTGGCGTCCCGAACCTGTTCGGCCCGTGTCCTCCATTTGTCCCCGCAGGTGACTTTTTAAAGAGACCGGTGTCTTCCCAGGTGCCCTCTGCAGCCCTTGCCCTGCATCTCGCTCAGGCCCCGAGTGGGTGAGCGGCGGCGCTGTCGCCCGGGCGTTCCCCTGAGGTCTATCCACATCCGCACGTCCACGTTAATTACGAGGACCGTTTGCGGCTGGCCCTCCCGCCAGCTTAGCGATTGCAAAGATGGAAGCCAACAGACACGATCCGCACTGTGTTCTCCAGGTCCAACTTTTGCCAAATTGTCACATTCTTTCTGATGGAAAGTTACCGTCCCCTTGACAAGATCCCCGAGACGTTTCCAGGAAGCCCTTTGCGGGCACGTGAGGCCAGGGGCGACCCCGAGGCACGGGCCAACCTCACGAAGCAGAGGTTTCCGTGGCTCGTGGAGTAGTAGCCCCGTGGTGGTGGCGAAAAGTCCCAGGGGGTGGTGGAGTGTGCACTCCCCCCTCTCTGTCGGCGACACCGAACTGTAAAGAGGAAGACAGTCCTCCCTTTATGTGGCAGCTCTCATTCGAATGCGCACTCGTCACATTTGTGTGCTGTGGCCCTCCGTTTCAGCTCGCTCCATGGTACGAAGCGGTGCATGTGACGTTCTTCATGTGCTGATAGTCATTGGCCGGACATCCAGCAGAAGGGGAGAGGGTGAGGCCCCTGGACTTCTGTTGCCTGGGTTTGACACCTCACTCCACCCTGAGGTCTTGAGCAGGTGACCTGACTCCCCGGGCCTCAGTTTCCTCTTCTCGTAACATTGAAACGATGCTGTCACTCACTTCTTAGGGGTGCTGTGAAACACAGCACGTGAGAACCGCTTCAAACTACACAGTGCTCTGCACGTGGTGTTGTGGTGTTTCTTAATAGTAAGAGAACATGGGAAGGAAAAGGTTTATTCATTTTTTAAGGTAGAAAAAGTATGAAAATTATAGTGAATAGATTTATGACACATTCTTTCTCTTTGCTGTATTCATGGTAGATTTTCATGTAATTTGTAAAAATCACCTTATATCTGGAAATCTTGCCTGAAAGTAGATCCTTTTGAAAGAGGTAAGATTAGGTTGAACCACATAAAATTACCATTTGTTAAGTCAAATACAAGCAATTTCATATGGTTTAGCTGAATGTTTTTCTCAAATAATGTTTTAGTAGGAGATGGTATTCCTTTAAAAAATTGGCGTCGAATAAATGATATGTCCATGATTAGCAGTATGTCATAAAAGCAAAGCTGCAATAATTATTAATGCCTACACTAATTTTAAATAGTCAAATTATGCTCCATGTCATTGCATTTTAGAGCCGAAAAGTACCTAAGAGATCATTAATCTAACATTATGTTTAAGATATGGAAATTGAGTCTCAAAGAGGTTAATCACACATCCAGAACTCTTATTTCCTGATTTCCAATTCAGTACTTTACCCCACTCTATACAGCCGCCCTTGTACAATACGCATCTCGAACGGCTTGATTGTGCCAGGGCCCGGGTGTTCTGTCAAATTTGCATATAAAAAGATTATAAGAAATCACAGTTCTAGTGTAGCGTAAATACAACCTAAATGAAAATATTAACCATAAAGTATTAAACATTTACTTGGTACTTTTGTCAGCCTCTTGACACTTTGGGGCATGTGTGTTTTACGAATGACTTGGATGGACTGTTCCCGATGTGGTCTTTAAGGCCCTGGAAGCGACCTGGCCCCATCCGCCCTGCCACCAAGTAAAAGAGAAAAAAGATGTATCCCGGGTCTTTGCACAATGTCCACTTCTGTCTACGGAAGATCGTGCTGTGCCTTTCGCACAGGTGGCAGGTGAGGCGCGCCAGGAGGACCCGGCAGGAGGGATGGGGAGGGTCGGACCCTCCGAGCTTAGGGACTGTTACCTTTGCTGAGTTGAGATCTGAACATGTCAATCTCGTCCCTGTGTTTGTGGGAGGCTGTCCCAAATGGAAAGCGGCCCATCACCCCCAGACAAAAGCCAGACCTCCAGGCCGTCCCCTTGAGCCAGTGACTGTCCCGGCTGTGGGCGCAGACGTGGTCTGCACGGTGACGCCAGGTCTCATTAAGCTGAGCTCTAACGTGATCGTCTGGCTTGCTGTTACGTTGGTGAGTGCACCGTCACCCCAGAGCTGGAGAAACCCTCCAAGGCAAGTTAAACAGGATGGGGCGACTGGCCTCAAACCCCAGGGCTGAGCACAGCAGCCGTGGCTGTGCCTGGCTTTGCTCTGTGCAGAATCTCAGGGGGTGTCCGGTCTGCGGTGATGGCAGGCAGAGACTCACAGAAGGGAAGATCAGCCTCTTACTTACCTGCTACCTCCTCATGGCACCTCCTGCTCTGTGTCTTTATTTGTTAGAGCTTTTGACAAATGTTGTGAGTATGTATTGATACCTCCATTTAATTTCTCTGGCTGGGAGCGTCTTTTGGGCAGGCTCAGAGCATTTTTTCTTTTTGCATTCTCTATAATTACTGCATAGGAGGCATTCATTAAATGTTTGTCGAATGAATGAATGAACACGTGTGTGTGTGTGTGTGTGTGTGTGCTCTGACCGGGACTTTGTTTTATGAATAGGCAGGGTGGACCCATGTAATATGAATTGAGTGGCGTCATCTGCCACCAGTCTGTGGAATTACATTATGAAACATTCATCTAGCTGGATGAAAGGATTTTTCTGTGCTGGCATGTGCTTTTGAAATGTAGCACCCTGCAGGGGTAGAGTAGGGGGAACCTCTGAAGTCATTACCACCCATTAGCAGCTGAGTGTGAATTGGTTTATCAGCCACTTGCCTCCTGGCCGATCCCCTGCCAACAGCCTGGAGGGCCCTGAGGGTCTGGGCTGGTGTGGAAGAGACAGGAAGGTTGCCGGGCTGGAGTAAGTGCAGAGAAAAGGCCTCCAGAGAGCAGAGGCCAGGGACTTAGGAGGGAGGGTCTCTAGCAAACTTCTCCCAGCTTTTTCAGGAAGCTGGCCCTGGGGCCTCTAATAGGCGAGCCCAAACGGAGACCCCCACCTCCAAGGCCAGGGAGGTTTACTTGTGGGTGGGAGCTTTCTTTTCCACTTATTCTATTAAAAGAAATTACCCACAAACTAACATTGCCTGTCTGCAGAACACTCAAACCAATGTTGAAAAGCAGCAAAGCGTGACATGCATGGTTTTGCAAACCAACCCGGCTCCCTCAACAGTCGCTGGGGATGTTGGGCCGGTCGTATCCTCTCTCCGGTTCTTTCCTGGGCATTAGTTGATGATCCGACGGTGCATCTGATAGAGATTTGTGTGTGTGCGTGCTCATGGGAGCACATGTGTGTCTGTGTGCACGTGTGTGTGTGGTGTGTGCGTGTATGTGTTTACTTGTGTGCATAGGGGAAGTCACTGCAGATTGGGCTATCTAAATATTTAGGGAACTGATCAGCGTCAGAGCAATGTTTTTGAATGGTTAAATGTGACTCAAGAAAACTGCTTTAAGAAAGAAATAAACGGTGCTATAAAAACAACTGTTGGCCGGGCGTGGTGGCTCACCCCTGTAATCCTAGCACTTTGGGAGGCCGAGGCAGGAGGATTGCTTGAACTCAAGAGTTTGAGACCAGCCTGAGCAAGAGCGAGGCCCCGTCTCTACCATAAATAGAAATAAATTAGCCAAACAACTAAAAATAGAAAAAATTAGCCGGGCATCATGGTGCGTGCCTGTAGTCCCAGCTACTCGGGAGGCTGAGGCAGGAGGATCGCTTGAGCCCAGGAGTTTGAGGTTGCTGTGAGCTAGGCTGACGCCACGGCAAGGAAGGGGGGGTGTCCGGGAGGGGTCTCCCTGCAGGAGTCTGGACTTTACGTTGTTGGAGTGGAGAAGCACTAGGAGTCTGAGAGATGGGGGCAGCGTGGTTAAATCAACATTTATTCAGCAGGTGTCGTTTCTGTGCTGTGCACTCTGGGAAACGGAAAGGTGAGCCGCTCATGGACCCTTGAGTTTAAAGACTTCTGGGGAAGGGGAGTGTGACCCTAACCCAAGAAAGAAAGTCATACATGTCTTCAGAGTGGTGCCGGGAAGGCACCAGGGACATTCTGAAGAGTGAAGCTGAACCTGGACATCAATTTATGTGAGGCCTCAAAATGCAGACTTGAACATTGTCTTGCAACGGGATTCCACATATTTTTGCATGCGTCAAAAACATTCATTCGTTTAGAGGGAACATTGAAAACTTTGTCACGATTCTGACGAACATTTCTGCATTTCCTTGCTGCCGACGTGCGTGCGGAAGGGCCGCACAGACTCCTCCTGCGGGAAAGCTGGAGAGTGGGTGGCGGCTGGGCCGGGCCGGGCCTGGCGAGTCAGACGGGGACACGTGGAGATGAGGGCGGGGGCGGGCAGACCAGGCGGAAGAACCAGACCGTCCTGGGTGTCACCAGCTCCTGCCCGCCCACAGGTGGGCCACCGCAGGCGGGGTGCAGCCGCAGCACCTCGGAGTCACACCAAGGGAAAGGGCTGTCAGGAAGAACAAGATACTTGGCCTCAAATCCTACCCTTTCCCTTTCGAGCTTGAACATTGAACAAGTGACCATCTCTCAAGTGGGGCATGACATCATTCGGCGCACGGTTATGTAGAAGATGAAAGAAGGGAACCTACCGCCAAGGCCCAGGACGGTGCCTGGCTCGAGGAAGTGGCCGCCCACCGGGTCTGCGTGGCTGTCTGCACGAGCTCACCGTCTCCTGCGGGTTTTTCCGTACAACGTCGCCTTCTGTCGGGAAGCCCAGAGCGGCACAGCGCGCCCAGCCCTGAGCGCTGCGTGTCGGGAGCCGATTCCCCGCGTGGGTCCCGTGAGCGCTCTGCAGGGTCGGTGGGCGAAGAGGATCACACGGGCCGCCGCTGAGACGGTGCTGCCGACAGCGGTGCCGATGGTGACAGATGCAGGAGAACTAGGGAGCCACAGACAGACGCCGGACCACGAAGGAGGAGAAGCCACGGAGCAGCTGGTCTGCTCGCCTTCATTGCCTGGCAGCGCACAGCGGCACAGTGGTGCAAAGCGTTAACAGTGGCCGGGAGGCTCGTCATGCGTTGTCGGACCACCGAAGACCGAATCACGTTTATGTACGACCGCCTCCGACGACGCCTCAGACCCGTGGCCGGGCCGCCGCCTCGGGCCCGTGCGATGGAAAGGAGCGTTGCCCGAGTGCAGAGGTGTATCATTAGTCTCCCTGAGGGGTCAGAATGGTATTTGGGTTTAAAAAAAATTAAAATTAAAAATACCATTTCCCAAGCCATAGATTCTCATTGAAAAAAAAATTCAAATACAGAAGACATGTGTTAAGTCACATAAAACATTTCAAGCACAGAAGTTAAGTCCTGAGTTCAAGTCTCTCCCTGCTGCCGTATGCACCTGTTCTCCACCCCACGGCTCAGAGGTAATCGTTTCTTTTCAGTTGTGTCATTGAAGCCTTTCCTCGCTACCTGTGGATCTTCACGTGTGATTTCTAGACCAGAAGCATTACTAGGACCTGGGAACATTCTAGAAAAGCAAAGTCTCCAGCAAACCCAGACCTGCAGCATCAGAAACGCGTGTCGTGTGCCAAGGGGAGCAGGCCAGGGCACGTCAGCATCCACGCCGAGCTACCTGCTTGAGCAAATACGTGTACACACTAAAAATAGAAAGACTGAAATGACGCCAAAAAGGCTGTTCCGCAACCTGGTGTTGCTGTCGTTTTCCTCACTCTTTATCTCGGACTTGAGTCTCACGGAGGAAGCGAGATGATCGGATGCGCTCAGTGAAGAGCATCACGTGACCTGAGAAGACATGGGACGCTGAGTGGCGCTAGGACTTCACAGAGAGCTCCCTAAATCACAGAGTTGCCTGAGACATTTCTCACGTATAAAGAATATATACCCACGTAGGTGTGAGGGAAAATAACAGCTTCAGCTCTGCCTCCCAGCCGGAGAGAGGGCAGGACCCGTGCGCGGCCTCATCTCTGTCTCCACCGGCCCCTCCGCCCGCCAAGCCCAGGGACCGCAGAGGTCAGACTCTCCGCGGTGGCGAGAAGGACAGCCACGCGAGGGAGGGGGCCGGGGGAGCTGCGGGAAGGAACAGAGCAACACGGGGAGCTTCCCGGGAGCCAGGGAGGCGTGGACCTGCTCCACGGAAGTGCGTGGCCGGGCCGGGCGGCTCTGTCCGCACTGCGCGGACGGCGGCACCCAGGGGACGAGAGGCGTATGCCCCTGGGCCTGCAGGACGGGGCGGACTGAGATGGGGACTCTGCGAGTCCCTGGCAAAGTCTCTGGGTGCCTGATGTGTCCCGTGGGGGTGTGTCTCTGACTCGACTCTTCTCTCTGCAGACTCGACAGCCGCATGCCAGGTAAACTGAGGCGGCTCCTCGGCAGCTGCACGTCGCATGAGCCTGAGCCCCAGTGGGTCGGGTTACTTCCTGCCGTGGCGTTTAAAACTCGCTCCACACTCAGAAAACACAGAGGTGCTCATGCAAGCGCAGGTGGTTTAAACCGAGGATGACAGCCACACTGTGGGAGACCTTCCCCTGCTCACCTCCGCGCTGCCTGTTCTTGTGACCAAGCGACGCCTGCAGTCGAGGATCGTCCCGGAAACTGCCAGGTCTGTGTAAGTAGAGACCACTACTTTTTTTTTCAGATAGTTTTCAAGTAAACTGCTTTCCTCTGCCAATGCAGAATCTGACTTTGTTCAGCCGGAGTTCAGCATAATAAGATACCAAAATGGTTAAAATCAAACTGTCTATTCTTCTAAATATACTGTACTGAAAATACCAGCTCTATCTATTTATTTTGGGAACTATAGTCTTCACTCCCTATTATTTCCTTTCAACTTCTAAATTATATGCTATATAATTTTCTAGTTCCTAAAAAATGAGTAAGACGAAAAGAGAGAAATTATGTCTGAATCTCACTCCACGTAGGATTAACACGTGTAATTTGTATACGCTGAATCTACACTCAGACGAATAAATTTGCATGTTTTAAATAATCGTATATGAGATCATTCGTTATTATATCATCTTGACCTTTCAAAGACTTTTCTGTCTACACTAAATTGATTTTAGACGATGGCCATTTCTCGAGGTGGCGCAGGACTGGGCGGGGGACTGGGCAGGCAATGTTTCTACTTTTTACCAAAATTTCAAGATGACCTACCTAGCATATCTGAGCATTTAACTAAATTTTATTTTATTTTATTTTATTTTTTGAGGCAGAGTCTCATTCTGTTGCCCAAGCTAGAGTGCTGTGGCGTCAGCCTAACTCACAGCAACCTCAAACTCCTGGGCTCAAGCCATCCTCCTGCCTCAGCCTCTCAAGTAGCTGGGACTACAGGCATGCGCCACCATGCCCGGCTAATTTTTTCTATATATTTTTAGTTGGCCAATTAATTTCTTTCTATTTTTAGTAGAGACAGGGTCTCACTCTTGCTCAGGCTGGTTTCAAACTCCTGACCTTGAGCGATCCTCCTGCCTTGGCCTCCCAGAGTGCTGGGATTACAGGCGTGAGCCACCGCGCCCGGCCTAAATTTTATATATTTTTTTAAAAAGCAACACAGTGTGTGGCATGGAAGAGACACGCAGTGATTTACGCTGTGCTAACGGTGGCTCCACACCAACTACAGAGGAGACTTCGTGGGAAGGGGCGTGTGCTGGCCACGGCCGGAACAGGACGGAACCGGAACCCAGAAGCCATTGGGAGCTTCCCTCGCCACCCGCACATCTCTGCTCTGCGCTCACCTCCTCGCCGCCACGCCAGGGGAATGATCCGCCTGCCGCCCCTTGCCCCACAGGCCTGCCCTGTCCCCACAAGGATGCTCGTGCCACCGGATCAGCAGCTATGTCGTCGGGACGGAGCTGCCGTCCCCACCGCTCTGCCGCTCTCGGGAACGTCAAGGTCCCTGTCCTCGACCCCTCGTGTCTGTCCCCTCTCCTGGGCGGCCAGCTCTCGAGCCTGGGGCATGTTCTCGCTTCCCGTGTGTCCCCAGCCCTGGATGTGCTCGTGGCGCTGAGCAAACACTGCACGCGTCCCCGGTGAGGGGTTGAGTTCCTGGTGGCTTTGGGCATTTTTGCTGAGCACCGTGGAGTAACCGCTGTGGACAGTTCCATCCGTAATGCCAGTTAGGATGACGTCACAGTGATCACATCACAGCAGGGACCCTCACTAGGTGAGCCGGCAACCAGAACTGATACCCGTGGCCAGCGCGGAGACACAGATACTGCTCTGAAAACTTCCGTTTGGGGCGGTTTACACGGAATTTTAAGGGTGCTTTTTTTGTGGATTTTACAAAGGTCAAAAATGTTCACTCAGATATTCATATTCTCCTGGAAGATATTATGAATCTTTAATATTATAAACGCACCCAGTCCAATGGCATTTCACAAATTAACTAAGAGCAGGGCAGCATTATTTATTCCCCTGTAAAATCTCAGTGGCTCCTACAACGGTCGCTGTTGAAAGAACACACATTCTGGAACACTATAGGGGAGGGAAGAAACAGGTTCCACAGGTTGCTCAACGTCACACAGACATGTCCTGCTTTCTAGGCAAATGAGCGCATGGCCAGCAGGGAGGGAGAGGGGGTCTCCAGGAGGGTTGGACCCCCATCAGCGGACCCTCCCCACACACGCACCGTCTCCACGGCAGGCGGGTGGGATGGGGTTAGAGGCAGCCTCGCCTGCACCCCGGCAGAGGCTCGTGTTTGAAGAGAGAGGTCCTTCCCCACCTGCACCTTTGCACGTTAGTTCCACCGTGGTCAGCTTCTCTTCCTTGCTAACTTTTTAGGGAGCAAACGACCTCCTGGCAATCTGTGTCAGCTGCAAAATTCCACTCACAAACAAGTATAACGTTCTTCAAAGAACACCAGCAGACACGCAGGCATGCCTTCCTTGCCTTCAGGAACTGCGTTGCCCCGTTTACAGGTGAATGACCTGGAATGGCAGCATAAAATGACTTTCCCCATATCGCAGGTCAAGGTATTGTATCATTTTCTGATTCTTTTCAAAGTGCTTTCTCATGTATCTTTGAACCAAGGTTATTTTATTGAGGCTTTACATAGCAGTTACTTTGTGTGGGGCACTGTTCTAAATGCTTTGAAAATATTAACTCACGAAACCTCCTAACAGTCTCTGAAGTAGGTACCGTCTTACGCCTATTTGCAAAAGAAACTGGAGCTCAGCAGGGTCATCCCAGAGCTGGGTGGGGCAGATGGAGACACAGGCCGTCCGGCTCCAGGGTACGTGCTCTGACCACTGTCCGGCCACCTTAAACAAACTGGGATCACATCCCAAGCTTTGTTCTTTTCCCTTGTGAGGAAAGGTTTTATTTTAATGAATCTGTATACATCAGGCTATGAGAAGCAATGTCCCTCTAACCAGAAAAAGATGAAACTTGGATGACAACTGTCAGTCTCTCCCTACCCTTTCCCGCTCAGCCCTGCTAAAGGCCTTTTATATGTGGACCCAACCCTGCCCAGGACCCAGCCCTGCCCAGGATCCTGCACCCAACACCCACCTGCCCAGGACCCACCTGCCCAAGACCCACCTGCCCAAGACCCAACCCTGCCCAGGACTCACCTGCCCAAGACCCACCTGCCCAGGACCTGCCTGCCCAGGACCCGCCTGCCCAGGATCCGCCTGCCCAAGAACCACCTGCCCAGGACCCACCTGCCCAGGATCCACCTGCCCAAGA
>VBSM01003157.1:53139627-53168643 GCA_008086735.1 Cheirogaleus medius | reverse complement strand
GCCTCAGCCTCCCAGAGTGCTAGGATTACAGGCGTGAGCCACCGCGCCCGGCACTTTTGATATTCTTAACACTGAAAAACACAAACACTGAAAGGAAATAGGGAAAAAGGAAAGTGTTATTGTGTTGTGATTGGATTGGGGACAAATTTTATTTATTGAATTTATACGAAGTTTATGGAACAAATAAAACAAACAGGGGTACATATAACTTGCTTCATAAAATTAAATATGGTACTTACCTATATAGAAATACATACATTACACGTACACGTATAATCTGCACGTGTGTGTACCCATACACATGTAAGTGAATTCAAAGTATATATCTAAAAGCAGATGCATATGCACCAAATTACAAAGCCAGAGGTTATGTAGCGCATCCTGTTCTATTATAAGGAATATTGATCAACGGTAGTTATTGGAAAATGGCAAATGGCGTGTTCCGGCCCAGGAAGACCTTGCCTTGGGAGCTCCGGCCGCGCCTGCCCACCGTGGCCAGGCCCAGCATGCGGGAGGACTACGGCAGGAGGTGTGGCTGTTCTGGGCATCGGGACACCCAGGCTGGGGGCACGGAATTTTCTGTGGAGTGGAGTCTTCGTCTTGAATTTGGCCGCTGCTACCAGATCCTCTTCTGACTCCTGTGTTTTCAGGAACGCGGGAGCAGGTCCAGAGCACGTGCTGACTCCTCCCGGGGTGAGTCCCGGACCGCGCAGCGTGGGTCTGAGGCACCTGCGTGCTGTCCTCCCCGAGGGCCCTCCGGGGCCCCTGTCCCTCGCTGCTGCCCCTGCAGAGTTCCTTCCACCATCGTGCCGTCCCGTCTGGAATCATCCGCGTTGTGGAGACGTGAGAACCGTCTCCCACAGACACCGTCTGTCCCGGGGGTGCTGCGGCCCCACCCCCGGGCTCCCCCCTGCCCCAGCTCCTGCAGGGTCTTCATCCACTCCACTTCTGCTTTCCTCGGGGATGGGAGACTGTCAGGGTGAGAATCTTTTGAGGTTTAAGAGCAGCATCATTGACAAGAGCCACAGGGTGGAAATGGCCAAGTCCACCCGCCGGTGCACGGATGAACAAAATATGGGCCGTCCCCGAAGAGGAATATTATTCAGCCATGAAGAGGAATGAAGCCCTGGCATGTGATGCAACACACATGAAGCTTGAAAACGTTATGCTGAGTGAAAGAGCCGGGCACGGAATACCACGTAGCGTTACGATCCCGTTTAAATGAAATGTCCAGAACAGGCAGATGCATAGAGACAAAAAGCAGCTCGGTGGTTGCCAGGGGCTGAGGAAGAGGGAAAACGGGACTGACTGCTCAGGGGTCCAAAGGCACTTCCTTTTTGGATGGAGAAAGTGTTTTGAAACTAGATCGGGGTGATGGTTGCACAACATCGTGAAAGCGCTAAATGCCACGGAACTGTGCGTCTTAAAATGGTTAATTTTATGTGTTGTGAGTTTAACCTCAACTTTTTAAAAAAGCAACTTAAACTTAAGGCTTGGAGAGATTTAGGGGTTGGAGGGTAAGGATTTAGGATCCAAAGACGATTGTTTAAGGAACTTAGAATCCTAAATATATTTCCAATGTTGTGAGGTTCCCGGCTGACCTCCATGGGCTGCCTTGGAACTCAAGCACAATGGACTACATTGTTCCCTGAGGAAAAGCATTCTGAGTGTCAGATAACTGATCTATAGACAAACCTTTGTCATATAATCTTTTCCTTTTTAATTGTTGGGGACTATTTGTAATTTAGTCCCTAGAATATAGTTAATCTTTGGTCTTGCTCTGAATTAATAAAAAGACATCATAGTGGTAATCTTTGGGGAGGTGAAATTCAATTTAATCCATTTTTTTTTTCTATTTGTTAGCTCCTCTGGTAATTGGTTTGATGGGAAAGAAGTTTGAAGTTATTGGTTAAATAGAGGTTTTTGGATTATCTGTGAATTTCAATTATCCATGCTTCACGTGGCCCCAATTAGCACTAATAATTGAGTTAACTGAATAGAAGTCATTTCCCATCATATCAGTTTTGCTATAGGCTTATGAATTGGTGCACTAATGGGCCCCCCCAAACACAAAGCCCCTTTCTCTGTCAGGCCCTCACAGCCCCCCACACCACGGTTTGTCGCTATTTAACGGCGCTGAGTCCACTGTATTGTTAACAGTGAGAAACAAATGTTCTTCCTAACAAAACATATGTAACCAAGATGTGAAGCCAGAAACGTCTAACGTGCATGTGGTCATCTTAGCATTTATAGCCAGAAGGTATTACAGACATTTCTAAAGTACAGCTAGAAACCTTAGTCAATCTCTCCAAGTGATCTGTATCTTTAATTTCGATTGAGGTTGTCACTGCCTTAATTTATCCTGATTTAAATGAAGATGGCTTTTTAAAGTGCCTGGTAATTTTAGCAATCTGCCCAATTTCGGATGTGTTATTTATGTTTACCGACCAAAGTCTACATGCCTTTTCAGGTTTCAATGTCTCTTCTTGGACACATTTGTATTTATATTAAACACAATAAATATCGCCCATTCCAAGAGCCCAGTTTTGACCTTCTTTGATCTCTGAGTCCCAACATCCCTTAACTTGACATATAAATTAGCCCGGCCCCTCCCAGGAGGCTGGGAGCGGAGGGTAGGGTTTCATCCGCTCCCCTGCCCCTTTCTGAATCTCTAGCATCATGTTTTCCCATTGCCATGGAGATGCAGCTATGCACACACAGCCACTGGGAAAAGTCCCAGCCGAGATAGAATTACTAACCAAACAAACGCTATTGGTAACGGGGTGCCAGGGAGGGATGCCCAAGTGCTCCTTTTCTCCCCACAATCAGATTACAGGTAAAAGTGCAAACAGCCGGATGAAAGCTGACACAGTGGTTCTTTTAAAGACACAGCGGACATATTTCTCTCAGGGAAACAGCGTTTGGTGCAGATCAAATCGACCTGTGAGCTGCCGTCAGTGGAAACGCGGGAGGCTTGGTGCTCCTTTTGTGAAAATACTGCCGTCCTAAACCCCAGAGCATGGTCTCCTTGTTAAATTTAAACAAATAGCAGAGAAAACAACTGAAGAGTCCAACACTGCAAGGATTCCCGGCAAAGCCTTGGATTCCCTCTGATAACACTCTCCACGTCGTCATGTGTGGGGGGAATGATAATGGGTCTTTCACTGACACTGTGAGGCAGCTCCTAGGTGGGGCAATTTCTCTCAAGAATTAATAAAACTAATTAATACACAGGTTTTTTTTTTAATGCTTTCTAAAATAAGAAAGCTGCACATCCCACCATCTGAGTATCTGATAAACTGGCTTCTAAGGTTTGCTTTTCTCAGTATCATTTATATAAGTCTTTTATTTTTATTTATTTTTAATGGTACGTTTGATTTTGGTTAAGGAACCACTGATAAACTGGAAGACACAAATATATGATAAGGAAGTAAATAGAAATTTTCATTTAAAGAAAGTCAGTGGTTTTTTTTTAGATAGGCAATATACCAAGATTTTTCTAAATGCAAAAATCATATGGTAACGTCTAAAGTGTTAATGAATTGTTTACTTTGGTACTTCAGCAAATAGACACTGATCACAGTCCAAGGTATGAACTATGACATTAATTTCAAAATTGTCTCTATCCTCCTTGCCCAATTTTTGTGACATGTCTCAGTGACTTTTCTTGCAAAACACAGTTCAATTCTGTCATGTGTGTTGCGAATTCCTGTGCTCATATCAACTTTTCAATTCTGTTAAGATTTGGAAACACCAAAGCTACCTCGAACAACATCCTATCAACACAACCCTGGTAGAATGATGCAGGCGCCTAATCTCAGACTTTTCGATAACTTCAAAAAATAATATTAGTTTGCCAGTTAGTCTTGACAATTGCCGAATATTTTTGCTATTTATTCAGTAGAGGTATAGATAGCAGGGACTTAAAGGAAAACAAAACAGCATTTCTTCTCATCCCTTAAGATTGTTTTCTACCCTCTACACTTCAGTTTAAAAGAACTAGTGTTCTTAATTCCCTTAGAAGTTGTCGCCGGGTAACAAAAATCACAGTTAAAAAAACGCTTAAGTTAACTTAATTTTCGCTTTCTAAATTTAACATATTTAGTTCACTCTTTCAAGCAAATCTTTCCTTCTCGGTATGAAGACTTCGCTGGTTTGTCCTGATCAAGACCCTCATCCCAGATTTCAAACCTGGGGATTGTCTGAGAGAAATGGCCTTTTCAAAATAGGAACCTCCCCCAGAGCATTTCAGGGCTTTTGATGGTGCAAAATCGGCACTCCCGGAGATCTATTTAGAGCAGACAGGGAACCTCCATAGAAACTTCTCTGCAGGGCCATGGTGACATATCACAACATTAGTGCAGGTGGCACAAGGAGGGCTTGGGGGAAGGGGCGGGAAGTTAGATGCAAAAGGTATTGTTGTAATCACCAATATCTGACAAATATTCATCTACACAGTATTATACAATTTAAAAGCCTGTTTCTTAGCAACCTGGTAGACTAGGCAGGGCCCATCTCTACTTGTGTTTTCTCAGATAAGATATGTATGGTAGAAAACAAGAATGTCAGTTAAGAAAATGGATGTGCCATAACTTTGCCAGTTTTTGGCATTGTGCATGTTATGAATAATTGTTTGCATGATTGTAAATAATATAATGTTTAAATGGTCTCTATTGCATTAACCAGGATTTCGGATAAGCATTTTATTTAGGATGTGGGCTCTTGGATCCGCCTATGGTATCACTGCTCCTAGGCTCATAGGCACAGGAATGGGCCACTTTGCTTGCTGTCAAGACAAACGGAAAAAGGAAGTGCCAAGATGCACACGGACCTCCCAACGCCCCAGCCCAGGAGCACCTCGCTGCTGCTGAGCCTGAATTCAGCGCCCACTTAGGTCAAAAGCAGCTCTGGGCCTGGAAGGGCGGCCCACTGGGCACGAAAGGCGGCTGGCCCGCAGCACGGCTAGGAAGAGTCTTTCATGCACCACGGGGCTCGCCCAGCTTGCCCACTTCTGTCTCATTGATGAACACTTGGGCTGATTGTTCATTAACAAGAGAGCTGTTGTCCAAAACTTCCCTAGGAGTTGTAAGGTTAGAATCTAGGACGTTGTTTGAAAGTCCAGGTGTGTGTCTCTCTGTAGCAGCGTTCATCATCTTAGACCGCCCTTCGCAAATGCCATATTCATTTAAAGCCTGCTTCTGTAAGACCTCTGCCTCCCCCGGCTGCCTATCCGAATGCGTTGAGAAGAGAATCTTGCAAGGTTAATGTATATGTGGCTCTGGCTTCTGCAAGGTTATTAACAATATATTGCTTCAGATTGTTAGAAATCAGTGGTACCCTTTTAAATGGGCATTGTTATTGAAATAACAAAAGAAATCCCCTTGGACCCATGTAGAAGCAGTTTGTTATGACCCAAGTTCCCAAGCAGCTCAATTGCACTTTCCTGTTGGCCTGTTCGCTGTGATAGGAAGAGAGTCTGAAAAACTTTGCGAGTGCCAGTGTGGAGCACGTTCACGACGCCGCGTGCCTTTCACGACTGCCCTCCTCGCTGCTAGGGTAAGTCATGTTCCCGCTACCGTGGGCCGCTCACGAGGGCTTCCTGGAGGGCAGCTGCTCCCCGCACGCATGTACCTGCTGAACCCACGTTACTGAGACCAACGAGTGATCGATTCCAAACAATATAGTAGTTAAAAATAAAGCCTTGTGAACCAATCTTGTATGCTACAATAAATAAACCGACCAAAAAACCCTAAAGCCCACCAAAAGGGCAGGAAGGAGGTTATTTGAAAGTGGAAAATACTGTTTTTTAAAGAAAGAAAGGGATTTTATTTAGCGGGAGAAACGTCAGCCCTGAAACTTGCTGTGGCCACGCAGATACCTTCTGCAAAGCGAACGCCCTCTCTGTGGCAGAGACAACAGAACACAGCTCTTTTTCACGTGAGGGCGTAAAATGCTTTTTCCAGTTACAAAAATATATAATGGGTTTTAACCCTATAATCTGGAGTGTGTAAGTAGCACCTACATAGGTTGCCACGAGTGAAAACTGTCATATAATTTTTAAGGCACACCGGCAAGGAGCGTTACTAAGTGCTGCGCGGCGGCTCGCAGGGAAAAGCACCTTCCCCGGTTTCGCTCAGAACCGGAGGATGATCTTTTCTTACTGGAACGTGGAAGCCATAGATTTCCCCTTTTCTCCTCATTTTAAGGGGCTAGGGACACAACAGTGAGGGGGGAAACACTTTCAGACTGCTCGGATGACCGTCAGCTTTTTTATTTTTCAGGCTGAGTTTCAGGCCTTGCAGTTTTTAAAGTTAATCATTAACTGCTCTGAAATCTTGATGGTATTTCAGTGGAAATACAAATATGCCACTTTTCCAAGGATTGATTCACTCTCGTAATTTCCTATTTTATCCCCAAAGCCTAGAAGCATCATCCTACTGAGATGCCTGTTGGTTGAGGCAGAAACTCAACCTGCACTTATTTCAACGGTGAATTTGGGCTAAATAAGATGGGTAGAAGGAAAGTTGAATACTCGTGGACTGAAGACGTAATTTGCACATTAAAAGCTGGTCATTAATCCTATATTTTAACTCTACAAATGTCAGGAGCTATTATTTCCCAGGGAGTCTGACAGTTCTAGGGATAAACTAGACAGTGTTCTACTACAAAGGCTGTGAATGAACATAAGAATAGTTGCTGTATCAAACCCAAAGACCATTAAATAATACTTTAAGAAGCAATTTGTTATAACACTCCCACTAAGGGTAGGAATCCTACAGCAAATGGTAACCAAAGAAGAATCCTAACTGTAAGAGAATGTCATTAAAATCCAATTATAAGTAAATATCTATAAATATATAGCTATGTATACACACATACCACGGTGCTACAAGGTATGTCTGTAGTTTCACGTGATTTAAGTGAAATACAGTGAGAATAGGTTTAAGTGGAGAAAGGACCATTGATTTGTTTTTTTCAATGTTTGAGAAAACCCAGCAACAAAGATCAAGCTAAGATGTCTAAAACACTGCTGGCCAAAGGATGTTTTCAAGGAATTCTAACATAAATCAATATGACCAGTAACTGTTTGCCTAATTCTGAGAAATCAGCAAATCAAATAAATAAAAATGCTATCTTTGGGCCAAATGGTAGTTTCTAACAAGACTGCATGCTGAGTATTGTGTGCCTGTTCATCAAGCTTTTAAAGCTGAGATTCACTGATGTCACTCGAAAAGGCTGGGCAGCTTGCAATCCAAATGCTGGACAATGCTGTCCTTAGCTTCAGTTTAAGTTTTATGCAAATCGCTATTTTAAAATGATTTGTTCAGAACTGCGCACGCTGCTTCCAAAATAACAATCTTCATACACTGTAACCAGAAGAGTGAAGGAAAAGTAAAGTTGACACAGTGACAAGAAATTAGGTAGTTGTTGACTTTATTTTGAAATGGTGTCTTTGGACCAATTGCTCCCATCTTAACGTACTTTTAAAATGTAGTAGGTCTCAAGGGAAGTTAACAAACTAATTAATGTGCCGCATGCAAAGTGTCAGCCTCAAACCAGTAGAGCAAAATATAGCAAATTTCCCCCAAACATTTGATGGTCTTTTAAATGTCGTCAGAATTTTTTGAGATCTTTCTAAAAGAAACTTTAAGGAAATTTGTGTTCATTACTTGTTCAAGTGCAAGCTCCGTCCGCTGTGTTGAAGCTGGGGTGCACGGACACACTGCGGAGTTGGTGGCGGAGATGAAGCATCAGCAGGCCAGGATCATTTCGAAGCAGAAAATGGAACTATCTCCTTCTCCAGCAGGAGGGGGAGGGAGCGAGGCGCCGGCACCGGGAGACTCCCTCACTCCTGCACCAGAGAGCTCAGGAACCGAGGACGCTGCCTGCGGCCCTGCAAATTCCTCTCCACCTCCTCCTCCTCCCGAGGGCTCTGCTTCTTGGGAGATCGTTAAAAGGGCAGCTGTACTATGTTGCAAATGGAAAGTGTCCTTTTAAGACGGGCTTGTCAGTAAAATTAATAATTTTTATAATCCCCACCCCCCAAACGCCATCTTACTACCTCCTAGCTAGTTTGTCTCATGAACAAAAGAGTTGAGAAGCTACGTGCGCTGGATGCTACAAACATGTTTCGTGCTCTGACTCAGAATCCTTTTATCCTCCTCAACTTAAGAAGAGGTAGAGATGTTTAAAGTCTTAACTGCGAAATGCAACCAAGTCAATCGAAATGGGAAAACAAAAGCAGGCACAGCGAGGAAGGAACGACTCCAGTTGCGACCCCTGCTAGAAGGGGGAAGGAGCTATTCCCAACAATCCTCTCGGGACTGGGGGTGCGGGCCCTGAGGGGGACTCTCCCACACCAGCCGGCCGGCAGGCGCAGTTTCCCCGGGCGGCCAGCAGAGGCGGGTGGACGGAAGAGGATCCCTCTCCCAGTGTGCACAGAGATTCGATCAGCACCAGACCCAGCAGAGCCGGGGAACAATGCTCAAGGGCAGACCGAGGAGTCTGTTCCACCTCTCCGTCGCTTACCGTTGAAGACAAGATTTTGGTTTTTCGAGAGAAACACAGATAAAGCCAGAAGCTAAATACTTGAAGTCTATTGTTCCAGGCCCAAGTGGCAATTATTAACTGGAGAATATTTATGCAGTTCTGCCAAAGTTTTTTTTTTTTTAAATAATTGAGATGTCTTTCCCAGAGAAAATGTAGTACTATTTAGCATTTTCAAAAAACTAAATATATATTAACTCCCCAAGCACTAAGCACATCTGCTTATCTGAAATGCAATACTGTAGTTGTTGTAAGGCTTTGTATAACTCACTTCCTGTCTTATACTTACACAACAGGATATTTAAATAACAAAGACAATAAGGATATCAGGCAAAAAGTGGTACTCCTGACCCAACACAGGCATTTCTTCATCTCTTAATCCCATCTCTGTGAGTTCTGTTTGCAGAAATAATTAGCAAACACCTTTAAAGGCCTGTTCACTGCCCCTAACTGTGCAAGGTAATAGGTAAAGGGACTAGTGTTTATCTTGGATCCCTTCACGCTGCAAGGGGCAATTTGTCTCCCAGAGTAAAAGCCATTTGAGGCCCCATAGCTCAGGGTGTTCTGAGGTCCACCATGACCTCCAGATCAGTTTCCAGTCATAAGGAGCAAACACCTGGAGGCACACGTGGGTGGATGTTTGATGTCCCCCCCCAAAATCCATCATCACACTTCAGATCGTCAACCATATTTTTATTCACTTCTTAAAATATATGACTTTGTTTCAAGCTCACAGAGATGAGATGCCATTTCAAATGTATGCACTAAAAATAGTTTAGAGAAAACCCTTTCTTCATTTAACCGAAGTGTTCTTGTAAGTCACAGTTTCCTAGCTTGGAAATCTTAAACAAAAAGGAGGTCTTCGTTGTTTTATTACTTCCTTCATAGAAAAATTACTGATTGCCTAGTATATAACTTATTCACCACAGCTTTTGTCTTGTTCTTAGTCCAGACTCATTGTAAGTAACCGCGTTTTACACATAAAACTGTATGATTCAGTATTTTTCTATTTCCCTTTCACTGGGAAAGATTCACTTAGAGGCCCCTCCCACCTCAGTGTCTATGTAAATTAAGCTAGCACTTGCACATACATTATAAAAATCAAAGCTATGTGCCTAGGATTATATCCAGTTGGAAAACCAAGAACACATTTAAACAGAGAACATAGAAGAATCCCAACTTTAAAAACACCAAGGGATTTCAAATATTTCCACGCATCTCTGGAGAATCACCGATGTCTTGCATCTGTATTTGCAGATTTAACAGGCTGTATTTTTGTCAAGTTATCACATTTTAACCTATGCAATATAACACTTTTTTTTTGTTTTTAAAAGGTTTTTGCAAGTATAAAATTAAATGTACTTGTTATGGAAGAATTGAAAAGCAGGCAAGGATAAAAGCAAAACACTAATTGCCCATCATATGACAGCCATGATTTACATATTATCATACATTTTAAAAGTAAATAGATATAACGTGTTTTGTCTTGTAATTACGCTCATATTTACATGTGAGCATATACAGATCCATTTTAAATATGGACCATAGAATTCTTATGTGGGAGGATTTACTTAGTTCTGGACTCTCAATTTTCAGACGAGCTCTCTAAAGCCCAGAAAAGCTAAATGACTTACCCAAAATCACAGGGTGAGTAAAAGGCAAAGTCAGAGCAAACAGCCCTTCCTTCTACCTCTCCCCTGTGGTGCCGGGGAAGGTACATTGTCTCTGAGACCACTGAGACCACTGCAGCTTCTTTCTTGTGGTCAACTACAGAAAACCATTGTTAATAGCCCTGCCATTTTAAAAAATAAGAACTTTGTTAAGATGTAATTCACAAACCATGTAATTCACCAGTTTAAAGTGTACAGTTCAGTGGTTTTTGGCATATACACGGTGTTGTGCAATCATCCCCTCTACCTAGAATCAAGACATCTTCACCACCCCAAAAGAAACCCCACATCCCTTAGCCATCGCTCCCATTTCCCTGCAAGTTCCTCGGCCCCAGTCAACCACTGACCTACTTTCTGTCCCCGTGGATTTGCCTAGTCGGGACATTTCGTATTATGGACTCAAACAATGTGTATTTTTTGTGCCTGGCTTCCTTCTCTTAGCGTGCTGTTTTCGGGGGTTCATCTGCATTAGAGCACGCGTCAGGGCTTTGCTCCTTCCTGCGGCTGGGTAGGGCTCCACGACCCACACATTATCTTTATCCATCAGACGATAGACATTTTGATTGTTTCCACTTTTCAGCTATTTTGAATAATGCTGCTATGAACATTCATGCAAGTTTTTGTGTGGAATATATGTTTTCGTTTATATTAGGTATATACCTGGAAGTGGAATTGCTGGCTCATATTATAACTCTATGTTTAACCTTTTGTTTTGGGGGAGGGTTTTGAGACAGAGTCTCTCTCTGTCACCAGGGCTAGAGTGCAGTGGTGTCATTATAGCTCACTGCAACCTCAAACTCCTGGGCACGAGCGATCCTCCTGCCTCAGCCTCCCTCCTGGCTCAGCCTCCTGAGTAACTGGGACTACAGGCACATGCCACACCTGGCTAACGTTTCTATTTTCAGCAGTGACAGACTCTCGCTTTTGCTCAGGTCGGTCTCAAATTTCTGACCTCAAGCAATCCTCCCGCCTCAGCCTCTCAGAGTGCTGGGATTGCAGGGGAAGGGCCTGACTGTCTTCCAATGTGGCTGCATCATTTCACATTCCCACCGGCAGGACAGGAGGGCTCCAGCTTTGCCACGTCTTTATTATCCGTCTTCTGCTTCTAGCCAGCCCCTGGGTGTCAAGCGTATCTCACTGTGGTTGGGATTTGTGCTTCCCTGATGGCCGGCCTTGCTGAGCACCTGCTGTGTGCTCTCGGGCCATTTGCAGGTCTCCTCTGGAAAAATATCTACTCAGATCCTCTGCCCACTTTTAATTGGGTTGTTTGTCATTAAGTTACTGAGCTTCAAGTGTTCTTTATGTACATCTGCTGTGGTTTGAATGTGTCCCTTTCAAATTCAGGTGTTGCCAACCTGACAGTCTTAAGAAGTGGGACCCTTAAGGGGCCATTAGGCCTTGAGGGCTCTTCCCTCACGGTGGGATGTGGGACGAGGCGTCCTCTATAAAGGGGCTTCCTGGGGGAAATGGTCCCTTTGCCTTCTGCCCTCTGCCCCTAGAGGACATCGGTGTCCCCTCCCAGGGACACAGCACGGAGGCGCCGTCTCAGAAGGGGCAGCAGCCCTCACCAGACGCTGAACCTGCCGACGTCGTGACCTTGGACTTTCCAGCTTTCAGAACAGCGGGAAATAAATGCATATAGTTTATAAGCTGCCCAATTTATGGTATTTTGTGACGGAACACAACCAGACTAAGAATAAAATGCCAGATACAGGTCCCTTGTCAGATAAGATATGTGATTTGCAAGTGTTGTCTGCCATTCTATGAGGTCTTCTCACTTTCTTCTCGACATCCTCTGAAGCACAAAAGGTTTTCATTTTGGTTGAGTTGAATTTATCTGGTTTCTTTCATGCTTCTGGTGTCTCATCTAAGGAGGCTTTGCCTAACACAAGTTCAGGACAATTTACGCCGTATTTTCTTCTAAGGGTCTCGTGGTCTTAGCACATACATTTAGGTCCATGGTCCATTTTGAGCAAATCTAGGGGTGGGCTGTGAGGAAGGAGTCCTGCTTCACCCTTTGGCATGTGCACATTCAATGGTTCCACCATCATTTGTTGAAAAGACCCTGTCATTTTAAATAAGAAGCGGAAGCATGACTTTTAGATGATCCTAATAAAACATTAAAGGGAGAGGATGTGGCTCTGCAGCAGGAAAATGCTACAATGTAGCACCCAGAATTGATACCCCTGGTAACACACTGGGGATATTGTAAGAACTATCTCAAAAACTCCACACTAAATTAGTTGATCTCTTGATTAGTCTTCATCGTAAGCTCTTTTAGAACCAGGACCATGGTCTTCACTGTCCTTGGATCGTTACAGAATCTATGTAGTCTAAGTAAAGTGATGCTGGATTCATTCTGACTTTCCATGTTTTGTATCTTTCCTTTCCACGTTGTATCCTTCCAGAAAACCGTGTCTCATTCTTTTCTGTTCTTTGCCAACAGCCTCATAAAGTGATCGTGGCTAATCAAGATTTGGATTGACGCTCATTAAATATTTTCACTCGAGTGAGTTACTTGGGGAGGTCGGAACACCTACAAACACTAAAATTAGAATACTTGTGAAGAGAGGACTCCAAGCATCCCAGGAGGAGCGTGGGGCAGAGACGGTGCCCTGACCCTACGGATCAGCCAGATTAGCAATTCTTTGTGCAGGAGAAAGGTCGTTTTTTTTTCTCTGATCTTCATATATGTGTTAAATGGTCAGGCTAATCTGGACCTGGGAAGTTTATTTGAACCTCCGTTTCCATTATTAGTCAATCCCGTTGGAACGGATAACTTCCTCGGTGCCTTTGGGATGCCAGCTAGCACCTTCGTTCTCCCGTTTCCTTTGCCCCACCCCGTGCGGAAAGTATGTTTCTAGGTTGTTAAAACATTGTCTACAGATGCTTATGTCACAGAACCGAACCTAAACATTCCACAGCACATTAGGGTACATCCATGCAATCCGATGCGGTGAGTCTGTCGTGTTTATTATGTCCCGTGACATCACAATGTGTGATGAGAGTGAGACACAGCCGCAAAGCGAAGTGTTACAAGATCACCTTTTTGTAAATTTTACACAAATACATATATTTTTATGTTTGTAGTAAAAGGTCCATAGTTGACAGGGGTTACTCCCAGGCACCGGGATGAGGATGAAGGAGGGGTGGGGAGAAAGCCTTTTTGCTTTATATGCACGGGCATATTTCATTTTGTTGCACTTTGCAGATATTCTGTGTTTTACAGCTGAGGGTTTGTGACCACCCTGCACAGAGCCAGTCTACTGGGGCCATTTTTCCAACATCACGTGCTCACTTTATGTCTCTGTGTCACATTTGGGTAACTCTCACAATATTTCAAAGTTTTCCATCATAATTATATCTGTTATGAGTGACCTTCAATGTTACTATGATAATTGTTTTGGGTGCCACAAACTACCCCCATGTAAGATAGCAAACTTAATAAATGCTGTGTTCTGACCTCTTCGCGGACGGGCCACTCCCTGTCTCTCTCCAGCTCTCTGGCCTCCCTATTCCCTAAGACACAAAAATACTGAAATTAGGCCAATTAATAAACCTATAATGGCCTCTTAAGTGTCCAAGCGAAAGGAAGAGGCACACATCTCTTACTTTAAACCAAAAGCTAGAAATGAGTAAGTTTAGTGAGGAAGGCATGTTGAAAGCCTCTTGCACCAAACAGTTAGCCAATCGGTGAATGCAAAAGAAGGTTCTGGAAGGAAATTAAAAGTGCTTCTCCAGTGAACACACAAATGATAAGAAAGCGAACAGCTTTACTGCTGATAGAGAGAAGGTCTTAGTGGTCTGGAGTGAAGATCAAGCCAGCCACAAAATTCCTTTAAGCCAACCCCTCACCCAAAGCAGGGCTCTGACTCTCCTCAAGGCTGTGAAGGTTATATAAGAGAGGCGAGGAAGCTACAGGAGAAAAGTCTGAAGCTGGCAGAGGTTGGTTTATGAGGTTTAAGGAAAAAAGGCATCCCCGTAATATAAAAGTGCAAGGTGAAGCAGCAAGTGCTGATGGAGAAGCTACAGCAAGTTCCCCAGAAGATCCAGCTGAGATCCCCGATGAAGGCGGCTGTGCACGAAACAACAGATTTCCAATGTAGATGGAACAGCCTTCTGTTGGGAGAAGATGCCATGGGCGACTTTCATAGCGAGAGGATGGAAGTCAGGAGGGCCTGGCTTCAAAGCTTCAAAGCCAAGCTGACGCCCTTGTCAGGGGCTAATGCAGTTGGTGCCTTTAAGTTGAAGCCAACGCTTCTTTATCCTCCAGAAATCCTGGGGCCCCTGGGAATTATGCTAGCTCTACTCTGCCTGTGCTCTCTGTACTGAAGCCAGGATGACAGCCCATCTGCTTCCTGCACGGTTTACTGACTATTTTAAGTCCACGGTTGAGACCTGCTCAGAAAAAAGATTCCTCTCAAAGCACCACTGCTCACGCCAGTGCTGCTAGTCACACGGAAGCTCTGGTGGAGATGCACCGACCCCAACCTTTATGGATGACTTCGAGGGGTTCAATACTCCAGCGGAGGAACTAGCTGCAGCTGCGGTGGAAACAGCAAGCGAACTAGGATTGGAAGCGGAGCCTGGCGATGTGGCTGAATTGCTGGAATCTCACAACGTGAACGCGGGAGGAGTTGCTTCTTGCAGATGAGCAGAGAACGTGGTTTCTTGAGAGGGACTCTGCTCCTGGTGAAGATGCCGTGAATGTTGTCGAAATGACAACAAAGGAAACATCCCATAAACTTAGTTGAAAAAGCAGTGGCAGGGTTTGAGGCTTGACTCCGATTTTGAAAGAGGTTCCACTGTGAGTAAAATGCTATCGAACGGCATCGCGTGCTACAGAGAAATCTTTCGTGAAGGGAGGAGTCGGTCGACGCAGCAAGCCTCACTGTCGTCTTATTTTAAGAAACTGCCGCGGCCGCCCCCACCTTCGGCGACCACCGCCCTGGTCAGTCGGCACCAGCAACATCGAGGCAAAAAAACCCTCCACCTGCAAAAAGATGATTGTTAGTATTTTTTAACAATAAAGTATTTTTATTAACAAACTAAGGTATGCACATTGTATTTTATTAATAAGACATGCTATTGCATACTGAATGGGCTAGACTGTAAGTATGACTTACATGCACCGCAAAGCCACATTCGTGTGACTCACTTTGTCTAATATTTGCCTTATTGAGGTGGTATCTCTGAGGTATGCTTGTACTTACGTATGTTCGAATTAATTAAAATGAGCATAGATTACTTCTATAATAAACAAAATTTAAATGACTCAACTGCATAAAACCATTGAATCTGGTGCCTTTTTAATTCAAAGATCTAACTATATTTTCAATTCTTTCCATAAGTATTGGTCTACTGAAGGTCACTACTTATTCCTTAAGCCAATTTAATAGTTTATATTTATTAAAAATTTTAGAAAAAATTATTTCTTTGATTTTTAAATTTATCGGCATAACACATTAATCTTTTATAACTTAAAAAATATTTCAATATCATTCATTTTTGCTAGTTTATTATGTATATTCTCTTGTACTTTTGATTAGACCGGGTAAAGTTTATTTGATAATTTATTCATTAAGGTAAATATGAGTAGCTTTTGCTTTTATTGTTCAAATCAATTATTATTTCTACTTATTTCATTAATTGTGTTTGATTATTATTGATGAGTTTCTTCAGATTTATTTTATTTCATATTTTCTGTTGATAACTTTCTGAATTGACACCATTGTTCATGGATTTTATAGTAAATGAATTTTTATTTAAGGCTCTTTCTTCTGGGTTTCACTGTGGCAACATCCCACATATTTGAAAAGTAGAATCTTTATTTCTTTTTTCTCTAAATAGGGTAAAACTTCTGATTGATTTTTTTCTCCTAAGATCTTTAAATTTGTAGGTAAACAAGATATTTTCAAATATAAGATATGGTAAGCTTTTGCTCATTTTATAATTCTTTTTTTTTTCCAGTGGAGGTTTCGCTATTTCCTTATTGTTAATTACTAATTATTTACATTTTGGTTCAAAATAATGCCTTCATGATTTATGCACTTTGGAATTTATCAGTTTTTCAAGGTCTATTTTTTAAATGACGACTTCATACATATTTGCAGGGAGGCTGTATTCTCTCTTCATTATCCACAGTATTCCGTATTTTATGAGCTCAAGCTTATTAATTGTGTTATTCACACAGTTTTTGTGTATTGAATCTGAAATTTCCGTTAGATGTGTAAGTCCATTAATACAATTGATAATTTGTCCATTTTTTGGATATTTATTAGTGCTTGCTTTATACGTGTTGAAGCTATAGTCTTAGGTCTATAAATGTCTATGATTTTAATCTTCCTGTAACTTTTATCAATATGAGCTGTCTCTTTTATTTCTTTTCATTGTGAATTCTATTTTCTGTTGATACTGCTACATTTAATTTGTTCTTATTAATATTTGCCTGGTGTTTCATCCTTTTATATTTAACCTTCTTGTTTTGTTTTAGGGCTATCCCTTGTGAAGAACATCTAACTGGATTTTAACTAGATTCTGCATTGTGTTTCTGTTCACCATGTTTTCTTGAAGTTTTTGTTAGTTTTTACAAATTTTCCTTCTTATTTCTCCTTGTTGGTACCCATACTTTTTAAACCCCTACACTGAAATTTTCCGTCTGTCAATGTCCACTATTAACAAACTTCTTTTTCCAACTAATAAAAAAAAAATCATACCATATATATATTTTTTTTTTTTGAGACAGAGTCTCACTCTGTTGCCCAGGCTAGAGTGAGTGCCGTGGCGTCAGCCTAGCTCACAGCAACCTCAAACTTTTGGGCTCAAGCAATCCTCCTCCCTCAGCCTCCCTAATAGCTGGGACTACAGGCATGTACCACCATGCCCGGCTAATTTTTTCTATATATATTTTTAGTTGGCCAATTAATTTCTTTCCATTTTTAGTAGAGACGGGGTCTCACTCTTGCTCAGGCTGGTTTCAAACTCCTGAGCTTGAGCGATCCGCTCGCCTCAGCCTCCCAGAGTGCTAGGATTACAGGCGTGAGCCACCATGCCCGGCCATACCATGTTTTTTTTTTCTTCTCCTCTGGTTCTGAGACTTTGGGGGATTATTATTCCAGATAGTTGCGATTCTATTTTCACAGCTGACACCTACTTAAATGGAGCAATATGTTTTCCTGGTTTTCTTCCTCACTCCTGCCTTTCTGTCTCTTTCTTTTTTAAAAATATATTCTTTATTTCCAATTTCCTTTAGTCTGGGGTTCAGAAGAAAATTCCAGGCCCTGACGTCGGTCAAACAAAGCTCGGCCCGAGGAAGACACGGTTTCAGTGCTACGTGTTGTGGGGATTTTTATACTCAAGGCAGCAGGTGCCAGGCGGGATCTAACGTCTAGAATCAGCAAGCGGACAGGTCGCGATCCTGGAAGGACGGAGAGGCAGTTGTTAGGTCCCTGCGACGGAGCAACGGCGAGTTTGTTTTGACCTCCAGAGTGCTCAGGACAGGCCTTTCGGTGACAGACCCAGTAAATAACTCCTGCTCATACGAGGGGCGCCCGGGCTTGCAAAGACATCTGCCAGTGTGCCCTAAAAGCCCACTTGCGGGAGTGACACCTGCTCCTAGCGCCTGGAGGAGGGACACCTTTGCAGGTGTGGTCGGTCGAGTGGCTCCACCAATGAGGAGCAGAAAGAGCCGCGCCTGGTGGCCGAGGGGTCATTCTGCAAACTCACCTGTGGTCTCCATCTCTCCTGACACCTCTGTGTCGTGTCCAGCTGCTCACATCTCTCCCATCACAAGGCCAACAACAAGGACAGGGGACTCCCGTCCTCTGCCCGAGCCCGTCAAAGTGCACCTGCGTCAGCCCACCCATCACACTTCCCCTCCGGTGAGGTCTGGCTGCTGCCACTCTGTGCTTCGAGGCTGCCGCCTGGGTTCCCTCTGCACCCCCCGGCGCCCCCCGTGTGGTGTCTGGCCCTGGGCCACGTCTTCCTCCTCCTGGCCTCTGTCACTCTCCTCCGCGACCCCTGGACCCCCCCAGTCTCTTCCAGAGACAGTTCCCTCTCTGCCCACCAGGGAGACACCTCGGGATTTTGGTCTTCAGGGTCCATGACATCTTACTTCTTAATTCATTCCTCTGCCCCCAACTCTTTCTCCTTCTTGAGGCCAGAGCTATGATCTTTACACATGTGACTGACCACGTCCCCCTCCACCCTTCTGGCGGCGTCCACCTCCCGGCCCCCTGGGGTCTGGCCCGGCTCTCCCGGCCCGAAAGGTCTCTGTGCTCCCTGGGTTCCCAGACTAGGAAGGGAGATTGCAAATCAAACCGCCATTTCAGGACTGATTTAGGTTGCTTCCAACGAAAAGAAACGGAAATCCCTGAATTAAACGGCTAAAGCAATAAGGTAAATTCATTTAAGTCCAAGGTAGGGTTTGTGCGCGAAGCTCAGTGGCATCAGGGGCTTCAGGGCCACTTCCTTCCTCCCATCTTTTCCCTCTGGGCTCCCCCCTCGGCTTCCCCTCCCCCGGGGTGGAAGGTGGCCCCTGGCGCTCCTGCCCCCAGACTGGCACTGCTCCCCGTGGTTGGCCCCAGGAAGAGTCGGAGAAGCTTTTCCCGCCTTGAGTTCCTTTTATCCACGAGAAGACGTCTTGCTAGAAGCCCCCACGTCACCCCCACGAGTGTCCCCTCCTGTCCCAGCGCTGGAAAGGCACCCTCTGGAGGCATCTGAACCAAACACCGGGCCAGGGTGGGGGGGCTGTGCGCAGGCTGGGCACCACTCGGGAGGAGGAAGGGGCTCGCCTGTCATTTGCGTGGGCAGCCCACAGGGTCTGCCACGGATACTTTAGCCAATACAACAGGGGCAGAGCCAGCCTCCTGGGGACCCGTGCACGGGGCCTAGTCAGGTGAGAGCTCGGTGACGTCTGCTCGGTACGGTGTCTCTGCAGAGACCTGGCCAGCTCCTTGCTGGCTGGGACACTGTCACACTGACGAGGGCTGGGGACCCAGCTAACACGAGTTCGGGAAATATCCGATATTAGTTGAATGAATGAGTGACTCGATTCTGCTCATCTTATCTGTCCAATATCATCATGTGGTGACACCTGGTGCCGTGGCCATCACAGCTCACCTTTTAGGCTATGTGACTCGTGGTTTTACTGACGCTGCACACACTTAAGTCCAACGTTCTTGTGTCCCCTTAGCCCTTTAAATACAGTTTAACGTCACTCATTATCCAGCTGTTTAAGTTATTAATATAATCCTGCATGCAGTTGACATTGGCCAATAAAGTTGAGTCTACCCAGGAATCGCCACAAATTTGCAGTTTCTCACTGCTATGCTTTGCATAGAGTTAGAGGATCATAATTCTTATTAAAATGTGTCACTGTCCATTGTATTGGGGAATTCGGAAACTGCACAGAAGAGAGCAATTGTCGGACACGTTGTGCAGCAGGGTGGAACAGAACAAGTAGGAACACTCCTCGGAGTACCTGGATGGGGCCGGTGGTTTTTCGGAACTATGCTCTGAGATGCATGATTCTGAAAAACACCTATGAATTCAAAACAATTCCACTTCTAATTGACTGTGTCACACAGGAAACAGAACAACCTTGCCATGAGTTTAAACTTCTAAATGGAGTGAATAATTCGGAGCCACTTCACTTTGCTGTTATGAGAAGAATCAAAATGGAATCGATGAGAAAACACTTCCAAATAGCACGTGCGATGACTATGATTCCACAAAACAGACCCTGCTCTCCTATTTCAGAGGTGACAGCTCGGTCGCCTGTCCTGATCACAGTGGGCGTGAGGACACACGGACTCACAGAGACACCACCGCTCTGTCCCTGGGAGATTAGACAGTTCAGCGCTAACTGGGGGTTAGCTAACGTGGGGGTGTTGTGTTGTCTTGTAAATAATCGCCTATAACGTATTGCCCCTGCCTCTCACGGCCACGGCGTTCTCTGCGTGTCATCTTGGAGTTAGAAAACGGGCAAGTCCGTACGCAAAAGAGAGAAGCAGTTGTGTGGCTTCGCAGCTCCATCCTCACGTGGGCAGCATATTTCGGAAACCATTTTTTGGTGCGGTGGTTTAAAACATTTTCCGTCAGAATTTACTTGTTTTTTACTTGGTTTCTGTGTTTTTTTCTCGGAGTGTTGGGTCACCACGCCCTTCCCGGTCCCTGCGTGAACACGCAGTGCCAGCACCGGTCTCTGCCTGCCGCATGCGGAGCAGAGAGGGGCTGGGCTGAATGGGTATTTGCACCGTTAACTTCCCCGCGATGCTAGACAGCAAGAAAGGGTGACATAATATTGCGTAATAACGTACAATGGGGGAAAGAAGGACATTATTATAAAATGGAAATAATATTGTTATAGGTTCTTATAGAGCAGACTTCAGTTTTTGAAATTCCGTTTTGGTCTTCAGTAATCGAGAGAAAGTGCCATCAAAGTTTTAAACACAGGGGTATGTGTGAGCATGCTATTGTATTTAAATACGGGGTGAAATTTCCTGGCATTGAAAAGGTAAGAGTAGTTTAATAGTTATCTGTACAATACTTCTCAGATATGGCTTTTTTTAATTAGATTTTTTTTTTTTTTGTATTTTCCAAAGAAATGTTTCCTACAAGTGGAAATATTAGTAAACTCAGGTTATAGAAGAAGTCTTCCTAAAGAATACAAGATCTAGAATTAAAGTTTATTATCCGTTTGGCTAAAAATGTCTTCTCTGCTCCATTTGGATGAAGCCCCAGTACAAACAACTGGAGACGCTCAACTGCAAGTTTAAAAAAAAAAAAAAAGAGGTGTGGGGGAGGGGCTGGGAAGTGGAATATTGTTTTTTTCCACCCTCTAAGTATGGGGTAATTGATTTTCTGGAAAAAAGGGGACACATAAAAAATGACCACCGTTTAAGGATTCCTTTTCACTGTTACTAACACCCTGCATTGGGGAGGTATTATAACCCTGGCCGCGGGCTCTCTGTCGTCCACTTACACACACAACAGGGAGACCCCTGCGAGAGGCAGCCCCTCCTCTCTGAATTTCCCTGCTTTTGTAAATTTGTCAGTCCATCCATGAACTTTGTTTGAACAGAGTTTGGTACTTAATGGATGCTTGTATTGTATTGTAACTCACAGTGTAACACATCTTTTCTGTATTTATTTTAAATAAAGGCTTTCTAGAAGCCAAAGGGCTTAAGCTGTAGGAAATAAAGAGGGAAAGTGTGCGCCCAGATTCCGCGCATGCTGCGTGTTACTGAAATGCCTTGAAGTCCACACCCCAGAAGTTCCTGCACACCCAGGAGCCCGCAGGGAGGCCTCCCTCGGCACAGAGGCAGGCGTGGGGCTGGTTGGCTTTGGAATTTAGCCGGGAAGAGCAAAGTGCTGACAAGTTGGGAAGCCGGAAGCCTGTGTGCTCGCGTCTGTGTGTTGGAACCAAAGCATGGCCCACAGGGCCGCCCCCCGCCAGGAGCAGAGTGTGCAGGGCGCCCTGGGAGGAGGGGGCCGGTCTCCGTCAGAGGGGGCGCATCTCCACTGAGGTCTTAAGTGAAAACAGTTTGCAAACATTTGTGCTTTGGGGTGTGAATTCTAGATTCTGCTAGGCGTGACCGTACCAATGACATTCTGTGAAAACAAACAAAATTTTAAAATCTATGGGGAGACAAGGAAGGGTTCCAGAAAGGACTCCCATTTTAGGAATATTAATGCAATTTAGGATAATATTTCTTAAGCTTTCAGATATTTTATTTTTATTATTATTTTTTTTTTTATCATTTCTTTTTTTTTATTTTTTTTTATTTTTTTTTTATTTCAGCATATTATGGGGGTACAAATATTACGGTTATGTATATTGCCCACGAGCTTTCAGATATTTTAAAACAACATTTTAAATTAACATATAATTTTATAATATTGATTACATCAGCAGCTATATGGGGAGGGGATCTGTGTTATTAAAAAAAAAACTTACTTTTGTCCATACTAGTATACTATGACAACAGCTTCAAGTGATTTTCACAGTTTTATTTTTCTTGTTCATAATAACTCTAAGCGTGACTACCACTTTGCAGATAAGGTAATTGATATAAATTTTTATTAAATGGTGGTTTAATAGTTTTGCCTCTAAACTATAATGAGGAACACCCGAATTTTTTTGTTTGGTAACAATATTTTTGGGAACATAGTCCATTACATTTTAATTTAATTTAATTTTTTAGAGATGGGGTCTCACTGAGTCTCCCAGGCTAGAGTGCAGTGGCACAATTATAGCTCACGGCAGCCTCAAACTTCAGAGCTCCAGTGATCCTCCTGCCTCAGCCTCCCGAGTAGCTGGGACTGTAGGCTCATGCCACCATACCCGATTAATTAAAAAAAATTTTTTTATTTTTGTAGAGACAGGGGTTTCATTATGTTGTCCAGGCTGGTCTTGAATTCCTGGGCTCAAGTGATCTTTCTGCCTCGGCCTCCCAACGTGCTGGGATTACAGACGTGAGCCACGGGGACAGGACCATTTCCATTTTATAGACGGCACACATCTTGTAACGCATAGAGCTTCCCCTTTGCTTTGGACGCTAGGAAGCTCAGAGGGAAGCTCTGCACCCCTGACAATCCACGGGGTGACGGACATGTGTCAGCACGTGGGCGTGTCAAGTCTGGTTGAGTTTAAATGGACCCTGATTTCATTGTTTTTCAACTTGTGTTTTTCCTGACCTAATTTCCCCCATTGCTTATGCTCACCTGTTGTGTTTAAGATGCTTTCAAGAGCCAGTTCAAATCCTTTGAGAAACTAAGTGAGACAGATTTTCATGGATATTTCCCACCACTTAGTAGGTATTCCTGAGCAAATGCATAACGCGGCGGGCGTACGGGAGACCGGCAATGCTCTGTGGCAAGTGACAAATGCCATCGTGGGTGACACACACAGTGGGATCAGGAGAAGGTGTGTCGTTTACACAAGTCGAATGACCCACAAACACAATGAGACCTGAGTATGAGAGTCTGTGACAAGTTCCTGAGCTTATCGCGAGAAAACACATCTTTGGCTTTGTTGGTCTATAAAATCGCCAGAGCTGTCACGCTCCGGCTGGGCACAGCCCAGCGCAGGCTGACCCAAGGGGCGGCCTCTGGTCCAGGCTCCTGCGTCTAGACACCACCCCTGACAGCCACCGGCCGGGCCTCTCCTTTAGCATCTGTGAGATGGGACAATAGTGGCCCCTACCTCATGGGTCACAGTCAATGACATAAAACTGTGACGTGGTCAATGACATAAAACTGAAGCTCTCAGGAAGATTCCCTACACAATAAGCACGCAATAAATACTGCTTTTAAAACGAGCACTTGACTTAGTGCCTGGCTGAAAGTAGGAAATGTGAAATGAATGAATACATGCCCAGATATGAAAAATTAAGATTTAAAGACTCTGTTAAACTTTCGTCATGATATTTCTAAAATGACTGCCTACCTGAAATAGTATTTAAATTTTTGGCGTGTAGAATGTTTCTGCATCTCCTCTTACGAAAGCGCACAAAAGCGTGAGAATCTGTACAATTTAGTGACTCGGTGAGGTCAAACCATTTGTCTCTTTACAAAAATGCCATCTTGACCCCTCGCGTTTAAATCCACACCATTAATCTCGTATCTGTTTGGGGCACCTTCATCCATTCTAAACGCCTCCTCGTGGCCGGGCAGTGATGCCCCAGACACCCATTCCTGGGACCTGCTTCCGTCCCCAGAAAGATAAACCCTCTTAAAGGCTTTTCCTGGAGGCCAAGAAGCTTGGGGTTACCTTAGTGCTTGGCTACATTAATTAACCCATCTCAAGTGCCTGATAGATCAACTTTTCTCTATTTCTTTCTCCTTCCTTCCTTCCCTTCCTTCCTTCTTTCCTTTCCTTTCCTTTCCTTTCCTTTTTTGGAATCAGGGTCTCTTTCTGTCACCCAGGCTGGAGTGCAGTGGTATGATCACACTCTCTGTAGCCTTAAACTCCTGGGCTCAAGTGATCCTCCTACCTCAGCCTACTGAGTAGCTGAGACTACAGGCGTGTACCACAATGCCTGGCTAATTTTTCTATTTTTTTTTTTTTTAGAGACAGGGTCTCACTATGTTGTCCAGGCTGGTCTCAAACTCCTGACTTTAAGCAACTCTCTCACTTCGGCCTCCCAAAGTGCTGGGATTACAGGCGAGAGCCACTGCACTTGGCCAGTTTCTCTGTTTCCTTATGCTGATATTACTTTTAATTTTCTGATTTTTAAAAATGCCTTAACATGAATTTAACTCAAATCTGGTGTTAGGTTGGCTCTGTGTGGTTACATTTGTTCCCGTTTGCATTTGGGAAGGTGAGACTTTGTTATCTTTCTTCTGAAGGTTACAAGGTGGGCAAAGACAAAAAGACAGCCAGATGAGGAAATCAATCACTTTAGGTAACAATAAAAATTCTCGAGGCTTGTTTTTGTTGAAATTATAGTTACTCCATTAGTCAGAATTTTGGCAAAGTTCTCACCTCCATTGACAACCTCCGTGTCTTTTTTAAAAGGAGGCAAAATACCACCTAGCTACACGCTACAGCCTGGATGAGCTCGAGGACACTGTGCTAAGTGAAATCAGGCTAAGCCGGTCGCAAAAGGACAGACACAGTGTGATTCCACTCACGCGAGGTCCCTGGAGTCGTCAGATTCCTAGAGGCAGAAGGCAGAATGGCGGGTGCCAGGGGCTGGAGAAGAAATGAACCGGAAGGTTTTGTTTACTGGGGACAGAGTTTCTGTCTGGAACGATGAAAAAGTTCTGGAGACGGATAGCCGAGATGATTACGCAGCATCGTGAATGTACCACTGCATGGTACACTTAAAGATGGTTAACATAGTAGCTTTCATGTATATTAAAAAGTCGCCCCCTCTAAATTGTACCTAGGCTTTCCATCCACAAAACGTCCCGACTGCTTAATTATGTCGAAATTATAGTTCCTCCATAATTACGACAATTCATCCACATCCTGACGACTTCTCTCCTTGCTGCTCTGTGTCTAACACCACTGCACCCCCTGAATGCACACTCTGCCCTCCTGCTAACTGCATTATGCATGTGTCAAATGAGATCCCAGGCCGAGAGGTCCTGCGGCCTTTCTTCCCTACTCGGTTTCGTTACAAGTGTACCTGGCCTAACCGGGGTGAAAGAGGCACCGATGGTTCCCTCATTTTATTTTCAGTTCTGTTAGAAAAGTTTGCATAAACATGCACTGCAATCAGTTATGCTCGGGGAGCCGCGGTGAGTCTTGGGGGCTCCGCTGTTGTTAAGACTGCGTGGGGCTCAGAGGTCACGACCCATCTGCCACGTAATTAACGTGCTGTAGGATTGTAAGAAAAGGTGATAGGAAAAACAGGCCCCTCTCTTCCCTAACACGGGAGACCTTTCAAAAGAGGAATCCTTATTGAATTTGTCTTTCCCCAAATGAATTCTGCTCTGTGGCCTAGTTCCTTTTATTCTTGAGACGGTTATGAACCACAAGTGTGGGATTCTGTGTCAGCTACTCTGAAGCCAGCTGTCGCTCAGAGCCTTTTACTTAAGTTGAAATTAAGAACAGATTTGAGGGTCGTCTACCTGCTGGGAAGTCCTGATGGAGTTACCAAAGACTGCAGAGGGTGGGAAAGCCGGACTGCCATTGCTCGAGCTGCGAGCACAGTTTCAACAATACTTTCGCCTCCCTTGGAAATCTGTGATCCAGCATTGCTCTCTGTTAGTCCCATCCCTGCCTGTCCTTACCCCAAACGCACATACAACAAAAGTCAGTAAAAGTAAAATCTATGTTGCAATAAGAATAGTGCATGGGGTCAGCATGAGTGTTTTTGTTGTTGTTAAGAAAACAAGGACATATTGTTACCAATGCTGATTTTATGGGAAAGTTCTTAAGATTTCTACCACAGGGGTGGGGAATGAGTGAGGCATCTTTGTATCACACATACGAGTACATTTTGCACAGAATCTTGAAGTGACGCTTTTGCTGATTATTCAACTAAAGATTCAGGTATGGCTAGGAGGAATCTTTAGACTTCCATAGGAGAGAGATGAATAAATCTTTATAAAAGATTTTCACACAACATGCAAGTCTCAATCACGATTAAGTGGAAATCACAGCCAGTTGACCCTAAATTATCCTTCACATAAAAGACTGTACAAAAGAAAGCTGCTCAGTAAGCAGTTATCTTAGTGTAAACACGGGAGAGTCTGGGTATGGATCACGATAGAGGTGGTTTCGTGTGTGTGTTTGTAAGAAATGTACATCAGATCTGAGATAGTTTCCTAAACTAAGATTAGAAATATTCTGTTAGTTAGCTTTTGATTCAAGCAGTCTGAAACCATTTTGTAGAAGATTCTATTTAAAATGTAATCACAACTTTGTGTGAAGGGGATTATCAGAGGTTGAATTACGTATGGACACACCCGTGCTCGTGTGCTGTTTTCCGTTCCTTCCTATTCTAAATACAGTGTATTCTCTGGGTTTTAAAGTTCTGTGAAAAGGAAAAAATTTAAGAAAGAACAAGTTGGGATTGGGGTAATATTTTTGAAACCATCAGTGATTAAATATCCAATTTCCATTTATTCATGAAATGGTTACCTGCTCCAAACAATATAAAGGCAGCTGGACTGCTCCTAAAAACAGTCTTTACCTAGGAATAATTGCCGACAATTTAAATTATATTCCTAATCCACTTCCAATCTGTACATTTATTTCATGAAGCAAAAGATTACCCCTTGATTTAGGTGCATAATGTCATTCTTCTTTCTTAGTTCTAACTTAGAAAATCCTAATAAATTCACACAGATAAAATCAGTATTAAATATTTACTAATAAGTAGTGCACCAAAGTGTCTAATCATAGCACTTAAATTTTTGAGCATGCATATTTAATACATACTTTTTAGTTTGTTTTGGCTTTCGCGTTATAGAACAAGAGTTTCACTTCTAGCTTTCAGACAGACAAGGCCTTTGGGTGGGGAGGGGTTCTTCTTGCTTATTGTTTGTTTTTCACTCTGAGCTATTCTTTAATGGAACTCCTTAAGAACTTATCTTATCTAAACATCCTTAATCACTCCATAACCACTGAACACTGTTTCCTCAAAATGTTGGAAGGAACAAAGTCCCAAATGCCGAACAAATAATTCATAGACAATAACAAGGGAAAATAAGTGTTTTCTTCCTCATCTGTTTCATTAACCAGAATGTTATAAAATTATAAATAGTCAAATATCAACCATTAATATTCAACCATTAATATTACTGACCTTACAACACCCAGGTGTTATAATTTGCCTAAACATTTCCACATAGGAGAACCTCTGTGGGCATTCCAGGGGTTTAAATTACGTGTAGAAAACAGTGTCCTTAATCTCTTAACGTCTACTTTAAATATCTGAAGATATCACATAGGTGAAATTTTGGCAATGCTAAATATGGCTATAGGAATAGTATGGGAATTCTGATTAAATATTTTATTTTTATGCCTTTTGTGTGTAGACTACACTGGTAATAATACATTGACAAATGAACAACCAGCAGTGATTTTGTGTGCAATCAATGTAAACTCGTTCCAACTGTCAGTAACAAAATGATGCTGGCCTCAAGCTTCCATTTCCCAGGTTTGCTGCCAGACACCAGAATTTAACTCCTGCCCATCTATAAAATTACATTCTCAGATTTTGCAAGCATTGTAGAGAAACGTGGAAGAAAGGAAATCGTTTAAAAGCACAATATTATTGTAGACAGACACAGCCCTGAGTGAAATCACATGTGAGTGACCTAAGAAAGGGACCCGCGCAGGCTACAGAAAGGAAGCAAGTCATGAAAATCTTAGTTTCATCTGGAGGTGTGTGCACGTTTGCTCACCGCTCACTGATCTGGCTTGTCAATTTTCAACACATGGAAATTATTAGTGCAAGACTGTACTATTAAATATACCCAAGAACGCACATGATTTATACCATCGACTCACATCCATTCCAACATACTACCAAAAAAACAAAAAAAACTACTAAAATTGCAAGTATGCAGATTTTAATCTTCGTCAGTTCATACATACATGTAATAAAATGTGTACACAGGCCATTTGTATCTATGTGATTAAGTGAGCTGGGGGGTGCTTTTGTTTGTGCGTTGTCACTGGGCAAGGAAATGAATCGTGGGCACTTCAATACTTCCCTGTGAATCAGACTGAAATCTGTTCAAGAGGACATCCCACTTAGGCATTCATGCTGAAACCAGCAACAATTGTCCATGACCTCTGACATGCCTGCTGTCCAAACGAGTCACCTCCGACCATCCGTCACTCGGAGCTTACGTTGTAGGGTTCTCGGGTGCGCGGTGGCAGAGGCTCTCGTGCGTCCTGCTCCCCGCCTGCACTCCCCGCTCCTCCGCGGAGACACGCGCGCGCGCGCGCACACACGCACACGCCCCACTCGCGAAAGGCCCCGCGTCTGATCTCCAGCTTTGCGCGGGCACAGGCACCCCCCTTCGCCGCGCGCCCGGAGTAGTTTCTTTTGTAAATGCCTCGAGTCGGGGGCAGCGACCGCGGGCAGAGGCAACGCCCCCGCGAAGGTCCGCGCCGGACGGCGGCGCCCACGCGAGGCCGAGCCACGCACGCGGGGCGTCTCGGACCGAGGCCACCCCCGCTGCGGAGCTGTCCCGACGCGAGGAGGACAATATGGCCAGGAGCCTGGTGGGAGCAGATAGCAGTACCCTTCGCAGCCCACAGCGCCCGGCTACGTCACCGCCCAGTCCGGGGCGCGCTCGCCCCCTCTCCGCAACCTGCCCCGCCCCCTCC
>VBSM01003157.1:53109555-53138251 GCA_008086735.1 Cheirogaleus medius | reverse complement strand
TGCCCCGCGCGGGCGACCTGCGCCCAGTCTCGGGGACGAGGAGGCCGGGGGGGGAGACTCTGCGGACTGTTTCTAGAAGCCCAGATGTGCCCGTGGGCGTGGGGCCGGGCCTTCCAGGGGTGTCCGCTGCGTAACAAAGGACGGAGCCCTTGGACCCTCTGGTCCACCCACTGTGCTGACTTAACCAGCAAGTCACAAAAGGAACTTTAGTCGGGGAGCCTAACTAAACGCACAACAGAAAGGCCTTTCCCCGGGAACGTGCTGTGGAGTCTGGAATCTTGATGAAAGGTGATTTAAAGATAGATCGATGTACCAGTTGGCTGTGTAATACTGTTAAAATATTGGCCAGGGTAGAAGCAGGGGTGGATAGCCCCCCAAAATGATCTTTTTCCAGATATTTTTTTAAACCGTGCATGAATAGGATTGAAGTATTTTGGTTTAGGGATGTGTTACTTTAAGGAACTAGGCGTGCGTGCCATTTGATAGGGCGCTGGCTGCTGCCATGTAGAAAAAAAAAAAAAGCTCATTTTATCATTTGTTTGTTCCTCCTTCATTTTCTCTTGCATTCTTTGATTATGTCGTCAAAATAACTGTGTTATTTATATTTACACGGGCCAGCCAGAATTAAATATACCACATATACCACTGTTGCGCACGAGTCCCAGACCCCCCTGCCCCGTTAGTAAAACCCGAGAGTTGGGCCGGAGCCTGCCGCGGTGTCCGGGCTCCAGAGTTGGGTTACCGGAGGAGGACATCTTTGGTTTCACAAGAGTGACCCCCGTGGCTGCCTTGAATGGGCTCTGGGATGAATCGAGCTCTGTGTGAGACTCCCAAGTATTTTGGTAATTGAATTAGAATTTTGCTGTGTTAAGATACAAGCGTGTCTAATATTTTTCTTAATTCATTAGTAGGGCTTTGTTTCCTTACACTTGCTCATTTGAATATACTGAAACATTCAGAGCCCACTTATATTCAGGAAGAAAGTAATCCCAATGGTTCTGTAGTAAAGCTAGCCAAGAGCATGGGAAGGAATAGCTTTCTAAAATGAAACAAAACATCAGAGTAGCATATTTGGTAGGTACAGATTTCAACAATAGGTAGAGAGATGGGAGTTCTGCTTATTTTTTTATCTCTGAAAGCGTTTGTTTATCAGAATAATCTTTCCAACTGCCTTAATACCCCGAAATATATATGTATCTAATGTGTATGTATCTAATGTGTATGTATCTAATATTGCTGATGCCTTGAGAATAGTCTACGTCATCGGTGTTTTACCATTGTTTTTTTGTAAACAAAACTTCAAAGTCCACTCATTTGAAGATTCCCTCTCCTGCCCACCCCCACTCCGAAGCCCTACATTTCTAGCTTTATGAGATGTTGTCCCAGAGACCAAAACTGAGGGAATAGAATGAGAGAGGTCTTCAAAAACAGGTCACAACGTTAGAAGCACTTTGTCTCCACTTCCATACATGAAACTTTTAACTCCATTTCCCTTACTTGCTTTTACAAGGAGATATTTGAGTTTTATAAATGAAGCATTGGATGTGATTACGTTCAGCAACATATGTGTAAAAGGGAAGGAAACTTCTTTAGAGAATGCTTTGAAATGAGGTGTATTCTCCAGCAGATGGTTTTCAGTCTTACCAAATGGGGAAAATGATATGTGACCTAGCCATTTAATTAGAGTTTAGTCATGGATTGCTCTTGAAAAACCAGTACTCAGTTTATTGGGTTGTTGTGGATTTTTATTTATTCATTTTCCAGGATACGCATTGGTCTTACTCACAGTTTACCAGAAGGAATCTTTTAAAAGGAATCTGGTGGGACTGACCGTGAGTCTGCCTGGAGATTGTGTTTGGAGTCTCAGCTGCAGTGTACCTTAATGCCATGGAAATAGGAAACTGAAATAGAAGCTGATTATGTTCCGCAGGAGGGAGCTTGCCTGAACCTGTGTACTTTCCTTTTATACTGTGCTTGTTTAAATGTTGGAGACATTACACTATTTTGTTTTTTATTCCAGTTTCAACTAGGAGAAAAGGACATATGTTAATTATCTAATTAAAAGTGGCATTTTGCTTACGATGTACATAGATTGCTCACTGAAAAAAGCATTGCTGTTGAATGTGCAGCACATACCCACTTTCTCTTTGATTTTTGATCGGCCAAATTTAAGTGGAGACACCTAAACTTGATCAGTGATAGACGTGGTTTTAATAAGTAATAGAACTAATGGAAGAAAGCAGAAGGAAGCTCAATTTATTTGATTAGGTATCTGCATTATAAATATTTTAACTTAGAAGTAGCATTTTCTTTCTTCAAAAGCAGACATCTTACTTGCTGTAAATGTTTATGCATTTTAGCACTTGGATAAAGCTATTCTGACACAATCAATAATTCTTTCAAAAATTCATCTCTTTCCTGTCCTAACCCTTCCCCCTCAAAGTTCTAGAAGCCCTGGGGAAAGTTCAGTTAGCTCCCCTGGTTCTGAATGCAGTGCAGAGAGCGCGGTGGGTTTGCTTCCTCCTCGAAGAGCCTGGCTGGAGCCGCCAGGACTTTCCTTCTCCATTCTTGTGTTTGCATTTATTGCTTAACCAGCATCCCTGGGCTGCTTATGATTTGGCACTTCGACCTTCGCTTCCAGAATTGTTAATGTCTAAACATGAAGGACTAATTTTATTACCGTGTTTAGCTCCCAGGGCCTTGGGAGAGAGGCCCTTACTCTGTCGTTGGGGAACTGCATCTCATTTGGATTTGCATTTTTCAAGTGAATGGCAGTGTCAGGATGTGGACTTGTTGTGAAGTCTAATTAGATGATGGCTGGAATACATCTCTCTGTGCATCAGAGGCACGGAGGAGCATGTCTCGCTGGGTGCTTCCTGGGCTGCCGTTCAGGCCGCCCAGTTTTTGCAGTAGCAGTTCTTCCACTTTTGTGCTGGGTTTCCTTAGAGCTGGGTGCTACCTGGTGGCATGAGATGACAGTGTGGCTGTTCCTCTCTTCTCCCTCCCCCACCCCTCCCTGGGGCTCTCAGCACCACCCTTTCCACCTCACTGGCCAAAAGTGTAGTGGCAGCCTCCTATTAAGGATCTGAAAGTATCTAGGGGCCACAGAGGAGACAGCGTTTTTCCAATTCAAGCTCTGGCCTTGGTTCTCTCTGGTCCCAGGGACAAGTGAGCTTGGGATGGGGGAAGGGGGACCTCTGCCCCTAAGTTAAGGTCGTTCCCGCCATTAGACTCCAGTTATCAAAATTTTACAATTTCCAGGAATTTTGGAAAGTTGTCACAAACCCATTTTAAGAAAGGAGTCACATCAAATGTATATGTGTACGAAGACTTTATTAGTAAAATGAACCTTAATGGGCAGAGGAAGAATAAAGAAAAACTTTACTAGGACTTTAGAATGTCTCATCCAGCTCTTTAAAAAGCGTCTTTATTTTAAAATTAATTTTCTTCCAACCAGAAGTATTTTAGGGGGATGACTTAAATAGCTATGGGGAGGATACATTTATAAATGTATCGCTTGTATTTGAAATTTCTGCTGTCGGCTAAAGTGTACGAGGTACATTTTGGATGGATTGGTAAAAATTAGCAGTTGCAACTGTCCATTTTGCATTCTTTATCCTCTGCATCTGGCCACACATGATTTGAACAGCTGAAGCGTCTCTTTCCAAAGCTGGATATGTCATATTTATGTCCGGCATGAAATGTTTTCCAGTGGTATACGTTCGAATAGTAAAGAGGTGTAATTTTGTGGCTCTCAACATGCCTTAAAAGTAGTTTTCCAAAAAAGATGTGGCATTTAATCTTCAATCCAAATGTACTGAAAATTACAAAGCAGGAGTCATTAGAAATGCAGCTATATTTAGAAAGCAAACATGTAAATATGTATTCAGTAACGAGTAAGACACAACACAGGAGAGTAGGGAAAAAAGTCGTTTAGAAACCAACTCTATCAGGCTTAGATACATTTTACTGTATACTGTGTTTCAAATGCATGTTCATCCTGATAGATTTTCTTTCTGTTTCTGGTTTTCTTTTTTTGATCAGGAAATGAATCAAGTCATTATATTCTCAAAATTTACTGCAAGAGATATATATTATATGTAATTGTGAAGTTCAGACAGTTGCTCATTGAGTGGGGAAAATGGGATAAGATTGAATGTATTTTGTTATTTTCAAGGCAGAGTTAATCTGGTGTTTTATTCCTTCAAAACCAGGTAGACTTGTCTCTCACCAGTTCTCACGCCCTGGGGAATTGGTGGTGTCAGCTCAGCCTTCTGGATACAGCTGTCCTGTTATTTTCTTGCGTTTAGGAGATGGTGTGCGTAGGCTAAGATGTGGTGTTAGCTTTCAGGACACAGTTAAAGGGCAGACTCTTAAAAATTGAGGTTTTTCTCTTAAAACTCTGTAACTTTTTGTTAATGGTTAAGAATTACTCCCCCCCCCTTGCATTATTAACACTTGAAGAACCTTCTAATCCCTAACTCTTTCTAACCATGTGAAAGTAAGGGACATTTGTTTAGGAATTTTTGTCCTTTGTTTCGGAAAAGGGCAACATGTGTCTGTCTTTGCCATATGGTACTATTTAACCTATATTGCATGAGCTGACTGGGCGCTCTGCTTAGGCATTGATTTATTTCAGCATTCGAGAATGTTCTTTGAAATGTAGTACAGTAAATGATGCATTGATAGTTGCGTAGAGAGGTCGGTTGTGGCTTGAGCAGATTCTTGTTCAGTGGATACTTAAGGGTAGTGAGCAAGTTTCACTTTTTTTTTTCTCCCCTGAAATAATTTTTGTGAGAAATAGTTTGCCATTAAATGTTGAATGATCGTGTTAATTCAGGAAAACAGCCACGTGTGAGTAGTTAGGACTTTTGCTGGTTGCAAATTAGACTAAGAATTGGACGGGACAGAAAGAGAAGATTCACCTTTAGTTCCTGATTATTCTGGTGATTTTAGACTGGAGCTAAAAAATGTTTTGTTTTTTCCTTAAAGACTTAGGTCTGGTTTTTTTTTTTTTTTAAATGGATGGATCAATGAACAGATGAACAATCCTATTTCATAGTTTCACTGAACTTCCGAGGTGATGTTGTGGAATTATCTGCAGGAAGAACTGTGATGTTTTCCTTTGAGGGTATTAGGCTTGTTTACACATGTTGGTTTGAATTTTGGGGTAGACCTGTCTTTAATTCACAAGGGTGGCTGCTTATGTCCTGTCTGAGCAATTTATTAATCTGGACCATCTTGGAAGATCCTTCCTCCATTTTCAACATTCCGTGTGGCCGTGGAGTTGCCACCAAAGCAGATGTGTCTCTGGACACCTTTCTCTTGTTGAATCAGTCTCATTAATTTTAATCATACTGTTTTTCCTGTTTTAAGGAAAAAGTAAACAAATTTATGCTCATTCATGTGTGTGTCCCCAGAGCAAGGCATGTGTGGACAGGAAGGTGGGCCAGGGTGTTGCTCCGAGAGCATGAGTCCTGTGGAGGCACATCGCCTTTGGTGATGCATAATTTATGTTGACATTATCAGTGACACAGAGAGAACGTTTTTATGCCACTTTGAGAAAATATCCTCATTCACATTGATAATCATATTCCCACCAGATTTAGATTAATCATTGCAAAGCTTTTCATGTCTTTAGCATGACCATTAGCATAATGACGATAATTTGTCCCTTCGAGTAGCACCAAGCCTAATTTAAATTAACGTTATTGTGTTGAGTACAGTCCAACCCCAAGTGTTCAAGTGGCTTCTTTCTTTCCAAAATGGCTTTTTTTTACTTTTAAAAATAAGCGAGGAAGATGATCTCATTCCTAAAACCAACTTAAAAAAAAATATATAACTGCTAGTTAATAAGTGAATTCCTAATGTAAGAGTACTTGCCATAGCAACAAAAACTTGGGGACAATTCTGTAGAGTCATGGGATTAGTGGTTTAGTGGCAGGATTAAAATTAGCCTCAGTAAATTACCCTGGTGACAGAAAAGCAGAATCTGTTAATGGTTTTACAGGAAGATTGGCTTGTCAGTTATTTTCTAGGTTGGTGGAAGGTTATGGGTGGCTCAGAATTTGAACTTTAGGAAGTAAGGTTAATTTTCCTACTATCTACACATTTTAAAGGGTCTGTAGGTGTTGACTGAAGCATAAAGTCACTGCAGTTAGAATTTGTGATTTCCTGTGGATTTGGGAATCCATGTTTCTTGTTCAGCTACAAATGTTGAGAGTGTTTTAGGCAGTCCTTAAATCCAACAGTCCTTGGGGATAGGAGACCATTTTGGAAGGTATATGAGAGCTTTTGGGCCACAAAGGCACCATTGAGATACTTACAAGGTGGTAGGTTGTTAAACTGCCCCTTCTTGGCCAGAGCAGGGTTAATGCGGCTGTAACTCCGTGTAGGTTTCATATCCAGTAGGAGTATTCACACAATGATCATGAAGGAAAATGTTTGCTTTCATGATTATTTACATTTCTTTGAAAACGTATGTTATTTCTATCTGGACTTGTTTTAGAAGGTTAATATTGAGCATCGTAGGTATGTTATAACTGCAGGAAACTTAGAGAAGGTTTTTGGGTGAATCCTGAAATGCAGAAAGATTTGGCGACTTAGCCTGGGCAGAGTGCAGACCCAGGCTTGGTGACCTCAGTTCAGTCTTCTTTCTACTACACTGCGCCGCACGCACAAGATCCGGTGAGGTGAGAGTCCACTTTGAAGATGAGCTTGTTAAGAGCGTTGTGATGCTGAGTTAGCACCGCAGCGTGTAGATCCGCAAATGATGAGTTATTTAGGACGGTGTGCAGAGCCCCACTTCAGCCTCACTTGTGATGCTTAGATCTAGCTCCAGGGAGAAGAGAAATGTAGAGTAAATTTTTGCATCTGTCCGTGGGGGTATCCTGTGCGTGTGAGAACTGGACCAATTGTTGCAGCCAGGGGCTACCGCAGCACTGCAGAGCTCAGGCAAGCAGGAAAGTGGAAATTCTGGTCTCCAAAGACCGGACAACTGCCTCTACACAGATTCCCAGCCCAGCAATGGGTGCCAGGCTACAGATTTTCATGGGAAGCCCAGGGGTAGCCACCAGTACTAACATTGCTTTCTGTAAGAGAGTGAATCCAGAAAGTAAATGACTGACATGGGATATAGAAAATCCTAATAGAAAAAAGTGAACAAAACATCATAGGGAAAGGGGTCAGAGAAGGCAGTGACAGTTTTGATAGTCTGTTGTTTTCTCCCACTCCTGTGCCTTAGCCACGGAGGTGGAGAGTGGGGTATCTGGCAGGTGGAGCAGAGGGCCAGGTGACCGACAGACTGCAGGTGACTAACAGATGCCCAGACACGGTGGTGAAAAGGAGCTGCTTGCGGGACTGGGGCAGGGAGCGGCAGTGTGGAGTGCTGTCTGGGGTGGCTGGCACTTTTCTCTAAGCTGAACTTCGGTGCAGGCAGACAAGATGGCAGCCAAGATGAGACGCTGAGTGCCCCAGTGAGCCGGTGGCCATTCTGTCATGTGGCCAAGCAGCAGCGGCCCATTGGACTGGCTGTGGGTCCCCTCTGCCCCTCGGTGCTGTGTGGACCCTCGCAGAGGGTTACCTGCCGCTTGGAGGAGTCTCCGCGCCCTCTGCCTTCCCCAGTGGAATCAGGAGCTGGGCCTCGGGGCAGTTTTTCTTCTTTGTGCAAGAGCCACTTGCATTCTCAGTGTGAGCAAACGTAGCCGGCATTCTAGATTTTTTTTCTTAAGAGGAAAAAAAAAATCAGTAAATTGAGACCCAAATTTAGAATTTATGTTCTCTTTTCTGAAGAAGATAGGACTGAGTGCTTTTTCATTATTTCCCTGAACCCGTATAGTAGGTAATTTTGCTATCTTTCTAGAAATTTCTTGAAATATGTTGCAACTGGGCTGGGTGCAGTGGCCCACGCCTGTAATCCCAGCACTCTGGGAGACCGAGGCAGGAGGATCGCCTGATATCAGGAGTTGGAGACCAGTCTGAGCAAGAGTGAGACCCCGTCTCTACTAAAAATAGAAAAAAATCAGCTGGCCTGGTGGCTCGTGCCTGTAGTCCCAGCTATTTGGGAGGTCGAGGCGGGAGGATTGCTCGAGTGCAGGGGTTTGAGGTTGCTGTGAGCTAGGCTGATGCCACGGCACTCTAGCCTGGGTGATAGATAGAGCAGGACTGTCTCAAAAAAAAAAAAAGTTATGACCCGTGTAAACTAAATATTGCAAACACTTACTCACTATAATAATTTATGAACTCCATCATTTATGCCTGGTGTGAGAATTTTTGCAGGCTTGTTTGACTATTTGGTAGTTTGAATCTCATCACCTGTATGTTGGTAGTAATAGTTTGCTAATTTATATCTCATCCCATTGAGGGTATGAGACGTACACTCGGGGCCACACATTAAGTATGTACGGATGCTCTAGACTTATGATTAAGGTCACATCCTTAACAGACCCATCGGAAGTTGAAAACATTGTAAGTCGAAAATGCGTTACATACACCTGACTTACCTGACACGCTAGCTGAGCCTGGTCTGCCTGAGATGCGCCTGGGCGCTCGCGGTAGCCTACAGCTGGGCGGACACTTCTGGCCGCGCAGTCCACTGTGGAGCGCGGTGCGGCCTCGTGATCTCGGGGCTCGAGGGGACCGCCCGGCGTCCGCAGGCGGCACCGTACCCCTCTGTGTGCTGAATGCCTGTGGCTTTTGCATCATCCTAAAGTTGAAAAATAGGAAGTCTAACCTTTGTAAGTTGGGGATCGTCTGTAGTAAAATACAAATAAAAATAAAGAACAGGAAATGGAATAATAGGTCGTGACAAGGGGAAAAATAAGATCCCATATGCAGACCTTAAGATTCCCTCCAGCTACAAATGTAGGACATTTTGTATGTGAACCAAAATTCGGAATCTGAGCTTTCTGGCACTGAAACAAAAAGGGAAGCCTGGCCATTTATGTTCCATTGACGCTCAGGAAAAAAATACACCAGTTCTCCCATGAAAGAAAAGTTTGTTTTAGCACATAGCACTGAAATAAACTTTTTATGTTGATTTTTAATACTGGCTATTTTAATACAGGTTATATATTTTTATATAGATAATGCCTTCAATAACATTCTTAAGGCAACCTCTGTAGTAGCTTTTGAAAGGTTCCTTGTAGCTATTTTGATACAAAAAGCCAAGGACATAAGAACAGAATACAAGGCCCTGAGGGCTATTTTTTGAGTCACCATGACAATATGATACAGATTATTGAACATTACTATTTCCCATTATACTGGTAGAGGTTTAGGTCGGGCGTCGTGGCTCACTCTTGTAATCCTAGTGCTTTGGGAGGCTAAGGTGGGAGGATTACTTGAGGCCAGGAGTTTGAGAGCAGCCTGAGCAACATAGTGAGACCCCCATCTCTACAAAAATAAAATAATAAAATTAGCTGGGCATGGCGGTGTGTACTTTGTAGTCCCAGCTACTCAGGACGTACAGTGAAAAATTAAGAAAAGAAATAATAATTGTGATCTAATGCATTTAGGGAGATATATTTATTTATATTGTGTAGTAAGCCTTAAGTCTGGTTTTTCGTAATTTGCTGCCTCACAATATAACCTCACAGTATAAGCAAATTTACAAAATGTGGAAACTATTAACGTTGCTTGGGCTTGAGGTATATACTTGGAGTGAAAACTGCAGGCAATTAATTTATCATTCTTTATATCATCGTTGTAGTGGTAGAATATCTGTAAAGTGCTCCTCCTGTCCAAGAACAGAATGTTTTATTGAGATTATGATTTTACATATCTCCTGGCCCCTGCTCTTCATCGATGACTCGGCACTCTCATTTGTCCTCTTAGATCCGGGAGGTCTGAAATCCGAAATACAGTTGTCGTGTGAGAAGTCGGTACACTGTCAGGGTTGCATCAAAGTTTCTGAAAATGCTGAAGTTCGGGGCTTTTCACTTAGGAGATCCGCTGTGGAGGAGCAGACTTTTCCTTCACTTCCGCAGGGATCTGGAACAAAGTGTATTTCATCCGTCCTTTTTAAGTAGGTCATTTAAATACAACGACAATAAAAATGGCTAACAGTACTGGTTCAGGAAAGCTGCTTCTCGGAAGAAAGGACCGTCCCTCAAAGCAAATGAAACTCCTTTAAGGAGATGTGAGCTAAGTGCAGAGGGATGGGTTTTCACTCCTTCGCGCCGGTGGTGGTGTTTTTTGAGTGGCGTCTGTGTGTTACTCCAGTGATACCAGGAATTGTGGTGAGATACAAAGACGGACTGTTCCCGGTGGGCCATCTTGTGTGTGTGGCAGCCTGTGGGCGGGTTTGGAAGCCAGCTGGAAGGGACAGGTAAAAGGATTTAAAGTATAAATGGCAAGAGAATCACATTTTCTTGGTGCATTTGCAGAGCCACAAGGTAAGCACAGAACCTGCCATTGTTTTTAGGGGGAAGAACTAATCTATAATCTAGTCTTTATCCTCATGTGTCCCAAGGCTGCTGTTCAGCTTGGTTAATTCAGCCGTTGCCACATTTCCAAGGTGAGAGACATACTTACACTGCTTCCTCATTCTGGGGCTGGGTCCTGTTCTTGGAGAGGACACTTTGGGTTACTGATTATTCCTGCTGGTAAATCCCGGCGTTCAGGTCAGCAAGTGTGTTATTTTGACTGAGTGTCAGGTTCCACCTCTTGCCACGGTAGTCACCGAAATGCATCTTTTGATAGGGTAAAATGATGTTTTAAAACAGACTAGAATTCTGTTGATTAGCTTACTTGTGAAATTGCAGTATCAATGTTCAGAAAACTTATCAGGCCTTTTCCCATAAGATGGACTGGCATTCGGGTGGAATGACAAAGTCCGAATCTGCTGATATATTGCTCAGTTAGGATAAAAAGTGCTGTTTATCTTTCTCTGTTTCAGTGGTTCAGCACAGCAGTGCTTTGGGCATAAGCAAATTGAGGCAAAGGAAGATTCCTGCTTAAGGGAAACATGTGGACGTGTCCTGTTGGGATCACCGTTTATTATTGGATGGACCCAGAATTCTTTTGAGAGTTTTGCAAATCCACATGAGTCTGAGCTAGTTAGATTTCATCTGTGGGTTCTTCTCTTGACAATGATTTAAGCCTCCGCAGCAAGGCACGCCTCCCCCTCCCAGTACCTCTCGGGGCTCCCGCGGCTCCTACCCGGTCATGTGAAATTTATGGTTCTTCAATTGTCTTAGGATCTGCTAGTCAGGTGGGACTTCAGTATCCCAATAAATTAAAGTTTTCTGATTAAAACATCCCTTTCTTAGACAAACCGTGACTGGCTTTGGAGGTTAGTGCAAAACAGACACAGAAAACTACACAGGCTTACATTTAATCGCTTGGCAGAATTTCTTTCATATCCATTTGAAAGTCACTTTGTTTAATATACTTTAAGATGATTGAAGTTGGAGATTAGGGTATGGACTATGTCCTATTTTTGAATGAGAGGAATTACAGTAGCTGAGGTACTCTCTGTTCCTCAGTCCCTTGATGTGGACTTTGTTCTTCTGTAGAATTCACTTCGTTGGCAGTGAGCTGATCCGAATGTCGTTATTCCAGGGAATTTATATGAAGCTTCCCGTTTTAATTATTGAACCAGAATAATACATTGATACTTGGTGCCCAGCGTCTTGCTGTCTGTGACTCTAGTGTAAGGGGATAAGGATAGACAGAGGTACTTTGCTTTTAAGAGAGAGATTTTCAAAAATACGATACAGAGAAGTTCCCCAAACGGTATGCTTTCATACTATAAAAGGAGGTGGTGTTTGTGGAATTCACTGCAGATAACTCATTACTTGCTTTTCCAACCACAAATTTGTTTGGATAATTTAGTCACAGCCAAATACTTCAGGTAGCATTCTCCTTGCCCAAACTGAACTATTTCTTTTCAGATACTCGTACAAAATTCATTGTCCGTACCCTACAAAGATTTCACCATCTTTGCCATCAAGATATTTACAGTCTCAAGAGGAAATTGCATGTTGAGGAAAAAGAATGTGTTAGACATTGCACAACATGGAAGTGATTTTCTTTTATGCCACCTACTATTTATTGAGTTACCGAGTGCCTTCTATGTGCCAGTCCCTGCATTAGGCATTGAAATACATTGGCCTGGCAAATGTATTAAGATTTTTAATAGGTATACTTTAATTAAAAATTAAAATGGCACCATAATATGAGTTTCTCTGCAATTCTTTTTCTTTTGGGGTTTTTTTTTTTTTTGAACATAACATCACAACTTTTTCTTTTTAAGATACGAGTGGGGTGCAGTTGTGTGCACACACCCTCGGTGATGTCCAGGTGCGCGGTACCCAGTGTGGCCAGGCCATGGACCCATCAGAGGAGACTCGGGCTGCCCGGCCCACGGCTGGGTGTGGCCCGGAGGAGCTGCCATTTGTCCCCTCTCCTGCTGGCAGACGTTTGAGGCACTACCAGTTTCTCCCAGTGTGCAGGAACCTTTCTGATACGTAATTTTGTGCACTTGTGGGGCTATTTTTTCAGGATAGGTTCTCTGAGGTGGAATTTTTGGAACAAAGAGGCATTCTTACTGATAGATCCGGCCACAAGTCCCAACAAAGATAGCACAGTACCATTTTACACTCCCTGTGAAGGTCCCTGGGAGGGACGGCTTTCTTGGTTTTTTCTCTTTGTCATGCCTCCTGTTATCAGTCTGTTAAGCCTTGGTCACCCTGATAGGGGAAAATCATTGCATTTTAAACATTGTAAGTGATGGTGAGTATTTCTTAATGTTTATTCATCATTTTATTTCTGTTGTGAATCACCTGTGGCTTGGTCCATCATGGTTTGTTGATTTGTAAGAACATGTTGTTTATTTGGGATAATAGCCTTCTGATTATGCTGCAGATATCTCATCCTTTTGTATCCTTTCATCCTAATGATATTTTTGCTTTAGAAACATCCAGATAGGCTATGTGGGTTGTTTCTTAAAAGGTGTGAATGATTTTGGGCGTGGACTTGACTGATCTTCTCCAGTCTGGGTGGGTGGAGACAGCTCTTGACTTCTAACACGATTATGGGTCTGTTTATTTTTTCTGTTTATTCCTGAGTAAATTTCGGACATTTATTAATATATTTTTACTGGAAAGTCAATTATTTCTTTCATCCGTATTGACAAATTTATTAACCTAGAGTTTTGAAAAACGTTGCTGTATTATTTTTTTCATTTTTCTTCTTTCCATAGTAATTAGACCCAATTCCCCAAACTCTGCCATTTTTTTTCTTGATTAGGCCAGGTTTATCTCATCCAGCGGGGTTAGCATAGTAGAGCCAGTTGGTGATTTCATGTATCAGTTTTATGGTTTTTTTCTTTTTTTCTGATTTATTACTCAGCAAAATTCAGATTTGAGGGTTTTTATTCTTTTTGTTACTTTTTGGATTGAATGTTTCATTTATTTATTGTTAATTACTGTAACAAGTTATTCTTTTAGCTTTCTTTGTGTCCGGTAAGTTTTGACCTATGGTACCTTTAAGAGAGTTTGCAATTTCACGTTGACTTCCTCTTTGTTCCAGGAGTTGTTATGGAGAGTTTAGAATTTTCCAAATGGCTGAACCGTTGCTAGTGTTGTTTTGCTTTTACTTGTTGTTAATTTTTATATCATACTACTGTATTATGGAGCTCATGAGACCTGTACTATCTCTAGTTTATGGGACTTTCAGAGCCTTCCTTGTTAGGAGGGAGGTACTTTATGTTCCATTGCCAATTTAGCAAATGGCAAAGTATGGAGTTTGGTACTTGGATATTAGATAAGCCTTACTTTATTTTTTAAGTCCTCTATTTCATATTATTTCTGCTTACTTAATCTGCCAGGCTTAACAGAGATTTGCAGTTCTCCCAGATCATTTTTTCTCTGTTGATCTTTCTGGGTATTCAGTATAGTGTTTGTTGGTACATTTTATTTTCTTACTTGTGTTATTCTGTATTATTTGACTTAAAAGTTGAGGGCGTCACAGCTGAGTAAGGGGCATGTGTCTGCGGTCCCAGCTGCGGGAAGGCTGAGGCAGGAGCATCTCTGGAGACCAGTGTGAGCAACATTAGCAAAACCCTTCTCAAATACAATATTTTAGGACAATTATATCTTCTTTGTGATTTCTTTTCTTTATAAATTGTAAGAGGACTTTTGTGTGATTCTCTCTTTTAAAACCATGAATTAAACTTTTCATGGCATTTTTATTTCAGCTGTTGCTTTTGTTTGCATTTTCTGATATATTTTTGTCTTCATGTCCAACTTTTCTGAGTTCTTTAGTTATATAGGGGTGTGTCTTTGTGAGAACAAATAGTTGGATTTAGTTTCTAACCCTATCATGGAGTCTTTTTTTAATAATTGAGTTTATTCCATTTATATTTATTTCTGAAACAGACTCATTTGGTCTTCTTTCCTAATTAAAAAAAACCCCAAGACCTTTTTTTTTATGCTTCCTTACTTTTTTCCCCTTATTTTCTACTTATCGGTATATGAATTATGTTTCCTGTCTTTTAATTATTAAACTCAGAAGGCATATAGGAAGTATAATATTTTTAGTTTCACTAGTGGCTATATTTATAACGTTTTCTTAAACCTGTGTTTCTCAATGTATCAGCTTCAGTAGCAATATAATTTGACTTCCCCTTTGGGGAAGATGAAGTTAGAACACTTGTATCACCTTCCTCTTCTTTCTGCACCTCCACCCTCCCCGCAGCACTATTATAATTCCTTTTTTGGCCATTGTTTTAGTCTGCTGCTGTTAATTTATTATTTTTACATGATATAGATTTTATTTCAAGAAGTGTAGTAATTGCATGTTTATTTTATGTGTAGGTCAGTTATTTGACTTGCTTTTATTTATATTTATTTCCTTACTGGATTTAGTGATCACTGCCAATTATTTTTTATTTTTGTTTTTTCTACTTGTGAGTTGTTTAATTAGATTCATCTTTTGTTTGACTGGATTACCTTTCCAGGTAGGTTTTAAAGGGTATACTGCCGAGGACTCTGGTCCTCGGAGAGGAGTTAGCCTGGGTTGAGGAGGGGGTGGGTGAGAGTCCAAGCAACAGGAAACTGGGTCAGCACCCAGGAGAACAGGAGACATTTGATGTTGCTGAACCCTAGAGGTGTGTGTGTATGTATGCGTTCACATGTGTGTACACTTGCGAGCATGAGTATACACATGTATAAATACAGATATGTGCGTGCACACACGTGTGCATGTTGTGTAAGTTTGCAAGAATGTCCATGCATGTGTGAATGTATATACGTGTAAGTGTGCTTGTGTGTAGGTGCACATGCATGCAGGTGTGCCCATGTAGTAAGCATGTGCACATGTGCACACATGCATGCAAGTATGTAAGTAAGCGCGTACTTGGGAGGCTGTTAGGACTACGCATTCATGGTTGTGAACCGTCTGAGGAATTTGGACTCTTTCCCAAAGGCAATGGGAAGGGCTGTGTTGTCGGGGGCCCCCAGCCAGTCTGCAGCAGGGCAGACGCGTCACAGGCCGGGACACTGGAGGTGTCTGGAGCGAAGGTGGTCCAGAGAGTCCAGGGGAGAAGATGGAGCTTTGGGGCCAGGTGTGTGGCCGAGGAACCGGAGCAGAGTGCCCTGGTGTTGGTCTGGTTCATGCCGGGAGGTGTAGTCTGTGAGACTTGGTAATCTGTTGGGTGAGGTGAACGGGAGGGAGGGAGGGAAGGTTCAGGACGGCTTTCCTATTCCTGGGTAGGGTCCTGCAGGGACATAGTCCTAGAGGGGACGAGGTCCCAGGGCGAGAGATGTTCAGGGCAGGCATGTCATCGGGTGGGGCCCAGAGGCCCAGAACGGCTTTCAGCGGCCTGGGTGTCTTGGTCTGGTCTCGGGGAGCCCGCACGAGGATGGGCACTCGCCGTCCAGCCTCCGAAGATGGCAGTGTCACTTCGTGCTGGACCAGGGTGTGGGGGACCTCTGATAAACACCTGGGATCTCCTGTCAAATTGTTACAGGATCCGTGGAGGCCCCCCGGCTGGTGCCTTGCGGAGGCCCGGCTGGTCCTGCGTGGGGTGTTTGCACCAACTGCGGCCTCAGGCCTCCAGCCGCCAGAATGCTGCTGGCCTGGGCCCGCCAGCGGATGGGAGAACTTTTGGGTTGGCGGAGACTTCGCAGCTCGTGCGTGCCAGATCACTCGTCTCACAAGTGAGAAAGTAAGGGCCAAAGAAGTGAATGACAAGCGTAAGGCCACCCATCGGGTTAGCGCAATAGGAACAGGCCCAGGAAGGGCTCCCCGTCTGGGGTTGCTTCCCTCCCTTGCCACGCCTTAGAGGTGATTGAAGAGTTTGTCACCTTTTTCAGGAAGAGGGGAATGGTGGAGAACTCCCTGGAAGAATGTGTCCTTTCTTCTGTGCTGAGAATGTGAGTGTTTGCTGAATGTAATACTAATCTGAACCGATGCTAGATATCATGCATACTTCTGGAATTATTCGTTAAAAATGTTTCATAGGAATATCATTTTTATCTGGGTATCCTGTTTCTTCTGGCCGACAGACTGGTGAGGGGTGCTGTAAATCATGTCTCTGACATACATGGAATAAAGCACCTAAATGGGTGTTTTTTAATTACTCAGCTTACAAAATTACCTTTAAAGAACGAAAACTGCTTAGGAGAAAGGAATATAAAGGAAATTTTTAAAAATCAGGTTTATTTAGCTTTATGGAATCATTTTCAAGTGCAGGGTAAGCCTTGAAGGTTGTAGGGATTTATAGAAAATCACAGATAAGAAGTCCTTAATGTGAATCGAGACAGAACTTTACTGCTTTTGGCTGAGGGTGTGTTTAAAATGTTTGTAACCAAAAATCAAATGGATTGAACTTCTCAGAATAAACCAAGGAGCACAGAATAGGGTTGGTATGGAATTTCCAGTCAGGAAGAAGTGGAACATTCCAAAGCTGATTTATATAAGGGCTCCTTGGATCAAAACACTACAGTGTTAGTTAAATGCTGCATCTAAAATAACTTGAGCTTGGAATTTCTCAAGCAGTTAGCACAGAAAGAGTCACTGTGCTGAATGAAGCATATTTGTGTTGAATAGAAATATTCCTTTACAGAACTTTTCTGTATGTTTACGCATTAGAATCGTGTCCTTACAACTTTGGATCGTTCCAGAACTAAGTTAAAAGTTGGGGTGGGGGGACAAAAACAAACAAAGAAAAGGAAACTTCAAGTTTGCTGCTCAGAGAACTCCTAGCAGTGAACGTGAAGTCTAACAGGGTGATCCACAAACAGGCTGCTCCATGTTTGAGAACAGGAAAATTGGCTCTCTCATCTAGAAAAATCTGTTTTGTTCTGTTTTGTTTTTTAAAACAGTTCCTGGATGCTGGAGTTGACCTCTGACATCTATAAGTTGAATCCTTATTTGGGATAATACTTTTTGAAGATTAACATATTCCATGTAATTGTAACAATAGATGATTTACTTAAGGATGCTTTATAAATATTTCATTTATATTTTGTGTTATGATTTCTTAAGGGAGTACAATATTAAAGCTTTTTAAATTATTTTAAGCATTTAAAAACTTGTATCTTTTGTTTTGCATTTTTATTACGATAAAATATAAAGTTTGCCATTTTAGCCATTTTTATGTGTACACTTCAGTGCCTACTTTGGGTTTTATAATTAACTAATATGAGTTGAAGGAAACACAGGGCAACTATGTCTGATTTTTCTGAGCACAGTGGTTTTAAGCCTTTCAGATTCCAGGGCTCTCTAATGGAAGAAAGATAAAAATAGAAAATAAAGTTTCTATTTAATCCCAATATTAAATTATATTTTTAAAAGTATTAAAGTTTTTGGTCAAAAAACTAAAGTTACCATAATTCCTTTTATCTAAAAAGCAAATCTCCTCCCTTGCCTCAACCCAGTAGTTTTAATTTCTTCTTACGTTGAAAGAAAGCACTTTTATTCTAAATGCAGTAGTGGAAAGTCTTACCAGCTTCTTGGTTATTTCAATGTAGAAGAGAAAACGTGTAACCTAAAATCACAAGTACCTTACTTTACCTGTCCACTTTGTGTCATACACAGATTCAGAAATTTTTACTAAAACTTATTTTTAAGAAGCCCTCTAAATATAAAGATATAAAGAGTGTGGCTTTTTTAGTAATATAAAAAAATAGGACAGCAAATCCTTAATAATAATATGTTTTAGGTGTAATTTTGGACTGGTGACTTCACCAGGCTGCACGGTTTACTAATTTTACATTTTGCTGGGGGAAGGCAGAAACTTTCTTCCAGTGGAGGGAACATTTGCACGCCCTGGTTTGACTGCATCGGTTATTTATATTCAGGCACACACAGCTACACACGTGTAAACATTATGACTTCATTAGAAAAAAGAAAACTATTCAAGAATGAACTTTAAATGCCTTTTTAAAAACTGGTCTGGAAAATTGGAGACATGAGAACTCTTCCAGATCTGGAAGGTCTGTTTCAGGATTTCTTTTTTTTTTTTTTCTCAAAATTCTGGATTAGCGGTTCAGGATCTTTCATTATTGGAAGAACATGTAAATATGTGGAGGAGTAATATATAAAATCCTTATAACAAAGACTCTCTTCTTTGAGAGTGAGACTCAGGAATTAACAGGGGGAAAGATGGATCAACATTTTGTTTTGGTGCGGCTGTTTTTCCTAAGTGAGCACGGGCCTGCCCCAGACCACAAAGGTGGTAGGATATTGCCAGTCGTGATTTTGATATCTTTAGTTTCAGATAAATAAACACATTTCTGTGTGTGTGGAAAGCAGAAGTCCCTGATTTCTCAACCTTCCTGATCCACCAGAGCCTGAGAACCTCCTAGGGCACTTTAGCAAAGCCCGAAGGGTGTGTCTGCAGGTGGGCGTGGACTAGCTGGTGTGTCCGCTGCCAGCCGGAGCCCCCGGGCCGCCACTGGTTCTCGGAGCAGAAGTCGGGAATGAGCAGAAGTCGGGAATATGCCGTAAGCACCGGCGTTTGACAGGCCGCCCAGCAGGGCAGAGGAGTTAGAAATCATTAGGCAGTGATTAGAAGCAATTTATTACTTTTATTTATTTATCACATTTATTACTTTGTACTTTCTGTGTAGCCGCCTGGAGCCAGATAGGATGCGTATGGTTATTTTATACCTGGAAACCAACGTGTCTGGAAATAGAAAAATAAAAAATCAGGAATTGAGCGGCCTCACGGTTTGAGCGTGTCTGCTGCGTATGCAGGAAATTGCTAAACTTCTTCTGAGAGGACGAGGCTGCCCGTGTAGATTGCGCCATTTTTTTGAGGCTTGGAGTCTGCGTTGGTCTGGCCTGTTGTCTTTCTCGAGATCGCGGGGAGGCGCGGAGTGGAGCTGGCGTGGGACCCCGGCGCCCTGTGACGGAGCCCTGCTGTCCTCCCGGGGCGGCACCTGCCTGCAGCCTTGGGGATGGCCCCTCGTGGGGAAGCCGAGGTCCACGTCTGCCCTGGAGTCCTTAAGGTCGCGCTCGGGCGGGAGGTCTGGCGGAGAGAATCCAGGCAGGGGAGAGCCAGCATTGGCTAGGTTCCCCCGCCCTGTGCGCTCCCCGGATCTCCGAGTCTCTGCACCAGAGACGTGGGGCTGGGCGCTGCAGGTCCCGAGCCCCTGGATGCTGGGAGATGCCCTCCGCTCCGTGGGACCGCGGCTGCCTCTGCCCTGCTTGTACTTCCCAGAGGCCGAAGCCCCTTGCACCTGCCTCGCCGCTGGCGCTCTCCCCTCGGGGAAGCTGGACTCGGGACCCTGCTGCAGGGTCTCTCCTGCCGTGTGCGCATGTATGTGTGTGGCGCGTCCCTTGGGGTCACCCTCTAGTGTTCTCCCAGTGCAGGGACTCCCGGGCTTCCTGTCCCCTCTCGCGTCCAGCTAGCCATGGTCAATCTCGATGGCCTTGGGCACCTGCGTGTCCTCCCCGCTGTCTAGCCTCCGCCCCGTGCTCACCATTGGGCCGCGAGCTGCCTCTCCTTCCTGGGCCTCCTTTCCGGGCCTCCTTCCTGGGCTTCCCAGCGCCACCTCCAGCCCTGGCACCTGTGTGGCCGCCGTGGCGGGCGTGAGCAGGCCCCCTGTTGCCCAGGGAGCAGTGTCGTCCTCTCTGGCGCACGCCCACCCCGCCTTAGAGCTCGTGGCGCCTTCCCGCCACCGGCCACCCTGGGCTGCGCGGCAGGCCCGCCCGCCGGGCACCGTCTGTCTGCGCAGCCCGGACGCGTGGTGGCGCCGTGTCCACAAGGACGGACCCTGGACGGACACTCGGCCGCACCCCCAAAGCTAGGCGGCTGCCGGGACGCGAAGCCGGCGCCGGGCCTGGTTGGGGAGTCCACCCTCCATCGCCCGGAGCGACACGAGCAGTTAGCGGCAGATAAAGCTGCTCCTGAGCTAGAGCTGCTCTCTGCTCCCAGGGGAACTTGGCCGTTTCCAAGGAGGCCCAGACGCGCCGCCAGGGCGCATCGCAGCAGGGGAGGGGTCCCCTGAGGTCGCTGATCTTCGGAAAACACGTTCAGAGGCTCGCACGGGTCATTTGTAAACTTTAAAGCCACTGCTGCTGGGCGCGGGCCGTTTGAGCTGGGGCGTGTGGGGAACAGGAGGGTTTGGCCGGCGGGGCCGTGGCAGGCCCTGTCCCCTCCTTCTGGCTCCTGTTCGAGGCACACTCCAGAAGCTTCTGCACGCTGTGTTCTCGCTGGGCCTGGGCCTGGGCCGGCCACCCGCGCCTCTGCTCTGCGTCTTGTCCCCTGGTCCTGCGGCCTTTCCGAGGTGGCATCTTCGATGTCTGGGTGTGGAACGCCACTCCCAGCTACTCCCCCAACCCGGACCCCATCCTCCCCTGCTCCACCTTGGAGACGCTGAGCCCGAAGTGGCCTTACCTGGCCACTGCCAAGCTGTGTGGCCCTAAGCAATGTGCCTACCCTCTCTGTGCTCTGGTTTCCTTCCTTGTTCTTGGGGAGAGGGACCACGATTATTTCACAGGGAGTCGTGCATGCTAAATGGGCTGATACACGCACTGTTCAGAGCCAGTTGGCATGGGGTGGGCCCCCCAAGAACGGTAGCTGTCGCTCCATTTTGTCCATTTTGGTCGCCTGGAAAGGGAGGTCCTCGTGGGAGGCTGTGTGGGTCCCCATGTCCCTTGATGAGAGGCAGGTCCATGTCTTAGGTTGACCGTAGTTTTTTTTCTTTTAACTTTTAATTTTTTTACATTTTATTTTAATAAGGAGACAGCTTCCTAAAAGTGTACATTCTGTAATAAAATGTTTTATTGGTGCGAACCATTTCATGGTCTTCTGCACAGTATACAATGCAGTGTGATTTTATTTTATTATATTTTAAAATTTTGGAGTGATTCCAGGTTCACCTCTGTCCCAGAGGTGGCCCAGAGTCCCCTGTTCCTTGTCCCAGCCTCTCCTGATGCCCGTGTCACCGCGGAGCAGGTGTCACACCTGAGCATCACTGTTGGTTGTCGCTGCTCACTGGAACTCCAGGTCTCGCTCGATTTCCCGTCCCGGGGCCCCCGCCGCCCAGCCGCACTCCATTCTTTCTCCCGAGTCTCCTCCGGTCTGTGGCAGTTCCTCCGTCCGTCCTTGTTTTTCATGCCCGGGACACTTTTGACGAGGGCTGGCCAGGTGCTTTGTAGAATGTGCCTCAGTTTGGGTTTCTCTCGTGTTTTCTTCGTCAGCCTGGGTTCTTTTTCTTGGGCGGGCGGGTGGTTCAGAGGGAGGACCGCAGCGCAGGGGAGGGGGCCTTCTCGTCACATCACACGAGGGATCAATCATTTCAACATTCATTCATGTTCTTGGTCTTTACAGCTCTGCCTTTTATTTTTTATCGCTTAACAAGCCTAAAGGTAAAGGTGTGAGGTCTGTTTTGCACAGGGACCACGCTTGTGAAGCTGCACCTTCTCACGGCGCTCACCGTCGGATCTGGAACTCTCTGTGCCGTGTGAGGAGTCACCAAGTCGGCCTTTCTCTGATGCACATCGGTTCCCTGGGCCCGAGGGAAATGGCAAATAGATTTTTTAAAAGACCTCTTTCTCCTCTGAGTTTCCTTGCGCTTCTCCATTCCTGCCAAGGAAGAGAGTCTTTTACGTTCTTTCTTCCCCGCTCTGCCGCCACTGCCAGATCCGAAACTCGGCGCCCGGGGCCAGGGAGCTGTCTCTGGACACACAAGACTCTGCGGTGCGGGGCTCGGCCTCCGCGGCCAGTCAGCGAGGGGGCCAAGCTGGGGATAGGTTAGTGCTCGGTGTAAAAGACCAGCATCGGGGACAAGGTGTCCAGCAGGCAGTGGGGATGCGACCGCCCGTTCTGCGCTTGATGTGAGCGAGCTTGAGCGGCACGTCTGGCAGGGGCCCTTCCGGGCTTCTGTGGGTGCGTCGGCTCCCCCGAGGTTGCCCGAAGGTGAGGAAGGGGTAGCTGCCCGCACAAGACACACTTTGGAGCGACGTGATTGCACCCAATACAGTGTCTCTGCGTTGCTAACGGTGCTCAGACTATCAGCTGTCCCCACCTGGCCCTCCCCTTACCTCCTAAGCATCCACGATATACCTCCCCAGGTCCTAAGATACATTAGCTAAATAATCTGGAAAAAAGGAAAAAAGGAAAAACTCAAAGGAAACCTCTTAACCTTTTTGTAAGTGAAAGATCGTTTCAGAGCCATGGGGTGCCCGAGAGGCTTTGCAAATCCAGGAGACCGGCGTCCCTGTCACCTTGCGTCACCCTGTCTCCCCACATCACTTTTGGAGGCCCCGCCCCCCTGCATCCCTTACTCTTGGGGTTTCCCAGCAACGCTTCCGAGATTCCGCCTGCCAGCTTGTGACGGCTCAGGTTCCCCGAGTGCCAGAGCCGGTCGCTCCCTGCGGCGCGAGAGCCCACGGCAGACAGAGTCCTCGCACGGTCGCGGAAGGAAGGATGGGACGTCACGCCGGCGTCCCCCTGCGGTGGATCTCCCCACCTGGCTTTTTTCTTTACTGAAAAGCACATGTACTTTGGGATTGCGAAGATAGACTTCCATGCTCTGCGTATTGCTCGTGCAGTAGAAATATTTGATGCTTGTTAAAGGATGTCTCGCAAGTGTCATTTTTAAAGCTCATCATCCAGTCTCTTCGGGGTGACTTTCAAGTCCGGCGGGAGAAGCGGCCCACCCGGTCACATGCGAGGATCCAGGGAGCCCAGGTTTAAGTGGAATGCTTATTTCTGTGGGCAGGTCAGCGTCGTGGTCACAGGCTGGCTCCCCGATCTGACGGTGTCTTGTGTGAATTCGGATGCTCCAGGGGAGGTGAGCAGCGCTGCCCTGTGGATCTGTCCTCGGGAAGAGGAGCCGCCCGGGGCGTGGCATTTCTGTGGTCAGGGGAGTGACGTGTGTATGCCAACCAAGCGCGGCACATGCCAGGAGCACTGTGCACACACAGCGGGTCTTTGCTGGCAATATTTTGATAGTTTGGATTGACAGCCAGTCCAGATCGTTAAAGCTGGTCCAGTTAGGCATCCTCTGGGTCAATCCCTGGTGCTGAATTTCTGCTGTAAGTGGGAAGTTCTGTTAGAAATCTAACTGTAACCTTTTGCTAGCAGCCACACTTGGGGTGCTCTAATTTGTTCTGGAAACATCTCCTGTAGTCCCAGAAAGGCCTTGTGTGTTTGCATCATTTTATTTTTTCTTAAAGAAAAGCAGTAGCAAACATTTCTTAAAGACGTAATTACTTTACTACCGAACTCTTGATCATTTCAGCATCTGAGAGAGGCCGAGTGGAGTTCACTCCTTCTCTGACCAGTTTTTGCTCCTTTTCTCTGCCCGAGAGTGAAACATTCGGCCAGGCACATTTGGTGGGTGTCGTCACTTCATTTACATATGCACAGGAAAGTCAGGTTTGGGTCAATTGGAACACCTTCCTGTGCAATCTGTCGGACTTCTGTTTCACGGACTTGGGACTGCAATCAAGCTTAAAACAACAGTTTTTACTTTGACCTTGGTGTGAGATCGCTTTTCTTGGCATAGCTGGAAAAATACCGAATGATGGTAAGTAGAAGAAAAATAATTAAACAAGAGCACGTAATTGCGAAGCTGCCTCCGTTGCTGCTCTCTCTGTGGACACAAAGATCACAGAGTGAGTTAGGGTGAAGCTCTTCAGGAATTTCCCCTGAAAGGCAGCCCGCGTGAGCAAATCTGTAGAACCTGGTGCTCCTGTGTGTGTGTGTGTGTGTGTGTGTGTTTGTGTGGCGGGGGGGGGGCACATTCCTTTTTGTTATCTGGGAAAGCATGGCTCGAAGGATGTTAGTTTGTATATGAGTAAGACCAGCTTTTTTTTTTTTTTTTTTTTTTTTTTTTTTTTTTGCTCGAGTTTGCACAGCTTGTTACTATCTGGGCGATGTTTTTGGACAGACAGCTGCGTCTTCGCTTCCGGGAGGCGCTGTAGCGCGGCCCACGGCAGGACGCAGAGATCCGTTAATTATAAACCCGGAGCGTGCCTTCCCTTGTGCTGTCATGCGTGGCGCGGGCGTTCGTCTGCGTGGCAGAGGGAACGGTTTCGGTGTTTATCCGGCAGGTCTCGACGATGTGGCCCGCCAGTCTCCCGAGCACTCGGGGGCCAGGACAGGCCTTTCCCGTGTCCACGTTTCTGCGTAAAGGACCTCACGGCGGCCTGTGCGTGAGGAAGGAGGTGCGAACTGCTTCCCTTCATTCCCAGTCGTCGTGTGGGTCGTTGGATTAAAGTCTCGAGATGGTTTGGTTTGGATCTGCACGAAGGTGGCTCTGAGTTTGGAGGACCTAGAACCTCCGGTGGGGTTCCTGTGCCACGTGCTTCGGGGGTGGTGGTGTGGCCGCTGTGGGCCCATCAGTGGATGCTGGGAAAACCCTTCTGTGAAAAAACACTCTGGAAATAAAGGTAGATACTGGGAGGAGAATATCAAATGTCATATTGATCTGAAAGATATTTGATGCAATAAGGGTGTAAGGAAGAGCCCATGTGTTTCATCTCTGGGTTTGGGGAAAATAATCTGACCCAGATCAGAGGGGCGGGGGCAGAGGAGTGTCACTTAGCTTCACACATCCGGAGGGCGGGAGGCCAAGTAGGTGAGGACGCCGAGTCGATAGGCTCTGCCCAGGGGGGAGCTCCCTGTTGGCAGAGCTCAGCCGGGGCGACCTGGCCGTGGTGGGCGGCTGGAAACACCTGCCCCCTGGCCGAGCAGTCAGGCCTGTGAGGGGCTCGGGTCTCCTGGGCTCCATGCGGCTACGCTGCAAGCATGAACGCTGTTCCTGCATCTGGAGTTGAGACCCGAAGAGGGAGAACTCGAATTTGCTAGAGTGTCTACCAGGCCCCGGCGTAAGCGCCGATGTACTTTTTTTTATTTTACATTTGGATTGTAAGATTGCAAAACGTTGTGTCCTGTGAATGAATTTCTGGCAACTGCGGAAATTGCAGGTGACTAATGAGCCCCACCCCCAAATTCCCTTCAAAGGCCACGTCACGTGGGGTGATCCCGGGCTCCGCAAATGCTGTGCGGCAACATGGCAGCGGTCGGTCGTGCTGATGCCGAAACTCGAGGCCCAAACAGGAGCAGAGTGAAGCCTTCCACTCCTTTCCTGAGCTACCGGGCTCATTGAAAAAGAGGGAAAAACAGGGTTGATCAGTCCCCCCCGTTTTTGTCACTCGTTGGTGGCCGACTTGCCGAATACCCGAAACCACTGCCTCTTGTTTCGAGTGTGTCGATTTGGGGTCTTGGAGGTTTGTGGTCCCGGCGCATGTGGCCGATGGCCGGTGTCTGGTCACATTCGTTATCCCTGATGCTATTTTGTGTTTAGATTGTGTCCCTTTGTCACTATTATCCGTCGGCCCTTTGGCTGTGAGGTCAGGGAACTTTGGGCACATTCTGATAACACCTGAATGGACTATTCCAGGCCTTGGACCTTGGGGCCGGGAAGCGTGGCAGCGACGGCGTAGGTGGAAGAGAGGGGGCCACGGCCTCGCTGAGGGACGTTGCTCGCACGCTCCACCCTTGGCGCCTTCATCTGTGATGTGACGGTTGATCCTCGGAGACGCAAGGCTCACCCTGGGTAGCGAGTGCCGCGGAAATACTCCTACCCTTTTGCAGCTCATGATTGGTTATCCGTTCTTATTTCTTTGAGACAGGGTCTCTCTAGCCCGGCTGGAGCGCAGCGGCACCATCACGGCTCTCGCTGCCTCGCACTCCTGGCCTCGAGCCATTCTCCCGCCTTGGCCTCCCAAAGTGCTGGGACTTCGGTGTGAGCCACCACGCCCGCCTGTCATTATTAAAGCGAATAATTTATTATTGGGTAATAACAGCAGGGGTTTGGGGTTCGGCCTCGTGCAGCGTCTGGGTGGGTTTTGCCAGTTGCTGGTCTGTGGACACTTCAGCCGCTAGCGTGACCCTGTACGGAAATTCGGCGCCACGCTTCCCGGCACGACTCCCGCTTGCGAGTGAGCTCCTTCCCCGGCTTGCGTTGAAAAGACCGTGTTCTGGTGACTTGGGCGTGACTGTGTTATTTGGGACGGGGCAGCCGACCCGGTTGCTCCTGCTTCACAAATGCCATCCGGCGTGGCACGTCTTTATCGCTACCACGTTCTGTCTCTCCCTGCTGGATCCTGGCGCCCCACTATCGGCGCGTTTTGTGGGGGGCTTGCCACCGAGCTAATCTCCATCTCCGCGGGGCTGCGGTTGCCCTCGGGTCACCCCGAGCGGTAACAGGAGAATCGCCGGCTCCAAGGACAGCGCCCTCCGAGCCGTGCGGGTTTGCGGGCTGGCTCCCTGTCCCGCCGCCTCGCGAGGCCCCCGTGTCACGGCCAGGCAGGGCGGGCCCCTCTGCCCTGGCCAGAGGGGTTGCTGCGTTTGAAGGTCAGGGGTGCTGAGAAGTGTTGCTGGTGGCGTCACGTCAGACAGAGCGGGACTCGGTGCCGGAGGACGTCCTGAGGGGGACCCAAGAGTTGTCTTGCCGTGACGTGGCCCTGAGTGTGGTGCATGTGGTTGCCACTTCCCAGGGGACGCTCACTGGGGGCCGAGCTCAGTGGCCGGCGTGCGTGGCGCACAGGCCCCCCCCCGGGCTGAGCGGCGGCCACGTTCGAGGACCTGCCGTACGTGGTTGTGCTCATCGTCAGTTTCCCAGGAGCCGTGGCCGGGGAGGACGTTGTAGCGCTTATTAGCGAAATAAACGACGGTGTGGAGCGTCGCGAGAGAACGGCCGAATTCCCACGTTTGGGCCGCGGCACACCTGACCTGCCGGGTGAAGCGTGTCCAGAAGTGGCGAGCGTCGTTGCAGGTAAATACCGTCAGGTGCTTTGGGCCTTGAAGGTGAGGAGCCGCTCATCTCCTCCGGAGCGAATCGGTGCATGCCACTGTGCCCTGGTAAAGCCACCCGCTCCGAGTGCGGCATCGGGAGGGGTTTTCTCCCCCGACTCCGAGACTGGATCCGCGTGTTCTCACGGAAGGAACCTCCCTGGGCTTACACGACGCCGGTCGTTCTAGCGCCCTCTGCCCCCCGGGCCCGCTCAGTGGCGGGATTCCTACCCACCTCTTTTCGCTCCTGGTTCTAGCTTTGAAAGGTTTCCTCCTGCTTAGTTAGCACGGCTTCCCGTAGGAGGTTTAAGATCTGGTTGAGAAAGCTGCCCTTGCCTGAGACGGCACAGGGGGGTCCGCGGGTGTGAGTGAAGGTGTGTTCTGTTTCGGAAGGAGGGAAAGCTTAAGATTGTTCACAGATCCTGAAGTTCCTGTTGAGAACGTTCTAGAAAGGAGGTTCTTACGTACAAGGAACACCTGCAGACTTTTCTTCTTTGCCGCGTACGTGTGGTATGACGTATGATAACCTGTAAATGCTTTGCGAGAGCATCTCTCTGTGTGCCGGGTCGTCTTGCTGGCCGGGCCGCTCGACCCTCGTCACGCGCCCTGTGAGCGCAGTTGGGCCTGGTGACAGGCCTTCCCTTCCATGGCTCCCACTGTCACACAGGTGGTCCCCGAGCAGGGTTTCCCCGGCCTGCAGCGCCTGTCACCGGCACGCTGCCGCAGCGCGAGGCGATGAGGAGAGCAGAACAAAGATCGGCGCAAACGCGGAACGAGGAAGTGAAGGCGGTATTGTGATGCATGTTTGGATGATCAGCTTGGAAGTCGGATTTTAAGAGTAGAACTGAGACATCGGCAGTATTGGTGTTTAGGGTTGGAGTCACAAACCCCCTTCCCCCCACAGCACGTCAGCGAGTTGTGTCTTTCCGGTTGCATCAAGTGCGCAAAGCTCGAGCCCGATCCTTCGTTCTGACGGCCAGGGCTCGCCCGGGCGTCCCAGGAGAACGTGCCGGGCACACGCTCCCAGGAGGAGGCCGGGCTGTGCGTGGCAGCCCCGAATTGTGACACACACAATTGTGACACGCGTCCTGATCGGCCGGACCCGTGGGTGGATTCCTCCTAACTTGGGGCTGGGGGCCCAGGAGGGGCCTGCGATGGGGCCGATCCCTGCACAGACCTTCACACGCCAGTTTCCGTGACTCGGCAGCCACCAAGTGGATGGCAGCTTGTTCTTAGTTGGTGGATAGGAGGTGAGATTTGGGGCCTTGAGCAAGGTCTGGAGGGTGCTTATCCGCTTGCTTTCAGCTCTTTTTTTTTGAGTCTCGCTCTGTTGCCCGGGCTAGAGTGCCGTGGTGTCAGCCTAGGTCACAGTAGCCTCAGACTCCTGGGCTCAAACCATCCTCCTGCCTCAGCCTCCCAAGTAGCTGGGACTAC
>VBSM01003157.1:53074991-53109455 GCA_008086735.1 Cheirogaleus medius | reverse complement strand
GCCTCCCAGAGTGCTAGGATTACAGGCGTGAGCCACCGCGCCCGGCCTTGCCTATGATTCTTAATGAGTCCAGATTCTGTTTTGGAGCAAGGTCCATGAATAGGCCTAGTGCCGGCAACCCCAGGGTGAGAAAGGCAGAAGAAGGTTCTGCCTGGGCAGTTTAGGCTGCCACAGACACGAGGCTGGGCGTGTCCGGTCAGATGAGCAGCTGTCCTCTCCCGCCAGCCAGGGCCCCCGCCTGTCTTCACCTAGAGCGGCAAAGCACCGTCCTTAAGGAACGAGTGAGTTTGGGCGTCTCATTCTTGCTGGGACCTGCTTGTCCTCCTGCAGGGAGAGAGTCCTGACTGCAGGTGGACGACGAGCCCAGGCCGGGGCAGGGTCGCAGGTGGCGGGGGGGTGGGGGATGGCCTCTCCTCTCGTGTATCAAAACCACCGTGTTTATCGGAGAACAGCGAGACAGCAGCTCACGCAGGTCACCAAGTTGGAAACGTACTTTGGAGCCATTGCGTTTTATTTTCCTGGTACCTTATTAGTTGGGCAGACAAGACGCCCCCCACTGCAGTGTCTTCCACGGGGGTCTGCGCGTGGCGGCTGTGCAGTGACGCGGGGTCTTTGGGAGACGGGCTTGCCTCGATGTCTCTCTCCGGTGCCTGTGAGCGGGAAGTTTGTGAGCAGTCTTCTCTCTCGCTGGCCATGTTCAGTGGTTCGTCTCCATAAACGCTGATGCGTGATTTTCTTGCACCAGAAGCAACAGTGTCTGGAAACAAAGGCGCAGGCTCCGAGGCCCCGTGGGCTCCCCTCCTGCCCTCCGCTGCCTGGGCCACGCCGACCCTGCGCGGATCCCCCACCTGTGCTGGCGGCGGCCCTGTGAATCCCCATCTGTCCCCCAGCAAGGCCTTGCACATCTGTCCGCGTTCACGCTGGACAAATCAGAGAAGAGGAATCTAGGGTGGCGCGTGCTGCCGTGCGCTTCCGGTGGGGCGTGGGGGACGCTGAGTGAAAAGGGGGAGAGAGAACGGCTGTGTTAGTAGGGTGAGCACGTCACTGAATCACAAACACTCACTGCCGTGCTGACCTTAATTTTAAATACAGACCTTGCCAGGCCTGAGTTGGACTGTCCAGATGTAGTCACTCAATTAGTGTCATGGTCTTTGGGTTCTTGGAAAATGTTTGCAAGCAACTGTTGTGGTTGCTGTTTGTCTCTGTGTGACACAGGATGGTGTTGTCCCCGTGAAACTTTATTCCCAAATAGTCCAGGCTGAGGTAAGGGGTCGATAGCACTTCTCTCCAGGGACCTAGGAGGTGGGGGGTTGGGTGCTTTGACATTGAAAAATCTGCCTTGTTGTGCTTTATGTTTACATTTACCAAAAGCTGTTGCCGGGTAAGATGCTTTGGCTTAGAAAAATACTGCTGTCCTCATTTTTGCAAGATCATTTGCAATCACTGCAGATGCAAAATTTCCTTAACTTTTGTAGCCGAATAAATATAACAACATTATTATGGGGAATTACGGTGGGATTTTGCTTATTTATCCTTTGTTGTTCCATGCAAGGAAAGTGTAGATAGTCTTTTATCTTCAGCACTTAGAACTTGCAGCAATGTGTCATTAAGTGTGTTTGAAAAAATATTTCCAGACAGGCGGTGCAGGAGAAATCCTATGGAGATGTGACATCATGTTTTTGTCAGGAATTGCTCTTTGTAAACACTCTCTGATAGATCACTCTCTTTAAGCGGCTGAAATATCCAACTGCTTTCAAAGGTTCTGTGTATGTTAGTGATAAACTAGGTCATGTTATTGGCAGTAATGGATCTGGAAAATTTAAACTAGTTAGAGTGTGTGTGCTATGAATAGTAAGGCGTTCTTGGAAGATTTGTCTTTTTGTAGTTTTGATCCTTTTGAAGTATTGATTGGTGTTTGTATAATGGTAAAAACAAAATCTTAAATAATTTCTTGCATGATATGCCTTTGAGTTGTCTTGTCAAAATAGACTCCATTTCAGGGTGTTCTTACAGAAAATGTGTAAGCAACTGCTTAGAATTCAGTGAAATTGATTATTGAAGTGTTTATTTCCCCCCATGAGCTCTTAATGAAGGGATTTTTAGGGGCTGACTTTTGTGCTAAACACTACTACCTCGGAAGGTAATGTTTAACAGAATGTTTTATGGCTTACTGCACATAATTATCTCCCTTTATGTTCTTGCACACAGTTCTTTCAGCTGATGGTGGGGACCTCTAGGATCTTTTACAAAAAGCACAGAGGAAAGAGATAATGTTAGATAGGTATTAACTTCAGTCTGGTTTCTTACCCTGGGAGAGAAATGTGGGTTTTAATCTCGAGGTTGGAAAATAGGTCAGTGTGTATGTTTGGGGGGGGTGGAATATTGTTCTTCGCTATTGTTTTGCATGACATAAAATACACACCCCATTTGTAGAAACACATTTCAGTTAAAATATATTTTACAATCCACTAATAGAAATTAAAAAAAAATATGTCTTGTAATGACCCGGAAGAGTTACATAGTAAGAAAATACAAGTTTCTGCATAGTTGTTTTGTTTTCACTGCTGATAATTTCTAAAGAAATTTAAAAATATTTATATTAGACCCTGAATTATTTAACAGTTTCTACACGTTTGAGTTCGGGCTCCGTAAAAACCTCAAAGCCACTTTTAAATTGGATTCTCACTGCCGTTTATCTAAGGCCTTCTGATTTTCCATTTTTATTTAAAAGTAGAAATTTGCGGGTCTTCCATTTTTTCTCTGGTGTTCCCCAGGTTTTTACTCTTTCTGAACGGTTGGCAACTTCGGCTTGACTGTCGAGGTGCAGGCTGTGGAAAGAGTGGAAGCAAAGAGCCAGTGCGCTGGTGGCTGGTGGAGTGACTCGCGAGTGACGTGTCCTGTGTGTGTGGAACGCAGGGCGTCCCGCGTGACCACAGGGCTTCGTCTGCGCCGCCAGTTTGGGGAGATGCAGTTCTGAGCTTCTGGAAATGGGGCTCTTAATGGAAATGTTGGCAAGATCATTAACTATACTAGCAGCGCCGGCTGCTCGGGAAGGCTGGGTTTACCTCCAAATCCCTGACGCCAGCCCTTTGTGGCGGAGGAGGGGCCCCAGAGCACATGTGTCTGCAGAAAATCACAGAGCCAGCCCTGCTCCCGCGTTCTGTCTTTCTTTCTAGTTTTGCGAAGTTTACTTCTTTAGTGGCAAACAGATTGGCAAAGGAACTACTTAGTAGAAGACTTGGGAAAGAGTAAACAGTAAATAGTGAGTAGCAGCAATGTGTTAATTCTGTAGCACAAAAGAACAATAGGTAACAAGAGGCGGCTTCCCCCCTTGTTTTCCCCTGGACGCTACGTTATTAGAGTCTCCATAACTCCTTTGAATTTCCCAGGATATGTGATTAGTGACTAAGGAAAGTTCCCACATCCTTCCTCGTTTATTCTTGGACTTTTTTGGATGTAAGAAGTGATCACCTCGTGCATGCGGCTGCACGCCACCCCTCCAGGTCAGATGTGAGCGCCAGCCTCGTATGTTTTAGCAGAAGGACATGTGAGCGGCTTCCACAGTCATGCTGTTTTATTTCCAACATCTTTGGAAAGACATTGTCGTATTTTCTTGTCTGCTAGCAAATGTTGTTCTATTTGGACTTATCTGGAAGGTGGAGTTCTCTCTTTTCTCCTGAACCAGGAATTTATTTGGGCTTCTTGGACAGGTTGTGGCAAACAGCTTCATGAAAGGTAATCCGCTTGCAGAAGAATGGCGTTTAGGTCATATATGCGTTTTTGCTATAAATAGAGAGCTGACCCCAAAGCTGTGGTCCTGGGGACTTGACTGGAGCAAGTCTCGCTCAAGCATCACGGAGTTTGTGGGATACGACCGTGTCATGGACAGCACGCTGCATGTGGGGGCTCACGCGTTGGCGCGTGCTTTGATTTATTCGGGGGTAGGGGGATGCTGAATAATTTAAAGGAAACCTTTGTTTAAGAAAGCGGAGTTTTGTCGTCCTCATCACGTCCCCACCGTGCCTCGTTTTCTCAACAAAGCCGAGACTTACCTTCCAAACGATGCTCTTAGCAGAACCATCTGAGCACGCTGTGCCCGGGCCACGTCCACGGCAGGTTCGTGGTGGGCGGCTGGGCTGCGCCTCTGCCCGGGATGCTCCCGGGGATAGTGGGGTTTTGTGTCCTCGTTCCCCTAGTGGGGGGCGGGTGGAGTTTCTTGTGAATGCTGCTGATTCTGGTCGCCTTTTATTCATTTCTTCTTATTAGAGTGGAAATGTAGCTTGTTCATAATGGATTATTGATTGGTCTGAGAACAGCAGCCGCCCCGAGGCCTTGTCAGCACCCTGCTCGCCCCACCAGCCGTGAATGCCCCACTTCATGAGCGCGTCGGGACCCGGGTCTGGGGACTATAAGCCCGTGATTGTTAATCTCGTGCAGAGTGGTTACTGGGGAGAGGAACTCTTCATTGTTGTTATGGAATTTTCCCCCATTTGTTCAGAGAATAGGCTTTTTGTCTCAGTAGTAAGATAAGCTTGTCCAGGATGTTAATGATGTATTTTAATTCATGGGCTCATAATACTACAGTGTAACTTGCGAAGCCGGGCTTCACGGGAGAACAACACACACAGTATACCAACACCCCGCCTGGCCAGCGCCCACGCCGCACACGCAGGGGCTTCTGGGCAGACCCCGGAGCCGGGGCCGGGAGTAACTTTCCCAGAGTCGCCCTCCGGAATCGCAGGGAGAGAGAGTTGCTCTTTTGATTTTATGATTTGCCTTTTGGAGCCATAACACTCTCTTGCAGACAACCCTGTAAATATCTTGAGCATTGTGTCTGCCCTGAGCCTTTTGGCATCTTCCCGGCATCACGATTCCTGACATTCCACTCCAGCCCATTCTCAGGAATCCCGTCGGGGAGGACGCTCGCTGCCGCGTCCAGCCCTGGCTGACATCCTTGCCCCTTGGAAGGTGATCAGAGAGGAAGCAGACAGGCCTAAGTAAAGCCACATGGCTTCGAGGAAGCCAGGACCGTTTTTTAGTATCGTGATATGGTTAATTAATGAACCAGAACTGCAAAAAAAAAAATGCCAGACCAGATAGTTATTTGAAAAACAGCACTGACTTCAGTTTTGCTTCCCTAAATCTGACAAAGGCTGGCTGCAGTGATTCGCGCAGGAAATGGTACTTTCAGTTTTCCAACGGCCTCTTTGTTCCTCCTGGGTGTCTGCAGCCTGGCTCTGCTCGGTCTAAACAAACTTTAAGAGTCGTGTTGTTTTGGCAATTGCTCTGTAATAGTAGAGCATATTTGAAAATTAGCCGTCTGATGCCTTGCTCAGGATAAGATTTTGACAGAGTCAACTTTGATAGTTTTAGGGAAATCAGTACAAAACCAGCCAGCTTTTGTTGTGTAGTGGTTGAATTCACAGAGGAGAGAAATGGCAAGGTTTCCTATCAATCAGAGACAGGCTTATTATTTTAAAATGCAAGCTATTTTACATTTTTTCCCTGACAATGCCATATTTAACTGGTCAGAAAATTATTGTTGAAAATATGGAAGAAAAAACTCAACAGCATTACTGGTTGTATACCTCGCGAAGTGGCAGAAAGGATAGCTGTGAGTACCAAAATAGACTCGGGTTCTGTGATTTCGGCTGGTGATCTTGGGACTTCATGTTGTCTGCGAGGCTTCGCAACTGGAGATTGTGGGTGGATTTCTTTAATGTCTCTGGGCAAGCTTCTAAAACATGAGAAAGCAATCTCTTAAAATAAAATAATGCTTTTCATTAGAACAAATTGATAATATTCAGACGATTTTTCTTTCCTTGACTTTCTTTTGAAAACTAGAATTAACTAAAGGTAATTCCCCAAACTGCATTCCTTAGAGTCCTCCCAGCATCCTTGGGGCAAGGGGAGGCGGGACCTGTGGGGGAGGAGCGGGAGAGAGGCTCCCCAAGTTTCCTGCCACCCCCCCAAGCTGCTCTGCCTTCATTTGCTGTACTGGGGTGGCAAGTGGGATTTATTTATTTTAACTTCGTTTGTGAAAAATTTCCCAAATCTGTAAAAATGGAAAGAGTAACAAATGAACATGCGTACACTCATCTACCATTTAGGTCCAGCAGTTAATATTTTAGTACATTTCCTCCCCTCTCTCTTTTGTAAAGCACCTCTAAATATTTCATGACACATTTCCAAAAAATAAGAACATTCTCCTATGTTACCAATTTAACAAAAGTAATAGTAGTTCTCAAATATCATCTAATATCCAGTCCATATTCAAGTTTAATTTTTATAAAGCGTTTTGGAGCTAAAATGTGTTCGAACATATCTTTTGTAGACGATTATAGCCGCTGGTGAAGGGATTTTTAGCCCTATTAAATAACCTGATGCAGTATAACCTGTAAGGACCCAGTAAATATATAGGTATTATTATTTAGCCATTTCTAATTCAGCGTTTTAAGCAGCTATTTTGTCCTTTTGAATTTATTGAGCCATATATTGTCCCTGCCATTGACCAGACGTCTTTGGATACTGCATCGACATTTTGTTCACTTATTCAACAAGTAACTTATTAATAATATCTAAGATATATTGACCATTTACTGTGTTAAACATTGTGTCTTGCATGAATTAATTTAAACTTCCCCTAAGTGTTATAATATTGGTGTCATTACTATCATTTACATTTTAAAGGTGAATAAATGGACCGAGGAACAGAGAGGCTAAGACGCTTGCTAAATCACACAGCTGATTTGAGTTAGTGGCGGAACTGGGTTTTGATCCCAGGTAGTCTGTCACTCACAACATGTTGGGGCACCTGACTCTGTCCGACGGTGGAAGCGGGTCAGAGAGGCCGTGCCTGGGGAGCTGAGTAGGAGCAAGGATGCAGGGGCGAGTGAGCGCGGGCACTGGGGGTGGTGCTGGCCGTGGACTGGGGGTCCGGGTGGCAGCAGGGGCCGGGCCCTTGTAAGCTGCGCTTGATCTTAAGGGTGGGAAAGGCCTGCGAAGGGTTGGACTGTCTCCGGAGACCGGCCCCACGTGCACTCTGGAAGGATGGTTTTGGCTTGGGGTGCGTGCATGGGTCCAAGCGGGAGTCGGGAGCACAGCTGACGGGACGTGCGTGGGAGGCGGGGGGCGGGGAGCCCGGGAAGACCCCGTGTCCCTGACTGGGTCCCTGGGATTGTGGAGTGGCTCTAGCGCTTAGATCGAAACCCATACCAGCTCGAGTCCCACTTGAGCCTCTCATGTTCCCTGGGAAGACCTAGCCAGTCCTTGCAGATAGGGTAAATGGTGCCCTTCCCCGGCCTTCTGGAAACTTCTCCGTATCCTGCTGGTTTGCTGCCAGCACATTGTTTTACGGTGGTGTGCATGTTTACATGTTTGCTTCCCTGTCTGACTTATAGCACTTCGCTTTCAGGCGCTCACTTCTTAGTGATTTTTGATTGTTCAGCTCCTCATACGTGGCCTAGCGCTCAGGAAGTGCTTGTTGTAAAGAAACCTTGTTAAAGTCGCGTCTCACCACCCTTGGTTGGCGGGGGAGTCCCTCCGAGGAGACGGCGCTCCCGGAGTTCTCTGGGGAGTTGGCAGAGCCTGGCTGTGCGTTCACACCTGTTGTGTGTGTGTCCTTTGGCTGTTACAATGTGTTTTCTTTCCTGCTCTCTGTTGGCCTGAGGCTTGGCAATGTCCCTTTGTAAAGAAGTTTCTGTAGGTCGGTGGGCCAGCCCGGGGTGCGCATTTCCCCGCACGAGAGGGTTTCAGCAGCTCACAGGGTGGGCGTCAGGAAGTGATTTTTCTGCAGGGTGTTAAGTCGGAAGCACAGTTTGCAGGATCCTCACTCGAGGATTTGCCCACAGATTAAGTTTATCCCAAATTCAGCAAGTGTAAATAATGGGGGAAAGTCACTTAATGTCAGTTGTACTATGTAGACCAAAAAAGAAAGAAAAAGAGAAGAATGTCCGTAAGTATGGCAGCGGTTTAAAACGTGTATTTAGATCTAGTGCTTCAGTTGTGTGTTTACATGATTATTGTTTAAAGTTTAGCTAGGTATTTTGGTTTCTGCCTTTATATCTTGTCCTCTCTTGACCCCCGCTTCCTCCATTAGAATGCATTTTTATGCTATGAATACACATTTTTCCTTTAGTCAACATTTTATGTTTTCTTATTTTTCTAAATATTACATTATCCAACTTATTCAAAATGAAACATATTTCTTATTTGAAAAATCTTGTAAGGGATTTTTAAAAAGCAGTTTCAAGCTCTTCATTACATCTCTAGAGAAATGCACACGGACACACACATGTGCACACACATACGTGCACACTCACGCACGCACACGTGCACATGCACACATGTGCACGCACACAGAGCCACCGGAAATCTGTTTCAAAACCCTAATCAACAAGTCATGTTTATGCCTAAACAATTAAATTACAGTTTTGTCTGGCAAGTTCTCAATTTCAGCCTTGGAAAAAGTTTGTGATACATCTTACACCACCACCACCACTTCGATTCGTTATAGACAGACCGTGGGTTTGGTCCACTCTCTGCCATCTGTCCCAACTTGGCCCCCCCCCCTTCCTGGTATTGGTGTCACTGCAGGACTTTCTTTGTTCACTCAGGTCGGGTAGCCAGCTAGCACCTGCCGGCTCCACAAGGCCAGTGTGCTTCGGGGAAAGTCAGAACACCAGCTCACACTGCTTTGAGGACGTAGAATAGAGCAGCTCAGGACCAAGGTGTCTTTGGGTAGAACTGAGCAGCGTGACACTTCATCACAGGGCCAGCGAGGGACCAGAATAAAGGTGGAGACGCCTTCAGAGGCCCTCTGCTGGCAGGGGCTGGTGGTTTCTTAAAGACAGCAAGTAGTGCCAGGGGAGCTGCGACCGACCGTCTGATAATCCCTCTAATTGGGGCGGCCGCCCGCCATGCGTTTGCAGGTTGGAAGTTCCGAGCACCACGTTCCTGCTCTGTTTTGGAAGTGATGCCCTCATCTTAAATAGCACTTTCTGCCTGCAGCTAGAGAGAATGATTATAAAGATCTGTTGATTTGGCCCCTGAGTAACCCCGAGGAGAGTCAGTTGCAGGGAATTAATTTTTGACTGTTTCTTTAAAGTTTGTGAGAAACTTTGGGAGTCAACTGAGGGCCTCAGGAGGGACCACTGACAGACCTCTGAGCCGGGCAGCTCTGTTCCAGTTACGGGTTCTGTAAGATGGTGGTGGTGTGGGCTTAAATTGTTGATTACTGTTACATAGTACTTTTTGCATTTCTACATTTATGGTTTTTTTTTTTTTTCTTTAAAATGTTTCTAAGTCTGTTAAAGACACGCCGGGTGCAGTTCTTGCAGGGGTTTCCAGCAGGGCGTTCAGCTCCCGGGGGCATCCGGCGCTGGCGTGGGGCAGGCCGATAGGCTGGTTTGGAGGGAAGGCCTCCTGGCGGATGAAAGCTGTGTTCTCCGTCTCTGGGCTGCCTGAGGGCGCATGTCCCACTCTGGCTGGGCCGAGGGTCCAGGCTGTCACCAGGAATAGGCTTGCCAGCTCAGCGAGCAGAGCCCTGTTAGGGGTGCAGGAGGGTGCATGTGGCCTGGGACAGCGTGGCCGGGGATACTGGGCCTGCTGCTGCCGACGGGGGCTGGACAGGGCCCGAGTTCCAGACGCGGGGTGACAGTGTGTGGTGACAAACACTCCTGGAGAGCGCTCTGGGCCTGGGGCCTGCAGGGCGGGAAGCCGCTTGGAGGCAGAGAGAGCGGACTGGGGGGAGTGAGGGGGTGCCGTCGTCAGGTTCCCCTTGTGCCGGGATGTGGGTGGTGGGTGCCTCGAGCAGGGGCTGGTGAGGGGCTCCAGTGGCCCCGGCTGCCTTGTGTGTTTCCCTACCTGCTCCTGAGAGATGAGGGCTGCCCATGTGAGCCGAGCCCCGTTACCTGCACCGCTGGCTGGCTCGAGGGCTGCCGCTCTGTGGAAGGTGACTGTCTCCAGTAGCCACAGAACACGGAGTCTTGATGATTCGGGCCAGTCTGTGCACGTGAACAATTCACTTTTATTATTTTAAGGTGCACCTGTGGGCTGCCCTTATGGCCCTCACCTGGTCGAGGGCTCCCACTCTGTGAACCTGCGCTGGCTTCTGGCTGTTTTGAGTCTCAAGAACTCTCTTGACATTTGACATCCTTTATGGACAAACATTATTGGCCTGATGGAGCCTGCAGAATTATTTCAGAGCCCCCAATTTCCAGGGTTTTATTTGGTTTTTCTTCTCTCTGTGAACTTATTTCTATGTGATTCTTTAAACCCATAAGGTTTTTATACCAGATTCAGTTGCTAAGTTAAATAGCATGTTTCATGCATACTTTTATTTCAGATTCAACACTTTTTGCTGAGGCTGGTGGTGAAGTGTAAGGCCTGGGGGAAAAGGGCTTCATGCGAATCATTCACCTTATAAAACCATCATCGTAAATAACGTACAGCCTCTAACACTTGTGCCAAGACCAAAAAAGTTTGGCAGAATAGTTTAAATTAGCTTAGAGTCAGTTGTCATGAAGAGATGTTCTTGGTAAGCTCATGTATTGATCCAGTTGTAAGGGAAGCTTTGATGTCTACTTTCTCCTGGAGTCAGGAATGTTCGGGCTCCCTTCTCTGCCCAGCTCCGTGTTGGCTCTGCTGGGCTGGCCGTGGGGAAGGGTTGAGTACTTTTACCGGGCAGCTTGCAGGCGTCTTGACCTGCGTGTCCCCCAGCCCTGGTGTTGCCTGCCCTGTGCCGGACACAGGCACGTGGACGGCTCTGCCTGCCTGGCCTCGGCCTATGTGGCTGGTGGGGGTGAGGGGGGGGGGCTCAGGCAGGACCTGTCCCCGCTCTCCCCGGGGAGGATGGGCCTGAGGAGACAGTGGCCGGCCTCGCAGTGTGATGGCTGCCTGCCGTTGTCAGGCTTGGGTACTAGCTTTGGGGGAGACCCGGTCTCGATAGGAGGGCGCCGTGGGTGTCTGCCCCGTGGGGACGTGGGGAGGCAGGAACGAGAGGCTGCACAGCCTCTGGGGGACTCTGGGGTCTGGGATGGGCTCTGCTTTGGGATTAGGACTCAGTCCTGTGGCCAGAGCCTGGGGTCCCTTCCGGGGAGAGACAGGGGGTCCAGGAGCAAACACACAGGGCCAGGAAGGGAAGGGAGGCTTTATCTAAGGGACGTGGAGGGCGAGGCTGCCACGGGCTGATCCTGGCTGACCTGTGATTGAGCTCGTGGCCACACATGCCTGGAAGCGGTGCCAGGCAGGACAGTGTCTGCAGCAGGGTCCCACAGCCCCGTTCAGGGCCTCAGGCTGCCGTGTGCACACTGCGTTGTTTCTCCCTTCTTAACGGAAGACTCATTTCTTTAAACATAATCACCTGCAGTTCATGAGTTGTGTCAAGGATGGGCCACGTGTGTGACAGTGGTCCCGTCAGAGCGTAATGCCTTGTTTTCACTGAGCCTTTTCTGTGTTCAGATATGTTAGTTCCCACTGTGTCAAAACTGCTTGCATGGGTCACGTGCGGCACAGGCTTGTAGCAATGGGCCAGGTGTGCAGCAGGTAGGCCTCGCCACCTGGGCCAGGACTCCACACCCTCGTCCTGCCCTCCTGCGGAGTGTCCCTCGTCTCTGTCCCTCGTGGCCACACAGACTCCTCCTGGGTAGCCTGTGTTCCTCACACCTGTACAGCCTCTACCACAGTCTTTCCTTAACGATTTGGAATCTTACTGGTAAAAGACAATTATTTTAGTGCATAGTCATTTACAATTATTTTAATTAGTTAACGCCACAATTCATTGTTGGTAATTTTTTGTTGACGATTTTTTGTTAAAGAAGGCGAACCGCTACTCGTTCATCTGTTTGCACTTCCGTGGGCTTGGACGGGATTGATGTTTTTACGCAATGCCTGCGCGCCGGTGCGCAGCGGTGCTCACGAGACTCCGTGTGTGTTTCAGGTGCTGGCCGCCCCTGCCATGCTGTCCACGTGAAGGAGCGTCCCTCGTAGCCGCGCGTCCTCGGGGAAGCCGCGAGCGCGTCTGAGAATGGAGAGATAGGACGCCGTCGCGGCGCCCAGCGACACGAAGCCGCGCCGCGCTGTCCCTCGGATGGATCGCAGCAGAGAAGCCGAGATGGAGCTGAGGCGGGGCCCCAGCCCCACCAGGGCTGGCAGGGGCCACGAGGCGGACGGGGACAAGGCCACGTGCCACAGCTGCTGCATCTGTGGCAAGAGCTTTCCCTTCCAGAGCTCGCTGTCCCAGCACATGCGCAAGCACACGGGCGAGAAGCCCTACAAGTGTCCCTACTGCGACCACAGGGCTTCCCAGAAGGGCAACCTGAAGATCCACATCCGCAGCCACCGCACGGGGACTTTGATTCAGGGACACGAGCCGGAGGCGGGCGAGGCGCCGCTGGGCGAGACGCGCGTGTCCGAGGGCCTGGACGCCTGCGCCAGCCCCACCAAGAGCACGTCAGCCTGCAACAGGCTCCTGAACGGGGCGGCGGACGGCGGCAGGCTCCTGCTGCGGAGCAGGAAGGGCGCGGAGGCGGCGTGCGCGCCGGAGGAGGCCAAGGCCACGGCCCAGTGCTCCTTCTGCAGAAGCCAGTTCGAGCGCAAGAAGGACCTGGAGCTGCACGTGCACCGGGCGCACAAGCCGTTCAAGTGCAGGCTGTGCAGCTACGTGACCCTGCGCGAGGAGTCGCTGCTGAGCCACATCGAGAGGGACCACATCACCGCGCAGGTGCCCCACGGCGGCGAGGCGTGCACGGAGAACGGCAAGCCCGAGCTGAGCCCCGGCGAGTTCCCGTGCGAGGTGTGCGGCCAGGCCTTCAGCCAGACCTGGTTCCTGAAGGCGCACATGAAGAAGCACAGGGGCTCCTTCGACCACGGCTGCCACATCTGCGGCCGCAGGTTCAAGGAGCCGTGGTTCCTCAAGAACCACATGAAGGCGCACGGCCCCAAGACGGGGAGCAAGAACCGGCCCCGGAGCGAGCTGGACCTCATCGCCACCATCAACAACGTGGTCCAGGAGGAGGTGATCGTCACCGGCCTGTCCCTCTACGAAGTCTGCACCAAGTGTGGGAACCTGTTTACAAACCTGGACAGCTTGAACGCCCATAACGCCATACACCGCAGGGTGGAGGCCAGCCGGACGCGGACCCCTGCCGAGGAGGGGGACGCGGAGGGCCCCTCGGACACCAAGCAGTTCTTCCTACAGTGCCTGAACCTGAGGCCCTCGGTGGCTGGCGACATGCCCCCCGGCGGGCAGGCGGGAAGGCGGGTGGCGGAGCTGGACCCCGTCAACAGCTACCAGGCCTGGCAGCTGGCCACCAGGGGCAAGGTGGCCGAGCCGGCCGAGTACCTCAAGTACGGGGCCTGGGACGAGGCGCTGGCCGGGGACGTGGCCTTCGACAAGGACAGGCGCGAGTACATCCTGGTGAGCCAGGAGAAGCGCAAGCGCGAGCAGGACGCGCCGGCCACGCAGGGCCCCCCCAGGAAGAGGGCGAGCGTGCCGGGGGACCCCATGCTGCCGGGACACCTCGACCCCCGGCCGGCCGCGCGCCCCAGCCGCAGGGCCGCGGCCACCACCGGCCAGGGCAAGTCCTCCGAGTGCTTCGAGTGCGGCAAGATCTTCCGCACCTACCACCAGATGGTGCTGCACTCCCGCGTGCACCGCCGCGCGCGCCGGGACCGGGACGGCGACGGCGACAGGCCCGCGCGCACCCGCTGCGGATCGCTCAGCGAGGGCGACTCGGCCTCCCAGCCCAGCAGCCCCAGCTCGGCCTGCGCCACCGCGGACTCCCCAGGCTCCGAAGACAGCGGCGAGGAGGGCGCCCCAGACTCCGCACCAGGTGAGCAAGTGTACCCAGGCGGCCCTGCTCCAGGTAACCCTGAACCTGAGAGCCTGGGCTCGGGTGGTCCCTCACCCAGGTGGACCAGCATCCAGGTAACTCCATGCTCAGGTGGCCCTGTGCCCCAGGAACCTTGTGCCCAGGTAGCCCATGCCCAGGTGGCTCTTGCCCAGGGTCCCTGTGCCCAGGTGGCCCCACACCTGGGTATTTCGCCTCCAGCCTGCGCCTAGAGCTTTTGCTGGTGGGTTGGAGACTCAGCACTGTGGGCTCACTTGCTAATTACCCAGCTGTGTTCCTCTTAAGTTGATGATGGTCTTTTCTGGACATTGGTAACTCTGAGCAAAGAACGTGGTCAGGGACCCCTCTGAGATGTGCCCCTCTCTTTTCTGCCCCAAACCCAGTTCTCACAATATGACACATGCACGTGCACGCACATGCACGCACATGCTTGCACACGCCACAGGCGCACACACACACTCACACGTATACATGTGGAGTTTCCTCAGCTCTCTTCCTCTGTTACACCAAACAGTCAGGTGCGCGAGTATCTTCATATCGGGGTGCAGTTATAATCAATCTCCTTGGAGTGAAGTAACCCTGTGCGTTTAGAGACAGTTAATTGGAACAGATGACTTTCCCAAAAGCAGCTTAAGTACATATTTAAAGATGCCTGACCAACTTTGCTTTCATGATTCTTCTGCTTTTTATAAATTTTAAACATTGTGGTATTTCCTTCATTAGTTCTTGCTTTGGAGTAATTGTTTTAAGTGGAAGGTGATGTTTCAGTTACAGAACTTGTAACTTTCTCCACAAAGCCAGGGTCGATTTTCTCTTCTCAATGCAAACTGGTTAACAGGTGTTGCTTTTACCTGAGAGCTTAGGACAGGTGGAAACCACAGCCAGGTGCGGGGCTGCTTGTGTTCCGTAGTGAGGAAGGCGACTGTTGCGCACTTCTTCAAAACCAGACAGAAATCAGCATTATTTTTTCCTTGTTAGAGATGTAGTCAAGTCTTTGGAGCAGAGTTTAATTACTGCGGGTTCATACCTGTGTCATATGAGGGTCTCTTACACTCAGATGCGTGTTGAATCAACAAAAATGTAGAAAACAAGCCGTTTCTCTGATCCTTGGAGAAACCTGTGTGGAATCTGCGCACGACCGTCAGTGCGTTTATGAGTCGATGCATGCTAATGCGTTACCCGCTGGCCCTGTGTCACTTCCTGGGAGGAGCAGGAGAATGTGGCACTCTCTGAAAAAGTACTGCTCATTCCATCGGGTCTGTGGGACTCTCCTAATAATTCGTCATGCAAACCTCACTGACCCAGTTATGACCCCCGGTTGGCGTTTTTCAAGTTTAATTCTTGGTTTTCTTTTTTTCTTTTTACAGCTATAGATTTTACTGGTCGTGTTCAGGTAATACCATGACTGCCTTTTGGAGCACACACTGGATAAAATATTAGGCTAGCACTGTATATTTTTTTCCCCTTGTAAGAGAAATATTTTAATCTTTGGAAAGTCTCCCGGGCTGCACCCCCTCCGTTGTGGTGGCCCCGGAGTGAGTAGGAAGAGTCGGTGGTGCTTTCCCGGTCAAGAGGATGGAAGGGTCAGATTATTTTCATTATAAATTGGAATTTACTATTCTTTTTTCTTCTTGAGTTCATTAAATTTTAGAGACTATTACTTCTTAAAGACATTGTATTTATTTTATTTGTAGGTAACTTATTTTTTTGAGACATTTAATATATCCCTCAGGTGATGCCATAACAAGATATATATCATTAAATTTAACAAAAAGTTGGCAATAGACTAAATAGGGTATTATAACTTACTGAGAAAGGAGAGAAATTTGTGACATGACAGAATCACGAAATATCGAAGAGCCTTGGAGGTCTACGGAGGTCACTTTTTGTAATCCCCAAGGACAATATCTTTCCAGCTAAAAATGCAAACTTTCCTATCATAGCAGGAATCTTTAATGGTCTAGTGTAGCATTAAATTACCGATTCATGGATGTTCCTTAAGGAGAGAGACCATGTTACATTGATTTAACTACTCTCAAAACACTCTGGTTCGTAGGGTTTGGCTAAGGCCTTTGAAACAGCTACTTTGGAAAAGAAACCGGGTATTTTGGATCCTAAGTTTTGATCCGTAGCTTGCCTTCTTTTCCTTAAAAAATTTGCATACAGTTTTGGAAAATGCACGCCTTTCCTGTGACTAAAAAGATTACTTAGGTTTTTAAACATTTTTAAAAAAATTTTAAACATTTAAGTTATTTTAAATTCTCGCAGAACCAGGTGACCGGTAACATTGTTAGAGTGAGTACGTTGAAATTGAGGGACAGAGATGACGGGTTCTCATGAGGACGAGTCCTCCGGTTCACGGCAGCGGAGTTGAAATCAGAGCTCAGATCTGTGCGACGGTTCCGGTGAATTCCGGTTGTGCCGTAATTTTACCTGAACACTGGTCAATTTTCGATAGCCAGGAATTGATCTGAATGCTGTTCGTGGATCTAGAAATAATTTCCATTATTAGATTAACTGAGAGGAACTTTTTTTTTTTCATGAAACACGTTTTGTCAGTGGAGTGTCGCTGTGTTTCTTTGGAAAGTTCTGCCGGTCCCGTTCCTGGCAGCCCTAGTTAGCGCCGTCCACGGGAGAGCGGCGTCGCGAATGGGCCGGTGACTAAACGTGTGTGCCCCTGAGTAGATGGAAGTCTCCCTGGGGAAAGTGACGTATCACTGATAGAAAATGTGCTTTTTGACTTCGTAAAAAATTAGCATTTTTAACTAGGGAAGAAGAGAGGGGAAAGGGCATGTAATCGAAGCCTTTGAAAATCGGCATTGCCGAATGCAAAGCAGAACCGGGGAGCTTGGAAGCCACCACTTAGGAAAACCGGATATTGCTTCACAAGTAAACGCAAGCCTCAGGCGTGCGGGCCGGAATGGAATTCTGCCCAGAAAGCATCCGGGTGACCTGCGGATGACGGAAGCATCCGGAAAGGCCGCGAGCATCTCTGCCAGGTTAGCTTCGTGCGTGTGGCCACTGTGGGAGTCCCTGCCGTCCCCCGAGCGCCTCGCGGTTCGGCGAGCCCTCAGCAGCCAGAGCCTGCGCTTGGCCCGGGCGCTCGCGAGCTCCACGGTGACCGCTCCCGGCGAGGGGGCGGCTCGGCGCTTTCTGAGTTACCGGGTAGATGGAACTGCGGCGATCGTGGTGTCTTGCAAGTGTGTTTATGTATTCAGAGCCTTCGGCACTGATGATCTTGTGTGATGTGCTGGTGCCACGCGTTCCGGCCTTCCCGGGTGAATTTCTCATCCCGTGAAAGACGTGCGACTCTGGAGATGGTGCTCCGGGCTTCTTCCTGTCACAGAGAGATGTGCGTGAGATGCACGTGCGCGGCACTCCTGCGAAACAGGCATGGCGTAGACGTCGCGGTTTGCTAGGGAAGTTCAGACGCTTGGTTTATTTTCTGCGTCTCTCTCTTTTGACTCGAGATAGAACCATGGCATTTTAGAGTGAGAGGGAACTAAGATGCCTCCTCTGTCCTCCCGTTGTCCCCATGAGGAAACTGAGGCACAGGGAAGTCTCGGCCTTTGCCCAGTGCACGTGGTGTGTGTGCTGATGCGGGACTGAGGGCCGGTGCGGCTGGTGCAGGCTCCCGACCGTGGGACCAGGCACGCGGATTCCCTCGGCCCCTGTGAGCCGCGGTTTCCTCCCTTTTGGCGTGGGGGCCGCTGTCCTCGCCGTGCGTCCTGTGTGGGGCCTGGCGCGTGGTGGGCGTCCTGTCGGTACCGGAGTTGTCACCAGAATTGGAGTCCACAGTGTGCAGCTCCCAGCCTGGGAGAGGGTCGCTGAGCGGGCGTGTCCACAAGGGACAGGAGTGTGGCCCCCTATGGCCCCATCCCGAGTCTGCACCAGCGCTTGCGTCCCGGGCAGCAAGACGCCGCCACAGCCGTGCTGCGCTTGGGACGCGCTGCTTTTCCTTCCTGCCACGTGGAAGCCTCGTGGGGTAAACGTTGAAGTGTGTGGTAACTGAAGGCGAAATCTGTGGTACTTTGGGGCCCCGGTGACAAGGGATGCTTTGTGTTTACAGCTTCTTACTGGAGGGAGCAGTTTTGCACACTTTCCCGTCTTTGCTCCACGTCCTGAGTCTCTCTGCTTCGGTTCTTCTTGCTCGTCTGGATTTGGTAGTCCCGTTCTGCGGCAGGGGTGATGCTGGGTACAATTTTTGGCTCCTTACCTGTGGCTGAATGTCACCGCCACGGCTTGCCATGAAGAAGCAGCGTTTTGGTCTTCCCTGGTTCAGACTTGGGCTTGTTACTTGCTACTCCTGACTTGGCAGGGACGGGCTCGTCTTGGTAGATTTCGTCTCTCAGTAGGGAACGGGAACAGCCGAATTCCGTTCTTTCTCCACTTGCCGTGAGGCGCGGCATTCTGTGGGACTGGGTAGGTTCGGGCCGCGGAGAGAGGTGTCCTGATTTCACGCAGAGCCGTAGGACGGACAACCGCAGCCGGCAGCAGCAGCAAGCGCGGCCGGGGTCAGGTGTTGCTGAGGGACATCCGCGCGCGTGTGGAAGAGTGTTGGCGCTCCCGGCGGGGTCCCCCGTGCACGCCTGCTGTGGTCCCGTCGCCCCGAGACGGTGCCGTGTCGCAGAGCTGCCCTGACGATGCCGGGTCACTCCACAGACACTCATTCACCTCCCCGTGTTGATCATGGTCGTTCCTCTGCAGCCGAGGCGGAATGCGTCTGCCGCGCCCCTTCTCCGGACTTCGCCAGGCCTTTGTGTGACCCGCAGGTGCGTCTGCCGCCCTTCTGCTCCTGCCGACTGTGTGCTCGCTGGGAGCGGCTCGTTAAATGATCCAGGGCACCCACCATGAAAATGCAGACCAAGAACCGTGCAAGTCAGACTCAGCCGCTCCCTTTACAAGAGCTGACGGAGCCTGAGTCACATCACAAGGGATGTCAAATCCTGAAGGAAAAGGGAAGGGGCTGGGGCAGGCTCCTCCGTGCACACCTGGGGTGCCCCAGCCAGCACTCGCCAAGTCCTGGCGGCAGCCAAAAAGGGCCTGCTGTCCCCAAGTGTCAGAGTCTCACTCTGTTGCCCGGGCTAGAGTGCCGTGGCGTCAGCCTACGTCACAGCAACCTCCAACTCCTGGGCTCAAGCAATCCTCCTGCCTCAGCCTCCCGAGTAGCTGGGACTACAGGCACGTGCCACCATGCCCGGCTAATTTTTTCTATATATTTTTAGTTGGTCAGCTAATTTCTTTCTATTTTTAGTAGAGACAGGGTCTCGCTCTTGCTCAGGCTGGTTTCGAACTCCTGACCTTGAGCGATCCGCCCACCTCGGCCTCCCAGAGTGCTAGGATGACAGGCGTGAGCCACCGCGCCTGGCCTGTAGTTTCTTTTAAATGCTTAAAGCATTTAATTTTTATTTTGTAAGTGTTTTGTTGTGTATTTGTCTCTGGCACAAGTTCTTAATTTTTCAATTCTAAGTTTAGTTTTTTTTGTTTTTTTTCCTTTTTTGGTGTTTCTTAGGTAATTTCCTGTGCATGCTGGACTTAATCTGAGGCCAGCTTTTCATGAGGGATTTGTAGGCTACTGTTGAGATCTAGTATTTGCATATAAAATCAGCATACACCTCTACATATTAAAACAGATTGTGGTTTTAGATCTATATTTTACTAGAATTTTTAAAAAAACTAGGGGTATGCATCTCTGGAATGAAAGGTCAGAAAGTAATACTTTCAGTTCTGGAATTTTACCCGGTTTTGTGTGCACGGTTGATGTAGTAATATCCATTTAAAGGAGGTCTCCTTTCCTGCTTTATTTACAGAGGAAGCCATTGGTTTGAAAGAAGTATTTTCACAGATTAGTAAGACATTTGGGCGAACTGTTAGCTGCCAAATATGTTCCCGTAAAGATGTGCCAAATCTGAGTGTTACTTGTGTTCTTTCTTTTAACTCCAGAATAATTACTTTCAGCACTGTGAATAAACTGTATTCCAAATTTAATGTGATTACTGTTTTCATTTAATGATGTAGTTGGTTATTGAAATATATGATTCAAAATAGTTATTATTCAAAAATAATTCAGTGGCCACCTGATGACTTGGCCATCCTATGGGAAATTTACATACGTGCACCTGAGTAGTAGTAGTATCTGAAACCCGGTGGAGAACGGCAGCTGCCCTCAGAATCATAAAACCGGGTTGTTCGGATGTATGGTGATCCAGTGATCCCAATATATGTTATTGGAATGGTTTGTTCATTCAGCTAGACGAGTGGAGAACATTTTTGATATTCAAATAATGGTCAGGCTTCCAGTCTGACTAGTTATTGTGTTTCCTTTGATTTAGAATTAATCTATAATGTTATTGATTTTTTTTAAAACATTGATTATTAGGTGATTCCTGAGAATGTGATTTATACAGATTATTTTGGCATTAGACTAGAAAATTATAGCAGTGGAGTGGATTGAAATTTTTCATCTCTTAAATAAATATTACTGGGCTCTGCTTTGTCAAAACTACTAGAAGTTGTTGAGCCAGGGATGAGCCCTCGGAAGCCTCGTGGGTGGGTAGGTAAACGTCAGCAAGGGCCTTGACATGCAGTTAAATGTGTCACCTCAAGGTGACTTGGGATGTCCTGAAGTTCAGGTATGAAGAAAGCAGTTGCAAGTACTGGCTTGGGAATCTTCAGAAACTCTGAACAGAAGGTTCTGGACAGGTTGTGCGTCACACCAGCAAGAAAAAGGGTCTCTGTGGTTTCTATGGTGATAGCCTACACTCCACTTAGAAACAAATTCTTGATGTTGTTTTGAAACCCCAGTAACAAAGGGCAGGGTGCTTGCGAGTTAGGAACAGAGGGAACTGCCTGTGCAGAACTGCCTTGTGACCAGACAGCACTCGGAGGCACCCGATGCCTTGATATACCTTTCAGGTGTCCACTGTTCCGAACATTTTTTTGACATTCTGGGTCAGAGTTTCTTGGTTTTTCTTTCTTGACCTGAAGACCTATTTCTTTGGGTTTAAAGGTCTGGTGATTTCGGGGTTGCTGCTGGGGGTGTGTGCGGACGTTCCGGGGCTGTGTGCTCTGCATGGAGCATCTGGAGTGGGGAGGAGGAGCTGTCCCCGCCGTCACCGGCTGGTCAGGGTCACCCACACACCTTCCGCATACAGCCGGCATTGCTTGCGGCTTTCCCTTCATACTTTGAAATCTGTTCCTGCCGCTCGCTCCTCTTCCTGTGTAGGAACCCTTGGGCCTTGTGCCACCGAGTGCCTGCCAGGGTAGGTCCCAGTGCTGGGAACACTGATCTGTGGATTCGAGCCTGTGGCTCTCGGTCCAACCTCAGAGGCGCCTGAGCATATTGTCCTCTCTCTGTGCCAAGGCAACAGACAGAATGGCCTGTTTTCCCCTTGATGGTTTTGGATTTTACACACAACTTAGAAAGATACTCTCTCACCTACTGTTAAAACATTTTCGTCGAATAAATCTCAATTTGCTTCATTACGCATCATGTTGGTCCATGTAAGACTTTGTGTGTATTCTGTGAGGTGCTATTAAATTGTTTTCCATGTAGATATCCAGTTTTTCCAACCCAATTTATTCAGCAGTCTTTTCTCCACCGATTTGCAGTATTAGCCTTATCATATTCTAACTTTCACGTGCTAGAGGCTTTGCCTGTATTTCGCGCAAACCTCCGGCCTCCCCCGGTAACGTGTAGGTACTGTTCTTCTCAAAATGCACACGGTAGATCTGAGGTTTAGAGGTTTAGAGGGTTAAGAAGCTTTTTCGAGATTGCACCCAGTGATGAGTGTTGAAATGTCAGTGCTTATTCTACCGCACCCTAGCTAGGGTGGGGAGAGAAGGCGGGGTAGAGACCTTGGTCCGTGCGCCTGGACTTGTGCCCGTGCTCTCTCTCAGGCTCGCGTCCCATCCGGATCCTCACCTTGGCAGCCCCTTCCCAGGTGTGCTCTGCCCCAGGCCCACCCCAGAGAGCAGGACCCTCAGGCCAGGGCTTGGAGGCGGCTGTCTCCACGGCCCATCTGAAGGACGGTGCGTGGGCAGTGGCCTGGGTGCTGGCATCCTCTCTGGCCTGGAAGGAACCTCTGGAGGTCACAGTCGTCCACCCCAGAGGCCCCCGTCCAGTGCGGTTGGGTCACCAGGAGCCTCGGCGGTTGGGTTTTTGGAGGGTGATGCTGACACCTCCCTGGCGTTTCTCCATTGCCCACGATTACTTTCCACTCCTCTGAATTAAGGATGCTGCACGTAGATGAAAAAATAATTTTCCTGTTTACACGTAATGTTTGTGTGTTCACATCAGCATTTACACATTCTTTTGGACTCACACTGCTTCCTTGCAAGTAATGCATTCAAACGGTGTGTTTGTTTTAGAAGTTGGGGATGCCAGATTCGGTAAATAAGAGCGCAGTGCACCTGGATAAATTTGGATTTTAGGTAAACAATACATACTTTAAAAAAAAAGTTTAAGCATGTCCCATGCTGTATTTGGGACATACTTATGCTAAAAATTATTTCTTGTTTATCTGAAATTGAGATACCTGGACATCCTGTATTTGATATGGTGTCTTTTGTGGATAAGTATTTTCTGATAGGTTGTGTTATTTTAATTCATTCGAGCACTGTCTGGTCTTGTTGGCTTGGACGCCCCTCTGCACGGCTCCTTGTGGTTACTGCTGGGGGGTGCTAGCTACGTCACGCCAACGAATGTTAGTAGAGTAATTAGGTGGGACAGAGAAGGGGAGAACCTTCTGGCGGTGTTCACTTTCTTTCTGCAGGTTCCATTTGTTCATACTTTAAACACACGCATGAGCTCTACTGAGGGTCAGAACAGAGTTGTGGGAAAAGACATCGAGAAGAAAACAGAAATCACCTTCAGCCTGTTTGAGTAATAGAGAGTAACTGTTGGCATTTCCTAACACAGCTCTATACAATTTCTTGAATGAGGATGACCTAGTAGATTTGAGTTCACTGTGCAACTTGCAGGAAGCTTCATGTTAATTTAACGTCTGAAATTTCCTGTAAGGATCTGAGACGTGCCGTGAAGAAGCGCCTCACTTCAGGGCTTCCTTCTTGGTGCAGGTGTGAGCTCTCGGAGCAGGAAGTTTGGTTGGTGCAGGATTTCGTGCAGGTGAATTTCTGTGCTGAGGCTCTGTTGGTGTCTTACTTGGACATTGTCTTACTTGCCCCATCGTGGTCGTTGGTGTTCTTTAGTGTAGCATGGGACCGAAGCGTTTCATTGACTTTGTCGACACTGGTCAGTGCCGGGCAAGATCTGGTCCGAGGTACGGTGTTGATAAAAGACAACGGCCCGGGCCCACTGAGAGTTGGACCATCTGCTCAGGCGCATCTCCTGGATTCTACTAAGACGTCGGCTGCCCGGAAGTGGAAAGGTTTTGTGGGCTCGGTGGTACGTGACCTGGAGCCTGGGAGTTTCACAAGTAATAGTGGAGATTGCCCCCCCCCCCACGCTCCCCAACGTAGTGTGGGGAAATCAGTCCTGATGGTAGTGTGGTTCGTTTAGTGGACATACTTGCTCTGGTTCTAAATTGATTTTGACTGTGCATGAAGCATCCATTATTTAGTTTTGGTTAAAAACAAGTACTGAGTTAATATGTGTGAAGAAAAACATCCACGGCAGAGCACCATCCTCTTGGGAGTTCTTTGTGCTGCGTTTGAAGTGTCGAGGAATTGCCGACATGTTAGCTGTAGGTTCCGTGGAGTGAATGAGAAAGTCGTAAAAGCAGCGGGCGCCTCCCACTCCTCCAAACCCACGGAGTATGCAAAGACATCGCAAGTTTATTTCGAAAGATTGGTCTGTAATTGATGTAGAAGGTTCTGGAGCCTGGTGTTACCTTGAGATAAGGCCTTCCCGCGTCGGCTGGAGGTTCCTGCGTCACCTGATGCGTTTCAGAGGTGAGCCCTATCTCTTGCCAGCTCAAGTCCTGTCGTGTCTTGCTGCTTAAATGGCGTTTGAGGCAAGGTCCCATCGGCTCAAATTGAGTATTAGTGGGAAGGTGCAGGAAGGGCTTTGTTCCGTTTTCTTTCCCCCGAAGAACGTCTCGAACCCTGGCGTTTGGTCCAGGAACGTCTCCTTGCCTGGCTTGTGAAGAAGCTCGCGGCGGAACCCTGGCTCTCGTGCACGGGCCTCCCTAGACGGCGCTGCTGGGCGGACCGTGCGGGGCCCTGGCGTCTCGCGGTGTCCCGTGTCGCTTGGGACTTCAGACGTGAACGAGGCCTCCGGGTGCACGCTAGGCGCTGGGTGCTCGTGTTGACAGCTGTGGGACACGGTGCGCTTCTGAGTTTCATCAGGTAAAACTCCACGCACCGATGGCCGAAACGAACCGTCGTCGCTCTTCCTAAGGATTTGTGCAGAGGAGGGTTAGTGTAGATGGTTGCGGTCTGAGATTTCTCTATGACCTGTCCCGTTTGCGGTGTGAGCTGTTGCTGCTCGTCTGGTCCTCCACACGGCTGGACTTTGCTCTCAGCCTGTCCCCCCCACGTCGCCCCCCGCCTGTCCCCCGTCCCCCACCCCGGTGGTCCACGCTGCCACGTCTGCTTCCCGGCTCCTTCCTGTTTTGTTGGTGTCTTGTGGGCATCTCTGATGCCTTCCTCTCTGCGGATGTGCCACCCCCTTCTCTCATGACCTCGGGCCTGCCTGGTGGTTAATGCGGTTCCGAGTCCATGCTCGTTTTAACTGCTGACCGACCCGCGCGTCCGAGCCCTAGGTTTAGCTCCCAGACATTTAGCTCCAGGTCGCGTGTCCGCAGTGCAGCCCCTTCTTGCCTTTGCTCCCCGCAGCCCGTCCCTTCGGGCAGAAGGAGCCCGTGGGGGCCGAGCGGCAGCGCCCCCTCCTGTCCCCAGCGTGCGGAGGCGGAGCCGCGGCTTGTGAAGCGGGAACTTGCGCAGCTGCAGAAATCGCTTTGGCGCCAAGTTCTTTTGATCCTCTCCTAGTTAGACATTTTTAAGCATTCACTGTTTTCCATGAAATAACGTACCCCCTCCTGCCCTTCCACGTGGAAATAGTTCTCCAAATGGTGTTTATGCACTTGGCATGAGACATGATTATGACCATAAACTCGGCTGGTTGAGTTTTCTCCTCACTGTCTGCTATTTTACTGATTTTGTTAGCTCGATAAGTCAGCGTTCTGGAGTTGAGGTGTGTGGTCCGACGCCCTGTACAGAGTGAAGCCAGGGGCAGAGACGGAGCTGGGGGAGGGCCGGAGGTGAGAAGGGCTCTGAAGGAATTTGGACGGTCCAGTGGACGTCACAGGCTTGCAGATGAGCGTTTGTGGTCGTCCCTGGTTGGAGAGGAGCTCTGGCTCCTGACGCCCGTTTCCGGCAGGCTTGCTGCGGCCTCAGGCCCGGCTACGAAAACGAGAGCAGATACAAGGGACCATCAAGGATGAAAAACTGCAGACGTGCAGGCATCAGAAGGTGTCACAGGCCCCTGGAGGTGGCTCCATCCCATGTGGTCACTGTGTGGTCACCAGCACGAGCCTGTCTTCTGGGCCAGATGGGGGCACAGGAGACCAGGACAGCCTTGGTGGATCATGTCCACGGAGCCCCCACGTGGCATTCAGGTGAGGGAAGAATGTGAAAAGAATGATGGTTGTGAGATGATGCGTGTTCTGATTACGCATATTCTGACGAACTGCTCGGAAGTAAATGTGTTTTATTTGTGTGTTCCGTTATGCACGCTTCGTGGTAGACACTGCAGATGGGGGAGGAAATGATGCCGCTGATCATGGATGACCGTAGTTGAGGTTTTGGCTCCGCTACGCGTTCTGTGCGTGTTCTGTGTAAGCGTTTTATGCACATGTCTGTTCAGTGCATTTTTATCTCCTGTGGGGTGTTTGCACACGCTCAGACGCATCTGGAAATTGTTCTCTAACCCGTGTTTTCAGCGTGGTGTGCCGTGAGCTTTTCGGTGTCCATGTGCATACAGCCTCGCGCACAGTTCTGGGCAGAACTCCCCCCAGGGCTGGAAAGCGGAGATGGACCGCATGCGTGTTTTGTTCGTGAGATGGTGTGAAATGCGGATGGACGCCCGGTCCGAGCAGGGGTCTAGCCCCCGCCAGACACGGACCCGCACTGCTGCTCCTCCTTCACCCGAGCCCAGGCGTTGGGCTGCAGGAACGGGCCCACCCGCTCTCTGCCGACCTCTCCTCTCACACGCCAAGTCTTGGGTTACCCTGGTACGAAGGCGTTTTAGTTTCGCTTGCTGCCATGCAGGCTTCAACACTGTGAGTTCAATTTTGGCTTCAAAACTAAATTCATGGTCCGGGCGCGGTGGCTCACGCCTGTAATCCTAGCACTCTGGGAGGCCGAGGCGGGCGGATCGCTCGAGGTCAGGAGTTCGAAACTAGCCTGAGCAAGAGCGAGACCCTCTTGCTTAGTAGAGACCCAAGATCTCTACTAAAAAAATAGAAAGAAATTAATTGGCCAACTAAAATATATAGAAAAAAACTAGCCGGGCACGGTGGCGCACGCCTGTAGTCCCAGCTACTTGGGAGGCTGAGGCAGGAGGATCGCTTGAGCCCAGGAGTTTGAGGTTGCTGTGAGCTAGGCTGACGCCACGGCACTCTTGCCCGGGCAACAGAATGAGACTCTGTCTCAAAAAAAAACCACAAAAAACCTAAATTCATTATATATTTTAAAGCTATTGTTTGTTTTCCTTTTGGCTTTTCACTGTATTACAGGTTTCCAAAAAAGAAAATAGAGATAATTACATTGAAAGTAAAGTTACGGCCAGAGGATTTCTATTTCCACCTTAATTCATTTATTTGCATTTAGAGCTAATCCAAGAAATACTGTCTTTTTTCCTTATCACATTTTTTTAATACCATAGGCCAGTCTGTTTCGGTCACTGAGCTGGTGCGTCAGCACACGGGTGTGTCACGTCAGTGAATTCGTGTGGCGTCCTGGGCCTCCGAAAGCAATGGGAAGGAGAAGTTGAACAATATCATATTTTACTGACATTTTAATTTTACCACAAAAAAAACCCCCCACTTATAATTTAGTAAAAAATTCGCAGTTATGTGTGACCCTCTAGGCTGAGAAACCTTTGCAGCTTGATGACTGGCAACATTGTGGAATTTCCCACTAAATAGGAGACCATTCTTTTGCTTTTTGAATATTTAAAGGGAGCCCTGTATATATTTTTTAGGAATAGTAAGAAAATCTTCGACGCGGTATTTTCTCTAATTGAAAGCTCCCCATCTAATATCGTTCGTTATGTCGAAAAGGGAGAAAAGTTTCTTTCAAGTTTTATTACTTCTTGGCTTTTAGTAACAAATGTCAGATGTAAATTCTGAAATAGACTTTTATGGAGGATTACTTAATGTGATATGTTAGAGTGAAAAAAAAACATTCTCGGCCTGGGTACCTATTTGAACACTGTACAGAGCATGTGCTGAAAACGCGGAGCGTTGTTTGCAAATGTCTTTGGTGAGGACAACAGTCACGGATGTTTCTGCGTTGGACGAAGGCAGAGGCCTTCCAGATCTTAAAAGTTTCTCAGGGCTCCTGGCATCTTTCTTAAGGCTTTGGTTTCCACGTTTTCATGGGTTAATAAAATGTTGAAAGAGCCTGGAGGGAGTGCAGAGTGAGACAGCCAGCGCTAAAACCGTGCCCGCAGCTCTCTGCCCCGGCCTGGGACGGGAGAGCCTGCTCTTTGAAGTGGAGGATGCGGGACCAGATGAGCCGTCTGTCCGGTAGCCGCTGGGGAGCGGAGGCTTTTGGAGTTCAAAAGCATCACACTGGGGCCATTTGCCAAGTTTCATTTCAGAACTTTACAGCGACCATCAAATGGTTGCAAGCTGAGAAGCATCGTGAAAATCTGCTTACGTCTCCATATTCCAGATCGCCCTGACCCTGTGTTCTCCCGGTTATTTATGGAGGTCTTTCGGGTTATGTTTGCCAAGCATGAGAACAGCTAAATATTTCTGCATTCATTTCTCTTTCGTCTTTGTTTGCTTATTAACAACAGCTGTAATTTGAGATTAAAGTCCCCCCCTTTAATTTGGAGGAAGGAGAAAAGAAGGGAGGATTTGTTCTTCAGAAGAGTCAACTGGGGAAAGAGGCAGTATTTAAGGAGGGTAATGTCTACTTTCAATTATTATTATTATTATTTAACCAGTTATGAAGTCTCCAAGTTTTACTTCATATCCCCAGGGCTGTGGAAGACGGCTCTTATGTTTACTACTCAGAGATGTTTCAGATGAATGGCAAATGTTCTGGGAACTGCTGGTTTCTGTTGGGACTTACAGAAAATCCAAATCACAGTTTCCTGACCTAACATTTGGGCTTGGAGTGGAGTTTATGATTTGGCTAAAGCCCCCAAACCCCGAAACAGTTACGTTTGGATAACTTACACCTCTTTGGTCATCAGTGGAAGAATTTCGTGACTTCTGACGTTATCTGAAGTGTGTGCAACATTTCGGTGCTTGCTCTGCCCTAGACTTGTTGCAACGTTGCAGTGGGTTTGGGGACTGTGACCAGCTCTGCCTGAAAGAGGTGACGTCAGGGCAGCCCTTTCCTGGCGTGTCTTGCAAAAAGGGGCAGCTCCTACTGGGGAACTGTCTCCCCTCCAGGGGACCGAAGAGTCACGAAGCTTTCATTATTTGCCTACAATGTCTGACTGCGCCGTGGCTTTCCTCACTGAGTCAGCATCTGTCTTTTCTGTGAGTCTCCCCTTCCCTTTCAGTAAGATACGGTGCTAAATGTTGACCTCTCATTCAACATAATTGTACACTTAGTACGAAAGGTTATATTGTTAGAAACGACTTACTTCGTTAGTAGAAATTAATGAACTTAATTCCCAGTTATTGGGAATGGTTGCTAGCAGCGCATCGACTCATTTGCAAACTGAGCTAATTGGCGGTCGGGACCGGAGCCGCTGTTTGAAATCAACCGCGCCTCGCAGGGCAGGGCAGGCTGACTCTCGGAGAAGCGCTTTGTTAAAGGACTGGGGGCTTCGCTCCCGCGTGCCCGACGCTGAGCCCTGGAGTCTCTGAGCTTGGGTCAGCAACGCTGGACTTTGCTCGGGACGTGGGACTCGAGTGCCTCCTTCAGCCAAGCTCTCCGTGCCTCTGACGTGAGAGTCCGCGGCGAGCTTCTGCGCGGGCCTTCTCCCCGGGGGGCGGAGGTCGGCTCACACGGCAGGACCGGCCCTTCCTTTGCCCCTTCGCGCCCCGCAGGTCCTGCGTCGTCCCCACTGCCCGCGGCCCAGTCCGCCGAGGACGAAGTGGACATGTACTTCCTCATACCACAAGGTGATGGTTCGGACACTGGCTTAGTGGTGGGGAAATGGACGTTTAGGGAGGTTGGTTACGTGCCGGAGCCAAAACCGGGTTTGCTGCGACCGTCCTCAGTGCCAGGGTGACGTTGGCCGGAGAGGGAGGCAGTTCGGGTACCCAAGCCTCAGCCGTCCGGTGTCAGTTCTGTTCTGTAAGAGTTCCACTCGGCTGGCTCCGACGGTTACTTTTTCGTAGTGTATCACACAGCTGAGGCGCTGTGGTGAGACATTGTATCTAACAGCGTGCGTGCGTGCGTGCGTGTGTGTGTGAGGTGTGTGTACACACTTACCACTCGATTTGAAAAATAGACTTAACAGCCAGATTCCTTGTGTGTTTAATATCAGATATTTAGTGGGAACGTGGATGGCGGATGCATTGTATGTCATCCTTCTCGTGACTTGTGTCATTTAAAAAAATTTAAGACCGTAATTTAGGACCAACATTTACAATTCTCCGGCTCATTTTATCTTTCGTGTAGTTATTCTTAAGCCAGTGTGGTGAGAAGCAGTGACCTTCACACAGCTTTAGTGCAAGTGAAATAAGCACCTCACTCTTTTGGAGTGAAGAAAGTCTAAGAAAACCTAAAAAAGAAACTTCGATCAAGGGCAACCTGTACATTTGGGTAGGAGGTTGCGGCTCAAACGCTTAACTCTTTAAAAGCCACCACATACGTGAAACCTGTGTGTGTCCGCATCGTGGCCTTTGCTGCCAGGTGGTCCGCATAGTGCCGGAGAACATTTGCCCTGCGGTCAGGTACGTTTCAAGACCATACATTAAATTTTAGGAATGCAAACTTTAAAAAGAAAAAGCCCAAAACCCGTATGAGGAGAATCACGTTTGGAGGTGGTATATCAACTTTAAATAAGGTTATTTTTCAGTGAAGTTTTAAGAACGTATTAGTAATACTATTCAAGAAAAAAAGAAAATGAGTTGTTTCAGAATAAATAGGGATTTTTTTTGCATAGCTGGATTGTAAATCTGTTGGTGACGCTGAAAGCTAAATAATCATTTTGCTTATTTGGTGTGAATACTTAGGAATCAATGGGTTTATATGTACATGTAAATCTTTAAGAATCCATTAGAAATACAACTTTAAAGTGAATTTTTTCAGAGTAAGGGTAAAAGATCGTTTCGATGGCATTAGAGCTTCTTAAAGTAAAACTTTTTGTTTAGTTTTTAAAAAACATATATAAAATCCCTTGAGCTATTCACTAATTACATAAACTGCTTAAATATTGTATCAGTTTGAAAAAATATTTCACAAAACCTTTGAAATAATCACACGTTCACTAGTCTTGAATGCACAAAAACTGTGCTGGGACATTTTTGTAAGATTTTTTGCAAAAATTTTGACTTGCTCACTAATATGAATTGCTGACATCATTCATTAAAGACCTGTTTCAATGTTAGTTTCATACGTCACCCATTCCAGAAGCGGGTTAGATTCAGAAAACGTTTTATATCTCAGCATAAAATCAGCTTCCCTCAGCTTCTGTGGGATGAAGCCGTGGGGAGCGGAGCATTGGGGGTCGGGTGTGGGGGTGTGCTGAATTATTTGGGAGGATAAAATTGGACCAGTCATGACAATATATATATATTTTTAGTAACGTGTACTTTGTCTTACTAATACAGCAGTAAAAAAGTGAGGCTAGCTGATTGTTTCATACATGTGAGTGCATAGAAAATGGGTCCTCTCACTTCCTTAGACCTTGTGTGTTTCTGTCGATGGATCTATTGAACAAATGTGGGCTGGACGTGGCGTTGCCAGGCGAGAAGGATGACTGACATCCAGTTCCAGCAGAGAAGGAGACACGTACGATGTTTCTATTCAGCATGTTTAGAACTTGGGGATGAGTCAGTATGTACCCAGGAATTGTGCTTAATACACACAGGCAGGTAGAGTAGACTTGTGTGCATGTATTACATACGTCAGATATGTGCATATGTACGTATAATTTTGAAGTCGTGTAGCAGCAGCAAGATCTAGCCATTAAATTCTACTTCAAGTGCTTAAGCTAGTTCTTTATCGTTTGGGCAGGGCGGGGGGATTGGCTAGTATCGAAGAAGAGTTTGGTCAACGTTAAAGACACAGAGAACATTTTCTGTTGAATCTGGGTGAGCCGTGGAGTAAACAGTACGCCGTATTTCCGAATAATAACACCTCACTTCTGCCTGAAACGTGCTCCTCCAATTCTTCACGCAGGGCCCGGAGCGGACGCGGCGCCTGCAGCTGAGAAGCAGAGGGACTCTCGGGAGCAGGCTTGCTGCGGCGGGTGGAGGCCGGGCGCGGGGCCACATGCGTGTGTCAGGGACAGAGGTCTTGGGCCAGGGCGGCCCCCTCAGGGTCAGGGAGGTCGGCATCCCTCCAGCTTGGGGCCATGCCTGTGGACATCCTTCTCCATCCCCTTCTCCTGCGCGTCCTCCGCTAGAAGCGCCAGCCAGCGGTGACAGGCGCAGTGACTTCTGGTCTTGGTCCCGTCCTCGGGGATGCAGCCCGGTCAGGCCGCGGTGCCTCGCTCGGGCTGTTTCCTCTGAAAATGATTCCTGACGTCTGGCTGCAGCATCGCCTCTGTTTGCTGCTCCGCACGGCGGGCTCTGGCTGCTCTTGCGTTTTGCAGAGGTGATTAAAACTTCTGGAAGATGCCCACGCGGCCCCGGAGAAGACGCGTGCCGTCGTCTGGGATGGTCTCGGGCTTGGCTCCTTCGGAGGTTCAGACGTTTTTATTTTATTTTATTGTAAGGTTAGGATGACCTGTGTGCTTTGCTAGTGTTCTGATCCAAGTATCTGAGAATAAAAAATGGGATTTGAAATACGTAAAACACTGTTTTGTGCTGGAGGTGCGCAGGCGCTCCTCACTGCGGGCATTCCGAGGCCCCGCGGCAGGCGGGAAGCACGGGCTCCCATCGGCCCCCCCCCGTTTCCTGGGTGAGGAAGGAAGGGGGAGACCGGGTTTCAGGTCTTACGGGTCTTGGGAGCCTTCTCCATGGCCAAGATACGATTTTAGAATTTGTTGAGTTTGATGCTTTGGGCTTTTATATTTCCTAAAGTTGTTTTTTGGTGTTGTCGACACTTGTAATCTTCCACCTTTGCAGTGTGTTAAGTCGGTGATGAGTGGTTAGCAGTGTGGATTTCGCTTTAGCTCGTTACCGTGGCTGCTGTTCTCTGAGTGTCACGGCACGAGGTCGTTTCGTGTATGAACTCTGACATCAGTGATCCGAATTGAAGAATTTAAGCTTGGAATTACTCTGGGGAAGACATTGTCGGAGTCGCGCCTCCCTCGCTTAACTACTTGGAAGTTTTCTTGTGTGCGGTGTCCAGGGCACTCATTCATATTTGCATTAATATTTTGGAGGATATTCATCTAGGATCGGGGTGGAGAGAGAGGCTGGACCGTACGTGACTGGTCAGGTGTTTTCTCTCAGGTACGGGGGCAGGTATTTCTGTCGGGAAGGTGGCAGAGCATGCGTTTTTGTGCAGAATGACAGAAAGGTAACACCTGAGGCTGCCCTGTCCCAGGTAAATGATGCCTGGTCGCAGGAGCCAGCACGTGTGGGGTGGGGGCAGGTTTTTACAGACTGTGTCCGTCCTTGGAGAACGTTGTCTCGGCCAGTGCTGACCTGGGGGAGTCATTGTGCTTTTCAGGTGTCTTAAGAAAATAGCTTCTAGAAACGAAAGCATTTCGTAGAGTCGATGCTGTTAGAATCCTGGCTGTTCTTTCCCTTTTTGACATCTGAAAGTTTTAGCTCCTTTTTAGGACCCACAAGTTGTTCTTGATACGTTGAAAGTTAAAGATGAGCTTACTGCCGTGTATTCCATGAGGAAGCTGAATGTGTAGCTGTTTGCTCTTTTGATGTATTTAATCGGCTATAACCTGAAATCTTAAAAACAAAAACCACCCTGGGAGGTTTTTGCATGTGTGTTGCATGTTATTGACACACTACCAACACTGGAAGATGAGGAAGACTCTGGTGTTGAAAATTTCTCTTCTCCAAACTCTGTCTGGCTCACAGATCACCTATAAGGCAATGATTTTTTTTCCTTTGATTCAAAAAATAAATTTTCGAGAGAAAGATTTCCCTTCTGTCTATTTTGACTCCAATTTATTTTAATTGGAGTTTTTATAAGTTGTAGGTGTTCTTCTCCTCGCAAAGCAATGTTACCTGTCAGGGTTCAGTGCAGGACCAGACCCCGTCTAGGTGCGGCGAGCGGGAAGGCAGGCAGTACGGGGCATGGCGGGACCACGGCGCCGGCTGCTGTGCTAGGCAGGGCTCCCCCAGTGGCTCCCAGAACCTTCCGGAATCGACCCACCTGGGGAGCTGTCGTCTCTGTGCCGAGAGGAAGAAGCCACTGCTGGCCAAAACTGCTTCCTGAAGCCCAGCAAGCAGGAGAATGGATACCCGAAGCCAGGACCCAGGATGCACTGACTTGTTGCCATTATTTTGTGACAACCCGGGGGCTGGAGAAGGAACCCTGTGCGGGGACCCCTCCTGCTCCCATACCCCTGCCTGCCTGCAGTGGCAGCCAGAGCCTCCTCTCTGCAGCTTGACTCCCAGGCAGTTTCCGGCAGTGGGGGAAGCTTCGCTCTCTGGGTTTTCCAGAGGGTCCAGCCCCAAGGCGGGGGTGGAGGTGGGCGGGTTAGAGCTGAAGGTTGAAGCAGCGAATGCGGGGAGCCCAGCACAGGTGCTGCGGATTGTCTTTGAGCCTGGCCGCTGAGCATCTTCTTTTGGTATAATATTTGGTATAATTTGGTATTGTTCCTACCAGAAAAATAATATGGCCCACCCACCTCATTCTTTAGAAGTTAGAGGAAATTCAAGTGCTTTTCTTTTTTCTCTTTCTTTTGCAAAGTTGAATTTTACTGTTAGCTTCAAACTTAGCTTCTTAGAATTTTTTCTTTTTAATTTCAGTTGGCGAATTAGTTGTGGCAGTGGTAGCATTTCCTACAGTCTTTTTGAAGGCAGGGTTAATAGAATTTTATTAGTCTTGATAATACATTTTAATTAATTTTGATAATGAAATTTAATGTCATTAAATTCGACAATGAAAATTTGGCGATCAAAGAGCTCTCCTCCAGTATTCCCGATCTGTTAAGAAGTAGAGTTTCTGTAGATTTATAGAACATAGCCATGCAGAAGAAGGTGGAATGAACAACTGAACAACACGTTAAGGGAAGTTTCCACTTGATTTTCCTGAACTCGTTTTTCCTGGTGCTCTTTCTCTCTGGCCACGTAAATATTTTTTACTATTTCCTTATTTTGGAGATATATAAAGTATCAATTACTTGCTGTATATTTCTCTGAAATTATAACTTGTGAGG
>VBSM01003157.1:53037504-53056075 GCA_008086735.1 Cheirogaleus medius | reverse complement strand
TTTTTAACTAGATGTGTAAATAATTTCATGTTGCTTTGCTTCAGAACCTGGCCCTTCAGGGCAGTCTGTGGGTGACCCCTGTGCGTTGAAGGTCACCTTGGCCAGGTAGTACACAGTTCAGGTGCAGACAGCTGGTTGTTGGTGGCATCGGGAACGAGGGAATTAGTGGAGATTGGTGGTGACCTAAAACACTAGAAATTCCTGCTTTTTTTTCCAAGATGTTTTTGGGTGTAAGTTTGCTGGAGAACAAATCATGTGCAGCCTCCTTTAAGAACATTATTTTTGAACGACTCCGTAAGAAATGTCTCGTGTTCATCGTGGTGTTTCACGGCCGTGTGCTTTGCTCCTCTGTGTCGCGAACACTGCCGGCGCGGCCACGGTGCGTGAAAGCACCCGTGTGTGTGTGCATACGACGTGTGCTACCGCGCAGGTGACTTACGTGCATGAGCCACGCAGGTGACACGGGACGTGCGGAGCGCCGGCCTCGGCACAGTTCCGAGCATCATCCCTGAGGCACCTCTCACCTCGCAGGTGGGCTCTCCCGTTGTCCTGGGCGGAGAGCACGTGGCGTTCATTGCTCTTCTCTCTTTCTGTCTCTCCTGGAGAATGTTGCACCCGTCCTGTGTTCTCACACAAGTATCCTCTACGTAACTTTCTCACCAGGGGCCTCAGAAGATCCCGTAACTGCAAATGCTCCCCTAGGTCAGTGAAGGAAGAGTCTCTCTGCCACCAGAGTAAACGCCCCAGGTCCTGTCTGGGTGGTCGGATCAAACTAGCATGCCCCCGTGCTTGCAGATCTTGTTGTCTGTGGGATTCCTGGTTGTGGATGACGGGGTGGTGATTAAGACCTCCAAGGAACCTCTGGAGTCCCTGTGGTCTAGGGAGGCTCCAAAGACACTTGAAAATTGTTCTCGTTCATTCCACTGGAGGAGAAGGGTAGGAGACATGAATTGGCTTTGCCAAGGGCCTGCTGCTAATTGGCGGTTGAGCTGGGTGTAGAATTGACGTCACCCAATCAGAGGTTTTGTGTATTTTTTTTTATTGCATTTTTGGAATTTCTGTCAGAACCTCTACTTTTGCTATAAGCCTTTTTACTCCTATCTCATTGACAAAATGCCTTGTCATTTATTATAGTTTTTTTAGTAAGTGGCTTCTGTCTCTCCTAAAAGAAGCCCCTAGTTTTAGAATGTAAGTCAGTTATTTCATGATGCCAGGACAGTTTACGAAATGAATATAACATCTTGCCAAATAGCGGATTAAAAGATTTCCAGATGCGTGCGACCCGAGTTCGAGTCAGGCAGCACCGTCCTTTCGAACGGGAATAAAACCCCCTTGCCGCAAAAGAGCCCCTGCAACGTGTCTGTGGGACGCAGAGACAGCGGGGCCAGGCCGCGATTGAGAATGACAGATGCGGTCACAGCTGGTGTGCAGCCAAGGTGTTCCTGCTCCCGCAGGTGGCCCGTTAGATCCACCCGAGACCTGGCTTCTTGGGAAGAGCGTTTGTGAAGGGCGGGGAGCTCTAGGCCGTGAACAACGTGGCGAGATTCTCCAGGGACACACGTCGGCTTATTTGCTGACTGTTAATACTGTCTAAGCCTCTTTAAGATGCTTGTCACGGGGAGACGTAGGAGATCAAAAAAGCAAATCACTAAGAAATAATTTTAAATTATTTCTATGTTGCTTATCAGTGATACTGGGGATTCGTAGTTGCTACTCATCCTTGATTCCGATACACAAAAGATGTGTTTATGTGGTCGGCTTCATCTCTGGAACCTGCAATACTGTGATTGTCACTCTTAACACCAGCTCGCCTCCCAGTCTCCGGTTTGCAGTGACGCAGAGTCGTGGTCTCAGTTCATGCGGGTGTCGGGCCGAGCACAGTATTAACTCTTGGTGTGGAGATCTCAGTGGATCCGCTTTCCTTTCAGTCGGTCGGCAGCGGGGGGTTCAGGCCACAGCGTGGAAACCCAGCCAGGTTCGTGTGCTCTCTTGGTGCAGCATCGAGTTTGCCTAATTCTGTGTTTGAGATCCTGGCCTCTGATAGAACTTTCTGTCCCTAATTCATTACATCGAAAGTAGCTTTGGCTGATGTATCACTGAAGGTTCTGGCTCTCTAAGGGAATTCCATTTTCCTTAACATTCTTTTATGTCTTTAAGAATCCGCACGGAGATTTGTTGGCTAGGACAATTGAAAGCACATCACTAATAGGTAGAGGTTTATATCTTAGGGTTCTTTTTTCTTATCCTGTACTTCTTATTGTTTACAAAAAATCATAACTGCCGTCTTAAAGTTAGGATGTATTACAGACTTATAGAGCGATTTTCTGTAGTTACTTATGCCTAGAATTGACTCCTACTTATCAGCCATGTTCTTTTTCATGTCTAGAGTGCTTTACGAACGTTAATTAATATTTAAATCAGGTTCTTTTCCTGTGGGCTTTAGAAGCTGTGGTTCATGGCTTTTTTTTTTTTAATCAGACAACACTGTGTACCTATGCAGAAATTATTTGATGTGACACTTGAAGTTGATGGACTTTTACAGATGTACGTAATAGATGCTACATTATCTAATTGAAGCAGTATTTGGAAATTCAGTTTCATAATCATTTATTCACTTGTTAACAATACTTACTGAGCACCCACCGTGTGCCAGGCCCTGTGCAGGATATTAAGAGACAACATAAATATATTTCCTGTGTCTTTGGTTCTGAAGGTCCTGGGGTGGTCGAGGCCAGGCGACAGAGCGGGGCGGGGCCCATAAGCAGACTCAGGCGCCTGGAAGTCCGTGCTGGGCAGAGGGATAGATGTTCCCGGGAGGAAGCTCAGCGCGTAGGAAGACCCGGAGTGGGCGAGCAGGTGCATGGGAGGGACCCTGTGGTCGTCAGCATGGCTGGGGGAGGGAACGTGAGCGGGTGGGCAGGGGCCGGAGTCTGGGTCTGGCGACACACGCGGATTTCGTCCTGACGGCAGAGGAAGGCCCTGAGCAGGGTGATGTCCTCAGAGTCGTATCGTCAGAAAGACCCTCAGAGCAGCCTCTGCTGGGGATGCACCTGAGGTGGCTCCAGGTTGGGGCCGAGAGCCCCTGGGAGGCGCTTGGCTCCATCCCAATGAGAGACAAGGTGGCCCAAGAGAGCTGGGCTGGAGGAGAGCCGAGGATCTGAGCGGGTGCATCTCAGGTGTGCATGCTGGCAGACACACCCTGTCTGACGGAGCACGTGAGCTAGCTGCTGCCAGCGACCCTGCAGACGGGCAGCTGACCCGAGTGACTAGAGCAGGCTCACATGCAGCGTGAGTGCGTGGGTGCTGTGCGCGCACGCACACGCACACGCACACGCACACGCACACGCACACGTGTGCTCATGTAGACATGGTGGATCACGCTGTGGGACTAAACTCAGTGGCTTCTTTTCTGTACTTGGTGTCTTGTGGCTTTTACGGAACCTGCCCGTGTGCATCTCGTTAGGTTTGTTCCAGGTGGGAACCTGAAAAGTATGTACAGGGCAGAATGTGGGTCATGCAAAACTCAGGCTTGTAAAACAACAGCCGCAGGAGTCTGGAGTGTCCCCGGAGGTTGCAAACCCGACAGACAGCTGCAGCCGGCACTCCTGTCCGCCTGATAAGGACGGAACTACCCTCCTCCCTTATCTCTACAGGATGAGACTGACCCAGGACTCCCAGAAATTGGTTGTTTAAAAAAATTTTTTTAATTGCAGCGGCTGTTCTGGCCCAGGTACTCACTCCCTCCTGAGAAACCCTCTATAGAACCCGAGGCTCCCCCTCCCTCGGTGCGGACGCTCTTTGGCCTCCACGTCTGCACCCAGATGCCCAAAATAAAGAGCATTTTGCTACACATGAGGCTTCGTGTCTCTCTCTCTCTCGGCTCCGGACTTAACACACTGCTTGTTTTGTTTTGTTTAAGCGACTAGTTGTTAGTTGACACATGACATCTGTTGGTCTGAGAAAGGTTTTGTCAGCAGAACTGTAGTTACCTAGTTCTCTGCACTCTCTCCAGAAGACCTGTGGGTGGTGGACGGACGTCAACTGGCTTTTGTCTGTAGAACGACGGAGCAACTGTCCTGACTTTGTCATAGTCATATTTGAATTTTCTGTACTGGAACATTCTAAGAGATCATAATATTACCACGTCTCTCAGCTGAGCAGGTCAGCGCAGGCATGAGGTCCCGGCGTGTCTGCCGAGATGGAATTAATTCATCGTGGGTCAGAGTAAAGTTTCTCAGCAGCACATGGAGGAACTTTGAGGAGAAATAAACTGATTTCCTTTTGCCGTGTTGTGGGTAGCAATCTCTTCAGCAAAGCCTCTTCTGTGTGACAGGCACGGACTTCAGGAGACCCCACTGAGCCTGGCAACAGCCGGGCAGTCACGCAGTCATTTCTTGAGGGACATGGTCCCCCACAGGTAGTGAGACCGGAGAGTGTAGCTGAAACCTCAGACCTTGGAGATCCGGGTTAGACGATACGGCTTCCGGTGGGTGGGTGGGTAGGTAGGTAGATGTGCTCACGGCATCTCATCTCTGAGCATCTTGTTCTTTCACGTTGATCGTAAGCAAACTAGAAAACCTTAAAAGGGTTCAGCCATCATCAGAGCATCCGGCTGAGGGTGCTTCTTCCAAACCGGAGGGAACAAAGGCACTTGTCACCGGTGCTTATTGTATCGTGGTTCAAGACAAGAGCTAATATTTCAAACCAAGTTCTAAGTGAGGGGAGGAGCTCACATATATTGTCATTTTAAAGAGGCTTTGTCATATGTTATATTTAGCACAACTGAATGAATGCTTAGTTTCTAGTAATCATCCATTTCATCATTAGGAAGAACACTTTTTGACAATAATATGCTGAAATGTGGGTGTTATTCTTCTATGGGTGTTAGAGAAAAAAACTAGGAAGTTTGTTTAGTGTTGTGGAGAAATTATTCTTTTTTCTATTATATCATTGCTAAACATTAGAATGTATAATAATTTTGAAACCAAGATAAATTATCCCCCTCCCCCAACTGGTTTTGGGATTGAAAAGACCAGACCAAGTGCTGAAATACAAAATCTGGTGTTTTGATTTGTTTGGACTCCTTGCCAAAATTTAAAGACTATGATTAATAGTTTATTTCTTATTGTTCTAAATGTTATTTTAAAATAGTTAAGCTGGAGAAATAATTCCATTAATCAAAATAACGGGAAGTGAAAAAATAAATGGCAACCTAATTTATCTCATTTTTAGCTATGGATATTACGATGCAAATGATGGGAGAAATCACGTAGGTTGGTGTATTTGAATATATGTATAATCTATTTTTAGTGTCACCTTTAGATTTTCAGCATTGCAGATCAGATTTTGAAATGCAGCTCATTTGTTTAAGCCTTTCTTATTCATAAAACCAAACAAGCCTCTTAAAACATGCTATCCGTTTTCTCTAAGTATACCATGCCAAGCAAGGTCATGAATAGCGCTGGGGCCTTATCCAAAGTGACCAGAGTCACGTAAGCCCTTGTTGATGACGGCTGGTTGGGTGAAGGGTATTGTCAGTAAGGCGTCATGTGTAATTGGCCGTAGGCATTTAGCATCATGCCTTGCTTGCTCCCTAGGCGGCAGACCTCGAGGTTTCTGCGAACAGAGGCTTTTTTGTGTACGTGCCACCGACCCACGCCTGTCACTGCATACGCAGTCCCTTTCTGTATGAAGCAAAAAGGGGAAGAAGTAGACCTCATGCAGTCCCAGAAGTCAGCATCCACCCCGAACACTGAAATACCTTTAAGAAAGATAGTATTTCTTCCTGCATTTTACTGAAAAGCCCCACGCTTCACAGCTGCGAAAAAGAACAACCACATTTTCTAAAAGCAGGCTTCTCATTTTTTGACTTCTCTTTTCCTTGTGGGAGGAAAAAGCAAGTTGGATGTGTGCCATGTCGCGGCGTGTCCGCTGATCTTGAGTATTTCTGCAACTCCCTTCTTCCGTATTTCATTCATTCCTTAAGAACCTTGGAGGGCTGCTGTGTTGAATAACAAAATGGCGCCTCCAGTGAATCAGTAATTTACAACAACTCTTAAAAAAGGTATTTGAACACGTCCTTTCCATAATGAAGAGAAAACAAGTGTCCGTGCATCTGGAATTAGGAACACGATATAACTCGTTGTTTGGGTCATCTAGACTTTGCAATGCTTCTCTAAAATTAATATTTTTAAAACTTTTGGCCAGGTGCAGTGGCTCATGCCTTGTAATCAGGCACTTTGGGAGGCTGAGGTGGGAAAATTGTCAGAGGCCGGGAGTTCGAGACCAGCCTGGGCAACATAGTGAGACTTTGTCTCTATAAAAAAATCATAAAAAATAATCAGCCGGGCGTGGTGGCACGCATCTGTAGTTCTAGCCACCCGGGAGGCTGAGGCGGGAGGGCGCTTGAGCCCAGGAGTTCAAGATTACCGTGAACTACGACCGCACCACCGCACTCCAGCCTGGGCGACAAGAAGAGGACCCTGTCTCAGACAAAACAAAACACACAGCTTCCTGCAGCCTGCATTTTAAAACTTTAGACGTTTTTGGGGAGAGTGCCACCTTCTTGTCCCCTCTGGAGCGGTCCATGGGTACTCACCCCCTGTCCTGATCACTCTGTCCGAGGCGCGTTGGTGAAGAGACGCCGAGGTGGACATACTTACCCCGGCGGAGGCCGTCTGTGCAGGGTCCAGACCCATACGTGTGTTCGCTCACGTTCTCCGCCACTCCTCAGAGTCCCTGGCGTGGGTTTGACACGTGGAGACGTTCGAGGCCACGCGCCCCGCAGCCATCGGAAACTCCCATTCTCCTTTCGGTAAACGCGAACCCACTCGCCTTCCCAAGCGTGTTCGGCGCCCGTCGGAACCCCGGAGACCCCTCCGTGACCTGATGCGGCTGTGTAAAGACGTAAAGCCTCTCTCTCCCTCTACTGCAGGAAATTCGCCGGCTACTTAAGCAAGTTTTATCGCATCTCTCATTCGGTTACTGTTTCCTACATTTCAAATAAACTGCCACCTACACCACCGCGCCCGCCCCCACCCCCTCATAACCTTTTGTTGAATAATTCCTGACTTCCACCCTGTGTCGGCCGGTAGATGTCAGACGTGCAGGGCCAGCTTTACACGGGAGTTCTCTGAAACTATTAACTAAAGAGAAGCACTTAATTCAGTGTGTCAGCCAGACCTTTCCCCCTATTATTTCTAGGGCTCCTGTAGGCAGAGCTGGAAACCAGTTAGAATTGTACATGAGTCCTATAGTTTATGCACGCTAATTTCAAGCCGTTGGTTTCACTCCATCAAGATTGCAGCTGAAGGTTAATGCAGTTAAATAAGATTAATCTTGCCGTGTTGTTCTTGGGCTCAGACTGTAAACGCCGTTGTTCACACTGCGATGCTTCAGATGCAGGGTGTCCCCCGGAGGCTGCCGGCTCACGTTTATCCCGTTTTTATCTTGCAGCTCACTTGACTTCAGAATGCTCCTTCTCTTTTGCCAACATGGTCATTATTTATGGAAATCGGTGAAAGCGCTCTCAAGTTCCGACAGACCTCTGTGAGAGCGGCTCTTTTCTTTTTGCCTGGATGGCCCCAAATCCAGCCTTGTGTTGGAACTATCGTCCGCGTGTAAATCTGTTTTGTGCTATAGAATTTTGCTTTTTGGAATCCTTCCCTGATCCCATCCTGCCATCTCTTAACCTTTTCCCCAGAGCTGGTTCAGATACTATTATTTGCCGTTCTTAAACATGAAACAGAGAAGTCCGGTGATCCTTTCTTAAATCACTGGAAATGATTTTTGAAAGCTGCCTCTCTGTGAGGCAACACCAAGGCGAATGTAAACGACTTCATGCTCGCGTAAAACGAGTTACAGCTAAAGTCGGGGGACCTTTGCCTCCTTGGCGAGTCTGCTCTGTGAAGGTCATTGTTTGTGTTCTCAGGTGTCGATTAGAAAATTAATAAGGAAAAAATGTATTTAGAAACCAAAAGACAGAAATGAGCTTTTTCTGTTGTTTTCTTTTTCTCACCCAGGGGAGAGACCATTCTAACACAGGTACCGCCCAGACAGTGCCTCTCGGAAAGGGACCCTAAAGGCAGACTTCCGACGTCCCGGGTCTCCTCTCGATGTGCCCGCAGCCTCCCGCTAGTGACCGCGAGCACCCGTGGAAGAACAGCCGGGGGACTCCCGACCGGACACCTCAAACCCTGGAGCCGCTGTGCTGGAGTGGAGACCGCAGGGAGACATCTCTCCGTGTTAGACATTCGAGAATAAATGAAGATGCTATGCTCTAGAGTTACATGTAGATACTGTGTACACGTATGTGTGCTCACCGACCATAGTCCTGTATTTTCTTATGCTGAGCAGTGGCCCTGGCACACTGTAGGGATGCCAGGCATCTGTCTTATTCAAGACAAGTTTGAGACACTGGAAAAAGATACTCGTGTGTGTTGGACAGAGAGGAGAAGGTAAGCACTGTGGCAGGAGCCGCCGAGCCGCTGGGACCGACTATGCAGATGGCGCCCGAGCAGACGGCGGTGGCTCGAGGTTGCTAAAGTATTAATACTACTGCCTCTCCTAGTCTTAGTGGGTATTTAAGATAGTGAATAAGAAGGAAGCGTTCGGGTGCTGTGGAGATCAGGCCTGGTGGCGTGGGAGCCCGTGGCAGGACCCCCACTGTCCCCCGGCTCCGTGGCATTACCCTCCGGGGGCGTCTGCACTTCCCGTGCTCACTCCATGTCCCCACCACGTGTCCCGTGGGGTCCGGCAAAGGAAACACGTCTGTGGGGATGCGTGTGCTCTTGCTTTGGAAAAGAGCGCCCGTTAACACTAAGAAAAGCAGGCGGCTTTGTGTATTCTCAGGACCTTTTTGTAACAGGGCTACGTTCTGCGAACTGCTCGCAAGGGAAGACGCCGTGTCTTAACACATTGCTCAGCCACTGAGTCCTCCTGATTCGGACCTGTCTTAGCGGTGGCAGAAGAATCCCTGAGCAGATCGGGGGGCCCTAGATCCCTGGGGTGCTGATGCTCTGGAAGCTTCTGTCTTCTCCCCCATCCCTCCCCCTGCACCCCCCCAGCAAGTAGGTGTCTTTTCTCATTGGGCCTGGTGACCTCCATGGGACGAGTAACTTCGTCCATGGAGGGTGGGGGTCACCAGGCCTGGGGGTGGGGCGGCTTTATATACCTCTTCCTTAGTAACGCAGATGCAAGTCTTTGTGGTGGGGGTTTGGCCCATAACAGAGGATCTTAAACCACGCAGTGTACGCAGTTGAAATCGTATTCCACAGATATAAATATTTTCTTTTTCTGTTGCCGTGGCACTGTGTGTGGCGGTGATATTTCTGAGAGTTTCAGACTTTTGCACATATGATTTTATGCATTATCAAAAGTTACTGCTGCCTTGAATGAAAATGTTCTGTGAAAGTTTTTGCAAAAGCTTTACTAGGTTTTTTTTTAATTGTGAAATTTTGTAAAGGCAGGAAATGGATTAAAACGAGCATGCTAAATATATTTTTCAAAAAAAAAAGCAATAATTTTACATGTACAGAAATTATCCTAATCTTTAATACTGGTGAGAGCGACAGTTTACTTAATACAGTAATGGATTAGTGCAGTTTTTGTAGAAAATGGGCTTCTGATACGAGACTTGTTTAAACACACACAAACACACACAAACCCTGAAGTGTGGTTTCCTTGTTCTAATTATTATTATATTATTATTATTGTTGTTGTTATTGTTATTAGTTAATGTTTGGTTCTGGATTCTACTTGTTACTGAGTTTAAATTACTTGACGGTTCAGGTTACTTTGCAACACTTGCAAACAATGCAATGTAACCGGCTAGCTTATACATATATATATATATATATTTTTTTTTTTTTTTTTACTTATTTTTTTCCTGATATTCTCACACCAGGTATGTACGAGAATGACTTGTCCTGTTGGTGTCACTGGGAATGTCCGGTGCAGAGACTATTACGTGACTGTCACGGACTGTTGTGTGAAGTTATTTTGAGCAGAGTTGCAGAGACACAGTCCTCTGTCCACCTAAGAAACAAAGTATCTTTCTGTTGATTTATGTGGGATCATTTCAGTAGTTTTCCCAAAGTGATAATTTCTGCATTTGCTGGCTTTTATTTTCTTGGCTGAAAGCAAGCGGTGGCAGCGAGGAGTGCGCAGGGACTAGTGATTCGGTCCTGTCTGTTTCCCTGTGTTTTAGTTATTAAAGAGACATTCTGTACCCAGAGTGACACAAAGGCGTAGTCTACATTTTTGCTGTTCCAGGCGCGGCGTGGGAAGGCGTGGCTGGCACTTAGGGCTGCCCACGAGTCTCCTCCCAGAGGGTGTGGGGGGCGGAGAGGGGCGCGGCCGAGTCCGGCCTCCAGGACAGGCAGCCTCACTACGGCGTGCCGCGCGGGGAGCAGAGACGGGGTTTTCATGTAGTCAGACTCCGAGATCCGCCGTCTGGGGCCGGAGACGGGGTCCTTTCTTTCACTGATCATCAGTATTGTATTGGTTTGTTAATTCGTTTATGTCGGTTTGACCATAGTATTTAATATGATTTGTGTTTTCTTATTTATTTAGCCAATATGTTTTGATTCGCTTTTTTCGAATGATAATTCCCGCATGATCCACTTCTGTACGTCGCCTTCTGGCTGTTACAGACTCTCTACTACCTCTACCAGTCTGCTGTTTCCTCGTCTCCTAACAGGATTTTTACAGTGTTGCGTCTAATGTAACTTAGACAATAAAGGGTTTGGTTGTCTACACCGCAGCTTCTCCGAGTCTCTCCCCTGCTCTGCGCTCACTGCCCGGCTCGCACCGGTCCGGCTGTGCCTCTGCCTCCTCACGCTCCCTCCCTGCTCACGCCTCTTCCGCATCCACGAATCCAAATAACACACCAATAATGAGCTTCTAAAAATCTTTCAGGTTATTCACTTGTACTCCTTAATTTGAAGAATGAACATTTAGATTCTCTGAAAAATGGGATAAGTAAGTATCTTCTCTGGGAAATCGTCCACTGTACCCATCCACGTTTTTGCCTGCTCCCTGGAAAGTCTATTACTGTAATCCTAGGTGGATAAATTCCATCCCTGTCAACACAATACAGATTTTCAAGCCTAGTGAATTTTGTCTTTTTGGTTCTGAAAAGTATTAGATGTTTTAAGAGGGTACCCCTTAAAAAATATTTACTTATTTTTTAAACCAAGAAAGACACTGGTTTCCTGAAAATAAGGTGCTCCAGGAAACAGCAGTTGGGGGTTAACCTGCAGTCCCTCTGTGAGATAAAGGAGCCTGGGTTTTGTGAGGGACTGTCCTAGGATGCCAAGACGCATCTTTGTACTTGGCCGCTCTGCTCAGGTCTCTGAGAGTGTGTGACCTGAGCTCCTCCATAGCGCATAGGCACCTGTGGATTTAATAGCCTGATGCTCCTTTAGGGTGCAGCGTTGAGCGGAGCAAGGGCAAGTTTCCTCTCTCTCTGGCGTCTCCAGGGTGCGGCCCTGGTCGCTCTGTGGTCCTTGCACTGAGGGGTGGAGTGCAGGTTGTGGATGGATGGGAGTGTCTTCCGGACCACAGACAGCGGGTCCGTGCCTGGCAGACAGGACCTCCTGGGCTTTCGTGGCTGGAGACTCTACCAACATTCCTTCTTTAAGACAAGACAGACAGCCCTCCTCCCCCTTGCCCCCGCAAGTTTTGGGAGGTTTCAATGCTGTAGAGAAAGCAAGCAAAGACTGCACTCATATAGCTTTATTTTCCCCCTTCAGAATGTCTGAAACAGCATACGTTGTTTTACTGCTTTTAACTTTGGTGACTTCTAACTGAAGAACATGTTACTCATTGAGCGAAAAAAAAAAAATAAATAAAAAAAAAAATCACAGGCCAGGATTTCAAGTGACAATGAGGCCTTTGCCACGGTGCGAGGGCACTCCGGAGCCCTGTCACGTGCCTGCGGGAGGTGACCCGGTGGCACCCGCCCCAGGGAAAATGTTCATTCTTCATCAGCTTTGCTAATTACACTTTGAGGCAGTAAAATGCAAAAGACCATAGAATTTGTATTTCCTTTTTTAAAATACGATTTATAACATTATATTTTGTACTCTTTATATTAGAATTTGTAACTAGATTGATGTATTTAACTCTATTTCTGAAAAAGTGATTCAATGTTCTAGTGTGATAAAAAGTATTTAGATAAAACATATTCTATTGGAATTTGAAATAAATAAAAATATCTTGGAGTTCTTGAGATTTGTAAGACATTTTTCCCCAGCCTCAGAGGGTGGCTTACATCGTTTTGACAGCACGTCTTGACCTGATTGAGCCACACTTGGATGACATCACTGTATCAGGAATCGGGGGACAGAGTGGGGCTACCCTGTGGTCTGCCGTGGTTTACTGGTGTGACAGCAAACACGGGCTTTAGGACCATCCGATGTAATAATGGTTTTAGTTTAAAAAGAGAAAATGTGTTCTAAAGTTAAAAGCTGTACCTGTGTCTCTGTTGGCAGAGGAAAAGAAGGGGCTAGGTAAGTACTTGGGCACGGCTTTCAGAACGTGCGGGCGGAAAACAGAGGCGCGAACGTCTCCGGGTGTGGTTCAGCCCCGCTCGAGCCCGACACTGCTGCCACCACAGAGTCCCGAGTCCATCCCCATGTACTCTGTGCTGGAAACGCTGTTTTGAAGGATTTTCTGAAAGGCTCATGGGTCGTGCAGACTGCAGCACAGACCTCGTGGAACTCGGGTTCGTGACGCACTTGAGAACTTCTCTCCTCTCGGCTGTCTGGCTCTCGTGAGAAGAGCGCAGGTCCTGCATGAGAGAGTGGCAGCACCGGGTTCCTTAGCAGGTAGCTGACGTTTAACTGCAGAGCTGATAGCACTTGTGATAGGACAGCACAGAACCCCCGGCCCAGGTCTCCGTGCGTGGCGCCTGCTGTGGGAATCCCCCAGGTAGCGCGTGGGCGAGCTGACGTTCCTGTGGTCGAGTCCCGGACATGTCCCCAGTCCTGGGCGTCCTTCCACCTTGCTCCTTGCTCCGCCTGAGCAGCCTTTCGTTCTTCCCCACCACCCTCCCGTTCACCCAGCGGTGAGGACACGAGGTCCTACTGCTCGCTGCTCTGGAGGTCCCCTCGGCTGCTGGGGACTGGGTGGGCAGCGGTGGTCCCTGTGTCTGCAGTGTTCCCTGTGTCATGCTGGGCACGGAAGCCGGGCGTCGTGCTACACACGTGCACACACACACAACTGTATGGAACAAAACGGCACATTTATGATAGAACCTTTATCTCCCCTCCGTTGTGCTGTTTGGAAGCAGCAGCAGTGTGTCCCTAATCTGTGCTGTTAATGTTCTCGGTCTTCCCTTTTTAAAAGGTGAGTATTATTCAAGGAATCACTACAATTACTGAAAGAAAATGTGAGATGCCCTGGTCTCTGCCAGTGTGCCGAGTTCTTGGACTGCCTGGTTTCCTATGAGCTGAGCCACGAGGGGACAGGGTAACTTCTAGGGAAGGGGAATTCTAGAAGTTCTCTAGAAACGCGGGGAGCATGGGATGGACACACACCCTTCCGTCCGAGTTCCTTTATGAAGAGGAGAAATGAGTGAAATGAAGACTACCACGAGGATGCTGTCTTAGTCCTTTCAGGCTGCTACAACAAAATACCTTAGACTGGGTAATTTTTAAACAACTTACTGTTCACAGATCTGGGGGCTGGGAAGTCCAAGATGAGGTTTCCAGCAGGTTCGGTGTCTGGTGAGGGCCCTGATTCATAGATGGCACCTTCCTGTGGCATCCTCACAAGCTCAAAGGGCTAGACGAGCTCCCGCGGGCCTCTGGGCACTGGTCCTGTTCATGAATCACCTGCCTAAGAGCACATCTTTATAGCAACACATGGGATGGTGGGTTTCAACATGAGAAATTTGGGGACACAAACACTCAGACCATGGCAAATGATCCTTCCTTTTCTTTATTCAACTGAAGGAGATGGGAGGGTTCCCATTCCAAGCCCATAAATGGGCCGTTTGATCTGCTGAGAGTATCAGAGTAAAGTCTTAACTTTGTTGCCAACCATCGCACCTTTCCAAGGGCAGGGGTCTCGGTCTCGCCTCCTCTATACCCGGCCTTGGCCGTGGAAGAGCCGTGTTCAGGTGTCAGGAATGTTCCCACCCCTGCCTCGCCAGGGCCTTTCTGCTGGGCTCTTCCATTCCGGGAACTACCGTTAAGGACTGGTGTCGATGGATGGGGTGTCGCCAGGACAGGGTTACTGGGGGTGGGAAGAGGATTTCATTGGAGAAAAGACTTCACCCAAGTCAGGGGGGCAGTTGCGGAACGCTCGCGGGCCCGGCGCGGATATTCGGAGCTGCAGAGCTGGGGGTGGGCGGCGGAGGTGCGTGGGACAGTGTTGGCGCACGTGAAGAGTCACCCGTGGATCAGGACACGCACAAGATCCTTTGCCCTTGGAAGTGGCAAACTGACCCTGACCCTCCTTCCAAGCAGAAGCTCGATGTTCGTTTTTGAGGGCTGCAGTGTCAGAATCCTTGCTCTGAGGTAAATTGGAACCAGATAAACATGCAAGTCTCACCTGGTCAGAAGATTTCAGGCTTGTTTAAAATGACAGAAAGTGTACAGAAATTTGTTGATGTCCTAAATTCACTTAATAGACTGCTTGCCATGTGGTAAGTTCTGTGGTGGGTGCTGGCGTAGAACCTGCCTTTTGGGCTTGTCACAGTGGAGGCTGAATGCCGCCTGGCAAGGAGGGGTTCCAGTGCAGAGGGACACAGTCTGCGAGGATGTGGGTGGGAGAGGAGGGGAGGCAATTTGGAGAGAGATCAGGGGTCTAAGCAGGTGACCAGGTGGCACCCACCTGGAAGTTCTGGAAGGATCTGATAAAATGACCGGGGTGACTGTGGGATTAAAGAACATCTGCTTTTGATATTGTACCCTGGCTGATGGTCTGTAAGGAGACCTTAAGGTAGGAGAGAAAAGTGATGTGTGGATTTCAGTGAGGAAAAGCCTAAGGGGATGTATTTTTGGAAATAACCCATAGTACATTTAGAACATATTTTGAATTGTCACATCTGGCAGAGGAAGGGGATTGGGATCATTGTCGATTACTTCTGATGACGTTAACTCAGAGTGAGGCTCCAGGCGACAGGATCAACGCACGCCGATGGGCGACGCCGCGGGAAAGCAGCACTGGCAGGACAGCCGGCCGCGTGCGGGCACCGTGCTCCCGCCTGTGCGCGGTGATGTGTGTCTGCTCGGAAAATCCGAGGAGCTAGAGAAAAACCCAGCACGACGACACAGTGGTCAGCGGGAACCTCGAGTGTGAGGCAGAGAGAAGGTGAGACGGCTTAGTTAGGACGGGGCTGAGAGGAAGTCTGTGACCCGGAGGACGTGCGTCAGACACGCGGCTTGCGCAGCGGCTGCCCTAGCCTAGCTGCAGTGATTCGGCTTCAAGTCTGGACAGAGAGAAACTCAGCACAACAGCTGGTATTTAAAACGGTTACCTGGGTGCCTTTGGATGAGCTGACATACATGTTTTCATGTATCTTGTCTCATTCAAGCCTCATAGCACTCTTCAGCGTAGGCATCACGATCTCTAGTTTGCAGATGACAGAAGTGATGGCCAGGGAAGGGTGACTCACCCAGGGGGACACAGCCCATGACCTGCAGAGACTCCGCTAGAGCACAGGTGTGGGCTCTGCACCCGCGCTTGGTTGTGCTGGCTGGATGCGGGGCACGCTGGGTAAGATGCTCTCTATATGACATGTCACCGCCTTCCAGAGCACAGACACCTCCATCATCCCACAGGTTGTCATAGCGACTGGGAGGCAGGAGGGGCACAGGTGCTGTCAGCATGCTCAGGGGCTGGGCTGAGGACCACTGCTGGGTCAGAACAAGACGATTTGGATTTCTGAGCTTCTACCTTGGAGGGACCAAAGCTGCCCTTGACCTTACTTAAGATGGAACGTACACAGGGGTGAGAACGCTGGGGGTTCCGAGGACCCAGTGTGAGTTCCAGATGTGTGGGACACTGACCGGCACACCCAGTGGCCTCTTCCCTCTTCGTTCTGTCTCTGCTGGGTCTTTCCCCTACTCGTGTAGACGTGCTCAACACACCCCTTCTCAGAGCACACCACCAAGGAGGGAGCGTCCCTGGATGCTCTGGTCCCTCTCCACCTCTCATGGCCCTGCCTTGCCTGCAGGCTCAGCCTTCCTGAGACACAGTGCGTGATCACCCGACCCTGCCTGTCCCACCGTGGGCTTCACCGCCTGCTCCACTGAACTGTCTCCTGTCGAGGTTATCAAGGTCCCCATTGTTAAGTATAATGATTATCTTTTTCCTTTTGTTCTACATTTCATTCTAGACTTTTCCGTGGGAAATTATGTATACACGCCCTGTGTAGTCTTTATCATCCAGAGTCAACAGTTACAACATGTTTCCAAGTTTTGTTTCTACTGTTCCCACTGTTGTCATTCTTCAGGAATATTTTAAAGTGATTCCCAGTCACGGTGACATTTCAACTGTAAATAATTCAATGTGCATCTCCAAGTGACTGAGAGATACATATATATATATGTATAGATATGAATGTAACAGGAATGTTGCATTCTCTTCCTTCCAGGTGGAGAGATACACATATATGTGTAGATATAACAGGAATGTTGCATTCGCCTGTTGAGAGATACATATATACTAATAGGTGTAAACATAACAGGATTGTTACATTCTCTTGTGTCCACATTGAGAGATGCTTACATACATATAGACATAAAGGGAACAGGAATGTTATGTCCTCCTGTGTCCACATTGAGAGATAACATATATATGTGTAGATATAACAGGAATAGCTACACAGGAATACTGTGTTCTCATCTGTCCACATTGAGAGATACATACGTACTTATAGGTATAAACATAACAGGAATGTTGCATTCTCATCCGTCCATGTTGAGAGATGCATTCATACGTATAGACATTAATGGAATAGGAATGTTGCATTCTCCTATGTCCACTGCCTTGGTTCCTTTTCTTGTCGTTGACCCTGGGGGATGACCACTTAGGTCATTTTGCCTTGGACCACATACCCTCACACTTACTCCCTCCGGATTGCTACCACAGGAATTTTCTGGAATGTATGTTAGATCATCCCACTCCCTTGATTGAAACCGTTCAGTAGTTTTTTGTTACCTTTAGAAAAGTCCTGAATTCCTCCCCGTGTCATGCAAATCTTTCCATGGCTGGGCTTCCACAGTTACCCACGGACGCTCCGTCCCGAAGGAGTTGCATCTAGCAGGTGCCTTGCCTGCGCCCGCTGTCCCCGCCTTCCCTGCTCCAGGACACCAGCCGAGGAGACCAGCCCCAGCCAGCCAGCCCTGTCCTCCCTTCTGTCTCATGTCTCATACTGTGCTCCATAATCTCCCATCGTTCTGGGTGTCCCGTGTTTCATTGCACTTATCACAACACTTGAAACTGTAAACACAAACCCTCTCTGCCGCCTCCCTCTGAGTTGCTTGAGTTGCTCTGAGTCTCGTGAGGGCAGACACGTTGCATTTCGTTTCCGTGGGCTGCTTGCAAGCCACGTCGGGGGTAAGGCCCCCATGTGAGGGCCAGTACCTGCCTCAGTTTCCACAGCTGTACAGTGCGAATGACCACCTTGATCCCACAGCCCTCCTGGTATTATTGTGCCAAGTGATATTATGGGCTGTGTTTTGTAAACTTTAATGTGATACATAAAGGTAAGTTAGAATTATTTCCAAGCAGTTTACCTGAGTTATGATGTTTTTTCAAGTCCCATAAAATTGTCATTAAATGGCATGATCTCTACACACAACCCCGCCTTTTTTTAAAGAAAAGCAGTATTACATTTATGAATCTGGAAATTTCTGTTATGTATGACACACAAAAAATTAAGTCATTTTTTCCCTTGTTCAGTGGATTTTTTTGACCACCAAAATATAGGTGGATTCTTTCTCAGATCCATGAAGCTGTGGGTTTCAGGTAGGCTAAAAAGCAAACTGATGACACTCTTAATGAAATATAATTGTATTTTATTATTCTTTAACAACTGTTTATAAAGAGCTGTTTGTACTCTCTAAGGACAGGAATTGCTTAATAAAAACCAGTGGCTGTGTTCAGATGTGTGGTTTTAGGTCCCCCAGCCCTGCTGGGAGGATACGCCTGCCGGGACGCATCTATCCCTGGTGTCTGTGGGGCTGGTCAGGGAAAACTTAACTGATTTCTAAGCCTTTCACGTACTGTCTAGCTCTTCCTAGGGCGTATGGGTGTCCTAAGCCGCCTCACATTTGCTCTGGCCTTTCTGAGATAGAAGTAGACTCAAAAAAAAGAAAAAAGAAAAGAAAAAGGCTTTTGCTCCGTATTTGAGGAAGTGATGCTTGGACAGCATTCCAGGGAAGGGGAGGTCAGCGGGCTTCTCTGGAGGACCAGAGGAGGGTGGCTTTCTGGGTGCGTCTCTGCTGGGCATCCTGTGGGCAGAGCACAGGTGACCGTGTCCCGGGCTGTGACAGGGCCGAGTGTCTGGACGCAGCGCAGTTTCCGGAGGGTGGGCGGGTGGGCGGTGGCTGCCACG
>VBSM01003157.1:53023429-53037404 GCA_008086735.1 Cheirogaleus medius | reverse complement strand
AAAACATTCTCCACTCCTTTTTGAGAACTAAAACCTGCATCCCTGCCTCAGGCCCGTGGTCAGTGGCCGGAGGGGCAGGTGAGGCTTTTGTTCTTTGTGCTGCAGGAGACGGCCCGGCCCCACCCGGGGAGGGAGGTCCTGGGTGGAGGTCAGGGGACTGTCTTCAGCGAGGCGGGACGGTCAGGATCATCCACTGCAGGTGGACAGCAACTGCCTGGAGCTGAGAACCACCCTTTCACAGCTCTGTATTTCTGCTTATTATGAAGACGACGGCACGTCAGACAGGAGTCTCCGTCCTCCTCCTTTGCCGGCAAAGTAATAAACTTCTCTTTCCTTGTCCCTGAACCACGTGTTCTCGTTCTTCTGATGTGGCCTCGAGGACAAGTGCCGAGCTTTCAGTGACAACCCTGCGGCCTCAGGAGCCACACGGGGCTGTGGACAGTCGGCAGCCACGGCCCGAGTCCCTATGGTGCATGGCATCTGTCTCCTGTCCCCACAGCTCGTGGCATCTGTCCTCTGTCCCCTGTCTGCAGATGAAATTTCCCTGCTCTCCTGTCTGCTTGCATGTGGCGGCACCAGCCCGAATCCACTTCCGCCAGCCCAGGCTGGGAGCCGCCAGCCCAGCGCGCCCATGTCCCGGTGCTCCTGAGAGGGGAATGTGGGGGTCACCACTCACCTTTTCTTCTTGCCAGGCCAACGGTGTGTGATGAAGCCAGTCTGTTCCGGCCAATGACTAGTGACCCAGGGCCGTGCAGACTCATGGGCGGTTGTCCCGTGGAGCCAGGCTGAGGCCAGGCAGGAAGGACAGCTGACATTGCCCAGCCACAGCCCTGGGATGTGTGGGGAAGGGCCGGGGGCGCGGACAGAGCCGTGAGTCTGTTTCTGCTCTGGGTCACCCGGGTGCTTAGCAGACTGGAGGCCCCGTAGTCTCCATGAACGACTTCAGGACTGTGGATTTTCTTTGTCTTTTTGAAAAATAAAAATAATGGAAAGATTCCAGAAAACAGCTCTCGATGAGTCGAATGTAGGTGGATTAACCTATAAGGTGCTCCTAGATTTTAAGTGTTTTTCTGGACGAAAGTTTGACAGTAAGCCCACCTAACTAGCTTAACTAAAGCTAGAAATATTTCTGGTTTGGGACAAGACTCACATCTCCCAATTGTGGTCATTATTTGGAAATACTGCAGAAGCCCAATATCAACCCTGTGTTTTTCCATATTTTGGTCGACAAATACCCAATGTCATCTATGTCCTGGGAAGTAGGCCACATGCTTGACAGAGTGCTCGTCTTCCTGTGATGCTCTTGGACTTGTGATGCTCTTGGACTTTTGCTGGGCCTGTTCCTTCCTGTCACCCCAGGCTCAGCTCACCCCTCCCAGAGGCCCCTGACTGTGCTGCGGGGAAGCTCTGTGGTTCTCTGTTCACTTGTCCACGGTGTTCCTCTGCAGTCCTCACCCCTACGTGCCATTCATACATGAATGCCTGTTTTATTACTTGTCCCCCATACCTGAAGGCAGAGACTGTCTTGGTCATTGCTTTATCCCATTATCTGGAAAGCAAATATCCACACAACGTGGGGTACCCAGCAGTGACCGTGGGCATTTGCTCCTGGGTCTACTCGTCATGAGTGGTTTGCTGACCCAAGCTGGGCTGGGGCCTCTGCAGTCGGCTTTGCTGATCTTGGCCGAGTCTGGGGGCTCTGCCGAGACCCCTGCTGGTTTTCGGGTCTCACTGTCCAGCAGGCCAGGCTGGACCACTGTGGCGAAGCGGAGAAGCCGACAGTGGACACGGGCAAGGCTCAGGCTGGCGGAGGTTCTGCCCACAGCCGCTGGCCAGAGCAATTCGCACGGCCAGCCCAGATCAGAGGGTGGGGAAGCAGAGCCCACGTCTTCTTAACAGCAGGGGCCTCAAGTTACACTGCAAACAATGTGGGTACAGGGAAGGCTGAGGATCTGGGTTATTTTTGCAGTCGGTCTGCCACAAATAACGTGTTGGGTGCGACAACACCAGTGTGCGCAGGATGCTGGGAGAACAGGGGAGCACACTTAGCCAAGCCTCGGGGTACAGAGGAGGCTTCTCGGGAAAGCCCATGTGTGTCTATCAATAGAAATTTATATTGTAAAAGAGCTCACAAAGCAATTAGTGAGCAAAATAGGAATAGCTAAATGCCACTAGAATCTTCCCTCTGATATATCTGAGGACTTTCATACTGAGAGCTCCGTGTCTTTTTGGGTGGTTCTGTTCTGAATTTCTATGATTTTTTCACTTTTCATGCAGGATTTCATCTTTGCAATGTCTGGGGCATCAGCCTCGTCTTCTAAAAACCTTAAGTCACTGTGACATATGCTCAGTTCATGTGTTTTGATTAGACTTGGGGCTCCATAGTAGCGTCTTTATCTTTCCTGGGGTTAGCAGGTTTATTAGGGTGGGTTTGTCCTTTTCCAGCTCCCTCTAAATTATCTTGTGAATGATCATGTTCTCCTTTGAGAGGGATTCTGCCCAGGACAAGGCGGAGGTTCTGATAAAACTGTCCTTATCATTGTCATCACCATCACCACCATCATCATCACCATCATCATCACCACCACTATTATCACATCATCACCATTAACATCGCCATCATCACCATCATCACCATCACCATCATCACCATCACCACCATCACCATCATCACCCTCACCATCATCACCATCACCATCATCACCATCACCATCATTACCATCACCATCACCATCACCATCATTACCATCGCCATCACCATCATTACCATCACCATCACCATCATCACCATCACCATCATCACCATCATCACCATCACCATCATCACCATCACCACCCTCACCATCATCACCATCATCACCATCACCATCATCACCCTCACCATCATCACCATCATCACCATCACCATCATCACCATCACCATCATCACCATCATCTTCACTATCACCACCATCTTCACCACCATCTTCACCACCATCCTCATCACTGCACTACCCTCATACGTAAATAACTCTATCCTTAAATCAACTAGAAACACAGACCAGAAGATTTATGGAGGCGTGAGATTGACAGCAAAGATTCCTGTGTGATTAGACTCACGGCCAGAGCCAGGAAAACGTGTGCGCTCTCTAAGAAAAAAATAAAGATAAAAAGGAGTCAGAGTATAAGTAGGCGATGCTGCTCCTATAGGAATAAAGGAAATGTAGCTAGTTACAGGTTCAGTCTTGGAGCTGCTAGGAACACATAAATGCTGACGCGAGAGCAAGGCAAACCTGAGCCCAGGTGAGGCCGCTGTGCTTTGAGGAGGCTGCTCTTGGCTGACGTGGCGGGCAGTGTCCATGGCGTGGGGGGCGGGATGCAGACCGCAGGAGCCGTGGCAGCACCAGGCGGCGTAGACTGTCCGCCGCTCGGCTGCCCTGGCACCTGGGGAAAGCCACAGAGGTCAGGCCCTTTGCTGGGCCCCCGCTGGGTTTGTAATTAACCAAAATAACGAGCCCCTTCCTGGAATGTCTGATGAAGAACCAGAATTTAAATTTGTGCTATTAATGGAAAGAATTTAGCAGCCCCTTTAAATCAGTTATGTAATTTTTAAATGGTTTCTTGGAAGACGGTTGTCATTGGGGATTTCCAGACTGTTCTTTTATAGTAGTATTAATACTGCTTTAGGAAACGACTACTTTAGGCTTCTGTTATAATGTAAGATGGTGGAGGAGGAAAAAATAATGAACTTATTTTAGGAGCTGTTGTGAGGAACTTAGAATGTCACTGAAATATTTTCTTATCAACATAATTGCAAGGCAAATAAGTGATGATAATATGAGATGCTTGGCCCGGACAGGCTGTTTATTACTTTTATATCCATTCTGGACCAACCATGAGCCGGTGGGCGGGGAAATGCCTCTTGAGGACCGGGCCACGTTTCTGTATCTGACGCCTCACACCACGACTGGCACTTTGACGGAGGATGGGGCGTGTCCCGTGGAACCCCGGCAGGACCTGCTTGATTTGTTTTTCCACGTGAAGACGATGTAGTGCCAGGGGTGTCCAGCGGATTCCTCCAGCGCGGGGTTCGGGGGGAAGCGGCGCCGGTTGGCAGGTTTGTGGTGCGTGTTCTCACCAGTGCACATGAGGGCTCCCTGACGTGTGAAGAAGAGTGACACGTGTGGAGAGGAGGGACATGCGTGGAGAGGAGGGACACATTTGGAGAGGAGGGACACGTGTGGAGAAGGGGGACACGTGTGAGAGGAGGGAGATGTGTGGAGAGGAGGGACACGTGTGAGAGGAGGGACACGTGTGAGAGGAGGGACACGCGTGGAGAGGAGGGACACACGTGGAGAGGAGGGACACGTGTGAGAGGAGGGACACGCGTGGAGAGGATGGACACGCGTGGAGAGGAGGGACACGTGTGGAGAAGAGGGACACGTGTGGAGAGGAGGGACACGCATGGAGAGGAGGGACACGCGTGGAGAGGAGGGGCAGCGCCACCCTGTTCTGGAGCGTTCCGGGGCAGGAACCGAGGTCTGGCCCCTCGGGGCGGCTTACCCAGGAAGCACACCTGTGCCGCTGTGACGTTCACCCAGACCCTCCCCCTTGGAGAAAGGATCCTGCTGCAGGTTTGTTCTGGCGGCGACAGGGACACCGTGCAAACGACTTAACTGAAACGTGGGGCTTCCCAGGGCTCTGGTGTGTGGAAGGTGACACCGCACCCCGCCTGCTTTCCCCTGCCTCAACTTCGCTGCAGAGACGAGGCTGTCGCAGAACCGCGCTCGCGGGGGTGCCAGCGCCTTGACATGACGAGGGCGAGGGTGCCCAGAGGAGCCGCGGAGCTGGAGCTCCCCGAGTGGGGCTGCTGTCCCGGCCACGCGGGCTGGAGCCGCCGCATCCCTCTGTGCTGCCTGGGGGCTTGGGGAGGGGACGTCCCGTCCGCTGGAGAGGGGCCCCGTCTCCGAGCACCTCGCCGTTTCCAAGTGCTGGTGAAGTCGTGGTGGTGCGCGGGGCGTAGAGCCTCTGGCCTCACCCACCCAAACGCCACCCTGGCCCCGCAGCCACAGTCCAGCCGCAGGCCCGCGCGGCCGTCTGCGTCCCACACCCGTGTGTATTTGAAGGACGTCGCATGGCGGCGGATGCTAGCCTGGCTGGTGAATTGCTGTTGTCCAAGCAGCCTGGCCTCACTTTAGATTTAGTGACACTATTCTTCTAAATAAATTGGTGGGGGGAAAAAAAATCGATGGGCAGAGCGCCATGTGTGCCGTGTCTCCAGCTGATGATGAACTATTAAATCCTTGTTCTGTGGCTTCCAAAGTCAAGCACCCTCTGCTGCCTTCCTGCTGCCGGGGCGCACAGGAGTTTACTTTTCATCGTGTCTAGAAGCTGCCGAGGAGGCTGCGAGCAGCGCGTGGTCTCACAGTCTGGAAACAAGTGAAGCCGGTTGATCAGAGGTTGGGGGAAGAGAGCCTGCGTGTGGCGACCACAGCTGCCTCGCTCTGCCTCCTCTGTCGCGGACTGGCGGGGCTTTTCTTTCTTCTTTCCTTTTTTCTCCCCTCCTCCTCCTCCTCCTCCTTCCCTCCTACACTCCTGCCAACTGTTTCTTCCAATGTCACGTTATTATTCCAAATTGCTTCCCTTCGATGTTAAACATGCTTATTTTTTAAAAAATTAGAAGAGAAAGGTAAAGGAAAAAAATAATAATAGTCTGACATCCCATAATGAGGGGAACCCAGTGTTAACATTTTGGTAAATATGCCTCCAAACAATTTATTATACATGATACGATATATAATATAATAGCATATACTATACACTACATTACCCCCAAAGGAGTATATTTTGCATATTGTTTTATAACATTTTTGTTTAATTGACTATGTGAACATCTTTTGCCCTGATAAATGCCATTTAAATGGTTGCAAAGAAATTTGTTTTGTGAACGTATGATTTATTGAACCAATTCATTTTTGATGGGCTTATAGATTATTTGTTTAAAAAATTATGTAAACAGACCTCTGGTAAGCATTCTTTCTTCACCCACCTCTGTGCAATTATTCGATTCTTTCTTTGGTGTGTGCCCTGGGTAGGAGACTGATGCGCTTTCTAAAGGCTACTATTGTAACGTGTCTTGCCAAATGACCCCCAGAAAGGCTGATTCAGTCTATCCCTATATGACCCATGTCCCTGCACCCATGCTGAATGTCTCCCCAAACATTTTCACTTGTTTCTTTTTTTTTTTCTGCTTTCATTATTTTAAAATGTCCTCATAATAATTTTACATACTTATGGGGTACAGTGTGTTGTTTCAACACAGGTATACAATGTGTAATGATCAAATCAGAGTAGTTAGCATGTCCATAGCCGCAAACATTTATCATTTCTTTGTGTTTAGAACATTTAAAATCTGCTCTTCTAGGTATTTGAAAGTATACCATACACTGTTGTTTATTATAGTCACCCCACAGTGCTGTAGAACTGTAAACTCCCCAAACCCGTCCCCACCTGTCGTAACTGCTATTCTACTCTCTACTTCTACAACATCAACTTTTTAAACTTCCACACATGAGCGAGAACATGCAGTATTTATCTCTCTGTGCCTGTCTTATTTCACTGAACACAATGTCCTCCAAGTTCATTAATGTTCTTGTGAATGACAGAATTTTGTTATTTTTTATGGTTAAATAATATTCTGTTGTATATATATACACCACATTTTCTTCATCCATTTATCTGTTGATGAACACTTAGGTCGATTCTGTGTCTCTGCTACTGTGAATAGTGTTGCAATAAATACGGGAGTGCAGATATCCCTTTGACATACTGATCTTCTTTCCTTTGTGTATAAACTCAGTAGTGGGTTTGCTGGATCATATGATAGTTCTATTTTTAGTTTTTTTGAGGAAGCTCCTTACTGGTTTTCAGAATGTCTGTACTAATTTACATTCCCACCGACAGCATATAAAAGTTTCCCTTGCTCCACATCTTTGTCAGCATTTGTTGTCTTTTTAATAATAGCCATTGTAACTAGGGTGAGGTGATATCTCATTTTGGTTTTGATTTGCATTTCCCTGATGATCAATGATGTTAAGCATTCTTTTATATACCTGTGGGACATTTGTATGTCTGCTTTTGAAAGATGTCTATTCAGCTCACTCATTTTTTTTAAATCAGATTTTTTTTTTTCTGTTGAGTTGTTTGAGTTCCTTGTATATTCTGGATGTTAGTCCCTAAACAGATGAATAGTTTGCAAATACTTTCTTCTGTTCTGCAGGTTGTCTCTTCACGCTGTTGATTGTTTCCTTTGCTGTGCCGAGAGTGGGGTGTTACGGTCCCCAACTGTTACTGTGTTGGAGTTTATCTCTCCCTTTAGATCTAATAATATTTGATTTGTACGTTTGGGTGCTCCAGTGTTGGAACATACGTGTGTAAAAGTTTTATTTCCTCTTGCTGAATAGATCCCGTAGTTATTGTATAATGACCTTCTTTGTCTCTTTTTCTCACTTTTGACTTAAAGTTTGTTTTATCTCATATGAGTATAGCTACACCTGCTCACTTTTGGTTTCTATTTGTGCGGAAGATCTTTTTCCATCCCTTCACTTTCAATTTATGTGTGTCTTTAGAGATGATTTGAGTTTCCTGTAGGCAGCCTATAATTGGGTCATGTTGTTTCATCCATTCAGCTAATCTATATCTTTTAAGTGGGGAAATTTAATCTGCTTACATTCAAGGGTTATTATTTGTAGATGAGGACTTATTCTTTTCATTGTATCAATTGTTTTCTGGCTCTTTTGTTTAGTTCTTCTTCCTCTTTTATTGTTTATCATTGAAGTATGGTGGTTTTCAGTAGTAATAAGGTCTATTCTTTTCTTTTTATTTTATGTTTCTACTTTACCAGTTTTATACTTTTGCATGTTTTCACTATAGTGATTATTGTTGTTTAGCTTCCAGATATAGGACTCCTTTGAGCATTTTATGTAAGGTTGGTCTAGTGGTGATGAATTCCCTCAGTTTTTGCCTGTCTGACAAGGGCTTTATTTTGTTCTCATTTCTGAAAAATAGCTTGCTGGGTATACTATTTATAGTATAGTATAGTATAGTATAGTATAGTATAGTATTTTTAACTGGCTTTTTTTTTCTTTTAGCACTTTAAATATACCATCCCATTCTCTTTTGGTCTGTAAGGTTTCTGTGGAGAAATCTGCTGTTAGTCTAAGAGTGATTCTCTTACATGTGACTTGACACTTTTCTTTTGTTGTTTTTAGAATTCTCTTTTTGTATTTGACTTTTGACAATTTGACTATAATGTGCCACAGAGCTGATCTTTTTGGTTTGAATCTATTTGAGGATCTCTGAGCTTCCTGAATCTGGATGTCCATTTCTCTTCCAAGAATTGGGAGAGAGCCATTGTTTCATTAAATAGGTTTTCTATGCCCTTTCCATTCTCTTTTCCTTCTAGAAATCCCATAATATGTTTATTTGTTGACTTAATGGTTGTCCTATAACTCTTACAGAATTTGTTCACTCTTTCTCATTCTTATTTTTTTTTTTCCTCTGGGTAATTTCAAATCTTCAAGTTCAGAGATTCTTTCTTTTGCTTGATTCAATCTGCTGCTGAAGCTCTTTATTACATTTTCTATCTCATTCATTAAGTTCTTCAGATACAAGATTTCTATTTAATTCTTTTTTATGATTTGTGTCTCTTTGTTGAACTTCTCATTCAATCATGAATTGTTTTCATAGTTTCATTGAATTATCTGTCTGTATTTTCTTATATCTATTGAGTTTCCTTCAGATCATTATTTTGAATTTCTTTTCTGGCAGTTCATTAATTTCATTTTCATTGGAGTCTGCTTCTAGACAGTTATTTTGTTCCTTTGGCCATGTCATATTCCCCTGCTTTTTCTTGTTTCTTGTGTTCCTGCACTGATATTTGTGCATACAGCGGAACACAAATTTTATCTTCCAAATTTTCTAGAGTGGCTTTCGTAGAGAAGGGCTTTCACCTGCAGTTGGATTTCAGTGTTCCAATTGGGAAGGGTGTGGTGACTCTATTTCCAGATAGGAGTAGTGGTATCATCTTCATACAGCTTCTGCAACTGCTTTCAACATCAGCAACAACTGTGGGCACCTCTGTGGTCTAGGCTTTAGAAGTTTGTGTCAGCGGCAGAATAAGTTGTTAATGTCCTTGGTTTCAAGGGCTTTGGGCATCCTCTGTTTCTTGTTATCCCCACAATGGGGAGCTTTAGCTGAGGGTATCCTTCTTGATGCCAGGTCTGACATTGCCTACGAGCAGCTGCAGCAACACTGGGTTCCAGGTGTAGGTATTCAGAACGGCTGTGGGGCCAGGGCTCTGGGTTCTGGGTCTTGTGAGCTTATTGTGACATTTGAGTCTTGGGGTGCAAGTTAGCTTTCTGTGGTAGGGTTGGAGGTGGCTGCCCATACAGCCACGATCTGTGATTCTGAGGTACCCCTTAGCACTTTGGGCCCAGGAGACCAGGTTGTAGCTGTGATTTTACCCTTCGGGGACGGCATAGCCCTGGCCCGACTTTGGGGAAGGAGGAATACTCTGGAGGTTTGGACCTGGGGAGCAGGGTACAGCTGCACTTTGGGAGCCTGAGCCCATGGGGCTCAGGGGCATCTCAGGTCACAGGAGATGTAGCAGTGACTCTAGACCCTGGGTGGTGAAGCTTGGCAGTATGCTAGACTCTGTTAGGCCAGGTGCAGTGGTGGCAAGTACCCCCAAAATGGCAGAGCACAGCTGTTGTTTGGGCCCTGAGGGGCAGGGAATAGCACAGTGGGAAGAGTGTCTCAGCAGCTCAGGCTTGAGACAGCTAGTCCAGCTCCAGGGAAGCAGGGCACTGGAGTTGTTCGTCCTGTAGGATGGGTGTCTCGGCTCGACCACTGCTCTGTTTCCCTGATGTCAGCTCAGCCTTGTGATGCACAGCTGCTCAGCTCAGCCAGGGCCCCACTTCCCCAGGGGGTTCTGTGCCACTTCAGCCTAAGCCTTAGGGTATGACCACTCTGGGTGGCCAAGGCACCATTTCCCGGGATGTGGGGCGCTGCTTCAACTAGGCCTTGGATGGGTGACTGCTCTGAGCAGCCAAGGTGCTGTTTTCCCAAGAGGCAGAGTGGGTTTCCGCTGCAGCCGGGGGGCGGGAGGGGGGTAGAGGGAGCAGCTCCACCTCTGACTGGAGGGTGTAACAGCTGCTCAAAGCTCAGCTTGGGGATGTTGGGCCACTGAGTGGGGGTGGTTTTGTGGTGGCTGAGCCTCAGGGATTCGGGGCAGCCGTGGCTGCTCACCTGGAGTGAGACACCCTCCAGCCGTAGTTCTAATTCCGAGGTGGCCTCATGCAGTAGCCGTGGGGGTCAGAGGGGTGGGCAGAGTGTCGGGGCCTTAGCGGAGGTGCGGCTCTGTGGACTCCAGGCAGCTGAGTGCCGGGGGGGACCGCAGGTGTGCACGCGGGTGATGGGATTGCAGGATGCTCTTGCTCACCTCCTTGCCCTGGGGGGAAGTTCCTCGTGGGTCCAGCTGGTCCCGGCTGAGGGCTGGGGAGGCGGAGCTCTGGCATTTCTGTCCGTTCTCTGTGTGGCCATCCCAAGTGTCTTTCCTCATCAGGGTTTCTGTTTCTCCTCTAACGCACCCTGGTATTCTCCCTCTATTGTTTTCATTACGATGAAATTGTATATTCATTATTCCGGCTGTCCTTGCCAGGGGACGGGATCAGGGTTTTCTAGCCGGCCATCTCGCTGATGTTCAATCAGTCATTCACTCCCTCTTAAAGCAGTCTCCTTCTTCATTCCTATTGGCCACATCGGTTATTGCCTGCTTGTCTTTCTGGTTTGGGGCCCATTATCTCATCTCTGGTTAAAAATAAGAAAGTACCAATTTCTGCGTCTCAGTGGCCATGAACGAAGCCACTCTGGAAACCTGAGAACCGTCTCCCCGTCCCCTCTCTTAGCCATACCACGGCCTCGACGTCGCTCCCGAGAGTCTGCACGCGGTCATTCGCGATCTGAGCGGGGCACTGTGTCTCCGGCCGCGGCGCGGCCCCCGCGTATCTGCGTCAGGAAGGAGCGCGCCGCCCTGGCCGCGCTCTGCTCTCTGTCCATCTGGAATGGGGCCCTTCATGTGTGTTCAATTCGTCTTTCAGTCGCTTCCTGCAAGTTTGCACTGTTTTTCTTCAGGTGTTAAATGCTGGTAGTGTAGTAGACATTTGCCGCTACCCCATACTTTGTTTAGCTCTTTGTGCAATAGATCTCATTAAATTAAAAAAAAAAAAGGTTTATTTGTTTTGACAAGTCCGTGTGCTGCCATCGTCTTGTGCCACGAGCATGTCATAATATAAAATAGTCCCTGCAATTAGCTCGGTGGTACTATGACTTAGAAAATGGCTGCTGTATAATTTTTGACAATTTGAAACTCAACCAAAGTGCTCCCTATAAACACCCTCATTTATGAGATGGATGTTTCGTTCCTTTCTGTAGAGGCAGGAGCCAAGAGAAACCCACTGTCTCTCTACATTACAAGCGGCAGGGATGTACGGCGCCGCCCCTGGCAGAGTTTAGACACAGAGTCCTGACAGAGACCACGCCCCTCTGTCGGTGAGTCCTGCGTGCCACGTCTGACTGTCCCCAGTGGGAGACAGTGTCCCACTGCAAGGCAGCACCTCAGTGGGACATGCCTTTGAAGTTGCATCTCTTTTATATCTTGGCCCAGACTTGAGTTTCGATCTAAAAGTATACGCTTACTAGTATTCTAGTAATGCCTTCCAGAATAATAATTATCTTTTATATTTCTTGACAATTTTGGTGCCATTCTAACTTTGATAAGGGTCTGTTTTTTTTGTTTTTTTTTAAGTTATAGGATAACAATATTGCCAATGACATGTCTCCTTCTCTTTTTTTCTAACTTTTTCTCTGGGCTTTTTGGAGTGTGCACGTGGTAACTTACTTCCTTTGCCAACATAAATACCGTGAAGCAGTAACAGTAGCCACACGAATTCTCCATTTGCTTGAAAACACCGTGAAAACACCTTACGCGTTCAGACTTTTGGGAGGCTTGTTACATGCTTTATGAATAATAACATCGATGACAGCGCAGTCCAGTCACCGAGTGTCTGCTGAGCTCTATTCTCTCACCGAGTTCGAAGTTGGCTTTTCATTCTCTGCTCTTGCCACTTGCCCTTGCTTCTCGTGGCATTTTAATGAGTTATTTTAGTTTAAAACATGTTGTCTTCTTGCTCCACACGTTTATATCTAGTAACAACCTTTTACGGATGATTTTATTATCTGCACTTTGGGGATTCTGAAATCTTAATATTGCCACTCCGGGGCTCAGAGAGGTTCATTAACTTATCAGACATCACCCAAGTAAGCAGAGGCACAGCCAGGATTTGAACTTGGGCCTGTCTGGCTCCAGGGTCTGACTGTTTCGCGGTAGCTCTCTGCTGCTCTAGCGCTCGGTGCGTCAGATTGAATAGCGTCGGCAGCTCCCGGCTTCTCTAGCGTCTTAGAGCTCTAATTACTTTTGGCGCCTGGGTGGGCTCACATAACAATCTCAAACATGAACGTTACTTTTTTGGCAATAAAACTCATTATTAATGAATGCAAAGGCCGTACGCCGTCTTCACCTTCTCATCCATTTTGCCAACTTGTTCTGTGAGCACCTGCCACATGCCCAGCGTTACGTTGGGGTGTTGGAGTGAGTAGGTGATGGGAAGGTGGCCACACCCACTCGCTGAGAGATCGAGTGCACAAAGGCAAGGCGGGTGTGGTTTCTGCCTCCGGGTGCCCACGGTCCAGATCGAGAGGGAGCTTTTAATGGGTCCGGGAGGGTGGAAGGTGTTATTGACCACTCACCTCCCTGGGAAACCGGGACAGACTGAGGAAGGGCTGGCTGGCGACTGTCCGCTGTGGCCGACGGGAAAGCATCGCATGTGGTGTTTCCAGCGCGTCGTGTGGTCTCGAGGAATCCACGGGGCCCACCTTGTGAAACTCACCGGCCCGGCGTGGTGGTCTGACCCTACAGGAAGCATCTTTAAAAAACTCTTAAGCCAGTGACCAAATGTGAAGTTGTTTACTCGTATCATTATTAAATGTAGCCACCTGACAACCTAAAATATTAATAGTTAAATTTTGAGTAGACCTGTACAGCTAAGAAGCTAGTCTAACAGTTCGAGTCTTTAGAAAACACCAATAAAAATCTTGGAGCCAAAGTTCTGACTTCTAATGGCTTTAAAAATTTTGTTTGGTCAGCAGATTGATTTTCTTTAGTGAGAAACAACTGAAAATAAACTCTTCCTCAAGCCCCAATATGTCTTAGAGGGTTTGGTAAAAATTGGGGGGTCGATAGAGGGGTCCTTGGGCTGGCCCCATGTCGAGAATCATTTTCCCACGTAAGCGGGAGTGAGTTCTATACCAACAATGTGTTGGAACATGAAACACACGTACAGATTTCTAAGTAACTTCACATTCCACGGCTCTGTGGGCAGTTTGCCGGCTTGGGTCACAGTGCTGTGACTTGACTTCGCTCTTCCCCACCCAAGAATGCCTGCTCCTGGGCCCATAGCTCTTACCTTTGGCCTAGGAGGGAAGACACACCTGTCTCGAAGGGATATGTGAACAGCCTTTACTGACGTTGTGCCTCCTGAAAGCAGAGGCTGCCAGGACAAACCACGGCGACACGGACGTGTTTCTGCCCTGTTGGTTCCATGCCTGACTCCATGAGGCCCTGGGCGCGGGCCCCGCACGGCTACTTGATTGCGTCTAAGCTGCAGTCACGTGGACGAAAGCTCATTATCCACATATGATCTGTTGCCGCTTTGCTCTACAAACCCCTTTTGAGTCAGGGAACTTGAATTCTCGAAATAAGAAATCACACTCAAAATCCGTTGTTTGGACCTGAAATGAGGGTTGGTGTTTGCATTTGCCGATTTTCCCACAAAGACTTAGCCTTGGGCTGCATTTCTATTTTTTTTTTTTTTTTTTT
>VBSM01003157.1:53012368-53023237 GCA_008086735.1 Cheirogaleus medius | reverse complement strand
GGCCTCCCAGAGTGCTAGGATTACAGGCGTGAGCCACCGCGCCCGGCTGCATTTCTATTTTTTGTGAGTCAGAACAAAATCAGATGCTTGCTCATCGCAGGGCCTGCTTTTACGACAGGTACTTCGGGTGGACGATAAGGATGGATGTTACTGGGCCCCTAGGACCTCACAGATGGTCCCAGAAATACCTGGGTGTTCTTGTTCTTACTGGTTAATATATTTCAGCCCCTGTTGACCTGGCCACATAGGAGTGCTCCTTGGAGACCCCAAGTCCAGTTTGCCTTGGAAGTGTGTTCCAAGGGTCGGAAGAGATTTGGGCAGAGTGCCACCTGAGGATGAAACTAAAGTAGGGTCTTACAGCCTGCCACAAAGGATTTTAAATTATTTATGAAGATGAAATATCATGCCTGGTTTTCATCTGGTCCCATGGAGAAGATGCGATCCAGCTCCCTGACTCGGCCCGGGATGGAACCGAGCACAGGAAGGGACTGGAGGATGCACTGTCTCCTCTCACTCGGCTGAAGGCAGAATTTCCCCTTATTTTTATTGTAGTTTTTTTGTATTTAATATACAAGAATTTGACAAAGTACTACAGTATAATCATCTAATAATAACCATTTTACCCCATAAAATTATTATATCCAGTCTTAAAATGTTAAATATGTCACTATTAGAAGAGAGTAACATAAAACTCAGTTTGTAATATTAAAACTCGTAACATGACACAATGTTATCAATCACATTCCCTGGTAATATTAAACTTTCCTCATTTTTCTTTAATTTTGCATTTTTAGTGTAACAAATTGAGATTAAAGCAGCAGGCTTTTGTTCACAATCTCTTGGCAGTGAGTGGCAGGAAAGTTAGAAGCAGAGAGATGACAAAACAAATCACAGGAATCCCTAATATTTAATAATGTTTGAAATAGATTACTGAGATTTAAGATCCTGAGCGGTAACCGGTGATGGATCAGTGTAGATGTTCCAGTAATCACAGGGCATTTGTGTGAGGCCCCTTTCGAATACATGTAGACAATGAGAAGAAAAAGCTTGAATTAAATTGCATAGCTTGGAAGAAATTAAAATATACCTCTCCGAAGGTTTCAGTTTTCTCGGTGTTTTTTTTTTTTTTTTTAATGAACTCTGAATATTTTACTTTAAAGACAGAACAACCTGTCAAATGTGGAGTTATTTTTTAAATAACCATGTTAATACGGCTTAACACAAATGACTGCCTCTCTGAACCATCCTCTGGAAAATTTAAATGGCAAAAATATTTTCCTGCGAGTGTTTAAAAATGTCTCAGCATGCTTACCTATTATGTTTCTAAGAAAACAGAGCTGTAAAAGTTGCCTTTTTTTATTTTACTAATAAGCAAGGGCATATCTTTTAAAACTCTTTGTGATTTAACAATCTCTGTGATGAATGGAGGACCGTTGCGTAATAAAGTTAAAAAATACGTACAGCGTGAGCCAGCCCGGCTTCCTCCTTGCACACAACAGATGTATCGATTGCTTTGTGGTGCGTTATGTGGCACGTTCTACCTCACCGCATCAGACTTTCCCACCCCGTTTATAGATTCAGCTACATCAGCTGCGGGATCATTTGCACCAAGTACCATTTAGCTTTTCAATAAAGAGGCCCCCCTTTGGAAGGTTTGGCCAGATTTATTGCAGGTGCTGCACTACTTGATGCCGTTTGCTCACGTAGCAACATGAACGTGTGCTCCCCATGCAGAAGATCCTGCGTGTGGACCGTAAGTTTTATGTTGCGCTTTCTGCTCTCACGTCTCGCGTGTATCCGTGGAACTTGGACGGCACGTTCTTAAGTATGTCTGTGAAATTTTCATCGCAAGTTCGCAGTTCTCTGAGAGTTTTTATGGCAAAGAAATACAGATGCGACTACAGGGGTGGAAGAGGGCCTAGCAATTTCTACTCCATTATTAATAAGAGTCATTTTTTTGTTGCTGCCAAAGAAAAGCCTCCATCTATAGCAAATTTAGTATTGGCTGCAGATCTCATAGCTTCATGGTGATAGCTACCAACCAGCTTTGTTGCAATTACGAATTTGAATGACTCATGGCCAAGACAAAGTGCTTCCAGAGAAAACACTTGTGGTTACCAGCTGTAAGCCCCAAAGAACCCAAATAAGGTTCACGTGAGTTAATTGAGCAGCTACTGGGTAGAAGCCACGCTGTTAGGAACGGGGAGAGAGGAAAGAAAAGGAAACATCGACCGTTTGCATAAGGTGAGCGCTCTCCACGCCTCCAAAGAAAATCTGGAGAAGGGGTTCATTTTGCTTCGGAGAAGTGGGGAAGACGTCACAGGGGAGGTGGGGCGGGAGTCTGCAAAACTGTGAGGAGGAGCGTACGGTAACCTGGAAAGGTGTTATGAATTCAGGTATAGTGGAGTGTGTGTAATTCAACCAGTGACGCCTCTATCATACTGGGAACATTGGGAACATTTTATGAGAAACCTTTCATGTGCATAATTTCATTAAACCCTCGCAACAAGGTAATATCTGTTCCGTGGTAAAATGAGGATGTTGGGTTTATTTAGGTCAGCTGAATTTCTAACTCTGAACAAGATTTCAACTCATGATCTGATCACAAACCTCTTACAACTTCCATGAGGGGTTTGCAGTAATAAACCCGGTTCCGGTTGTTGATGTAAAAACCACTTTCTGGTCCCATTTTTGTCAGAACTTCTGGATCTGGGCACTTCACCATTTTCAAAGCTCATTATTCACGCATTCATTCAGCCGTCCTTCCTTTATGTCCACAGTACGGATGGGAGGACTGACCCGTGTTCAGCGGGACTGACTTTGCAGGGTTGGGACAGTGCACTTCCCTCCCCTCATCCCTGCCCAAGTGCTCTGTGACTCCGACATCCGCGCCGATGCCAGGTGAGCTGTCTGCGGCCGCGGGGGAGCAGAGCTGGGTCTGGACCTGTCCTCCTGGTGTGGGCTCAGCTAGTCAAAGTATGGCCGCCGCCTGGCCTAGGAACTCAGTTTGCATGTGAAAATTATATTCATGATTCTCATGGTGCATTTTATGGGCAATTTGAACGTAGAGTTATTTCTTAGAATTCTCAAAGGTTTATTTTATATCTTCTATGCTCAAAAAGCCAAAGAAAGGAGGGACCAAGTGTGCTCTATGTTTCTGAGCTTCTGCACCAGGAGTATTCATTTTCTGGGTATGAGCACTTTTTAGAGAAGGGGAGAGAAGATAAACGTTGAAGAAAAGGGTACATCTGGGCAGAATGATGCAATTGTTTGTTATCACTGTGGTTGCGTTTGCTGGGTGAATATCTGAGCCCATGAAGTGAGCTGGATCCTGCCTTCTGCCCGGGCTGTTCAACTCGCTGCCACCACTTTTGTAGAATCGTATTTATTTGCACTTAATTTTAAAAATCAGTTTGGCAGACGTCTCCATGACAGGGTAATTCTTATGTAGGCATTTTTTTTTTCATAGGACTTGGGGCATGGTTTTCGATCAGGAACATTTTGAGCGAGAGACAGAGTATTGGTATGAAATGTGAGTCTGTGTGCATAGGGCTTCCTCCAGCGCACTCGGCCAAAAGCAACACTCGGCCACTGCTGCATCGTCTTAATGAGTTAAATACCACGCATGGCTTTGGTTTCTTAAGCGAATGCATTTGTATCTGTTTCTGAAACTGTCAGGAATTAGTCAAGCACATATTCCTGTGGAGAAGAAAAATGCATGTTCATGAAACTCAGCTGGACTTATTTCTGTCTGTGGTGAGAAGGATTGTCCAAGACACAGCTGTGTCGCAGAATTGAATTTGTTTCTGAGAGTCGTTCCTACCCAGAGCCCAGACTGATGTGTGAAATAAAGAACCCCCCCTCTTTTTACATTAGCGCGCGGGCACCGTTATCAAATCCATATGCTGCACAGAATGAGCCACCTTTTATTGGAAAGCTTGACTACCAAGAATGAAAGGCACCGGACGAAGGAGGCTCTTTGAATGGGTTCCAGGTTTTCCTCTTTTTTACTGCTAATGGGGGAAAGGAAATGGCCCAAACCGAGTAGGAGTGGCTGTCAGGTGCCTGAGCGGAGGCCGTCAACAGAGCCGGAGGGACAACCTGGTCTCCACGCTCAGCTCCCGTGAGGAAGTGACCGCGCGCTGTCCCCTCCCCATTCACGTGGACTGTCATGACCACGATAGAAATAAAACTGTTTCATAGGAATGGTAACAAATGCTTGTTTTCTAAGCAAACTGTTAGAATCTCCCTTTATGCATAAGGAAGCAAACTAGCAGAAGCGTGATACGCGCGTGTGTTCACAGACAGAAGGTTGTCGGGACGTTTCAGTTTATGCCCATCAAAGTCACGCGAGCCCCTTACCAGAGTGCATGGCGCGTGCAGCCCTCCAGGTCCTAGGTCTTACCTGTTTTGACGGGATGATGCTATTAATCGAGGGTTTCTGGGTGTGCCCCTTCCTCTCTCACTGCATGCTCAGGGCCTGTCCCGGAAAGCCTTTTTGCTGTTTTGGAGGTTTGAGTTGTGCCAACGTCATTTACAAAATGCTCAGCTACTGCTAATGTGAGTTGTGAGAGCTACAAGTGGCTGGTGAGAACGGTGTCCTGCTTGTTTGGTCTTGGTGGGATCATTTGGTCAGATATTTCTTCTTCTTCTTTGCATGAAATTGTTTTACTTCGGCACAGTAATGAACGTGTGCCACGGGGCGACGTATCCCAAACAGCGGATGATCCCCAACCCATTTGCATTTGTTTTGGGAGTGCGTGTTTGCATCTGCATGCGTGATTGGTTTAAGAAGACTTCGATCGAATGTCAGCGATGGATATGGCCAGTTTGTTTTCAAAGGAGACGCGTCTGTCTCAGCGTCTTCCTTGTGTTTTCTCAGACGTTAACAGATGCAATCTGGTGCCTTCGCCAGGTCAGGGGCAGCTTCAGGCTCCTTTGGATCAGGTGACCCCACAGCAAGGTGTTCCCCGCCTGTGCTTGTCATCACGGCCGAGAGCCGGGCATGGGGGCCGGTGCAGAGAGAGGGAGGCTCACATCTAACAACCTCATGGTCAAGGGCAGTGGCTTGAGGCCAGACCCAAGTTCAGATCCCTTTCTTGTCGCCGCTAACCTAGCTGTGACCTTAGACACGTTCATTTGCTTCTCTGAGCCACAGAGTCCCCAGCTGCGAAGACCAGTCCCGGCGCCCCAGGGTGTTGGCAGGGAGTGCCAAGTGACGTCATGGGTATACCTTCCGCAGCTCCAATACTGGCATGCAGCAAGGGCCAAATCAACGGCCGTCGCTAATTTCACTGCGCAGCTTCCTGACGGCAGCAAATACGCAGACGTCAGAAAAAATCCGAACGCTCCTTACGCAAAAGGGATGGTTCCCTTTCAAGATAATTTGTATTATTTCAGCCACGCTTGTTTCTCTAAGTTAGTGTATCTTTCTAGATGCTGGGAAGAAAGGCCTACTTATTTTAATATTCTTTTATTAATTTTATTTTTTTCCCTTTTATTTCATCATATTTTTAATATTTTAACTAATAAATGCACAGATGATATTCCTTCTGTCTTTATGGCTTGAATTATGATATTGCCATTTTCTGTCACAGTGAGTCGTTTTGAACGTACGGCTATATTAGATATATGTCATTTGTTTACAAGGTTCTAGGTGGATGATTAGTCGGAAGGATGGAAAAGGGTTTTGAGCAAAGAGAGGAGCGGGTTTGGGAGATGAGTAGGAAGAAAGGTTGGGGCGAAAGTAGAAGCCGCCGGTGAGCAGCGGTCTGAGGCAGATGGCGCCAGCGTCAAACTCGCGATTCTCTGTGTTGTGAAGGCGTCATGGGGTTGAGCGTCGTAAATGCTCACGGGCCACACCCAGCTTTGCTCTTCCGACCTTTCCTGCCTCTCACCCCCTGTGTCCCCCAGCCCTGTCACGTTTATGGGTGAGGATAGATTCCAACGTCACAATTCAAGGCGGAATGGACAGTTCAACAACATAAAATTAAAGCATACGGCCATTTCCTCGTTGGACAACTCTCTCAACCGAACGTCTTTAAAAGATGCTCGAAAGTTTCACATGGGGCCAGGCGCGGTGGCTCACGCCTGTAACCCTAGCACTCTGGGAGGCCGAGGCGGGAGGATTGCACAAGGTCAGGAGTTTGAAACCAGCCTGAGCAAGAGTGAGACCCCGTCTCTACTAAAAATAGAAAGAAATTAATTGGCCAACTAAAAATATATAGAAAAAATTAGCCAGGCATGGTGGCGCGTGCCTGTAGTCCCAGCTACTCGGGAGGCTGAGGCAGGAGGATCCCTTGAGCCCAGGAGTTTGAGGTTGCTGTGAGCTAGGCTGACGCCACGGCACTCTAGCCCGGGCAAGAGAGTGAGATTCTGTCTCAAAAAAAAAAAAAAAGTTTCACATGGAAAACAGGTTATCTGGGAGGAGAATCTTTTGGAAATCTAATGTGGCGTTAGGCATCCACACGTCCAGCGTCACAGGAAGAAGACCGTGTTTTGGAAGAAGATAATAATAACACGCGCGTCTTGAGGATCAGATCCAGGGAGATTTTTAAACTCTGTTTCTGAAAAAGAACATCACACCCTCAGTGTGAGGGGCACAGGAGTTTTAACAAGAACGCAGTTTCCTGGCAGACCTCTGCCATAGCTTATGGATATCTTTGCAGGTTAAATTTTATTTAAAAAAAACCTGTAACATAACGTTGAGTTGATAGATATTTGGGCCACTGTTTTAATATCAAAGTATGTCAGTTGTGAACATCTACCCGTTGACTAAATGAACTAGTCTGGGGAAGACTCAAGACATTAGTCCCTGCTGGTGGAACAATACAATTTGACAAAATAAGCAAAGAAAACATATATTGATCATACAATGCAAACAAAAGATGCTCCCTTATTAGTCAAGATCAAAAAGTCCATGATTGGTGATCTCTTCCTATTAGGTGATGATGCGATAATTCAATGATGTTCTTAAGACTTCCAGTAAATTTCCACCATTTCAAACCCTACGGAGGCCATTAAATCAAGGCTGATTTGGACACGAATATTTCTCTTCTACAGAAACATATAAATGGGGTCAGATGGTCAAGGTAGTTGAAGTAAGTGGCAACTATTAATTTTATTGAAAAGACCTCCCTCGATTGATGTTCCTGGTGCGAAAGGCTGGTTCATCTCCAAAGGGTTAACTGCAGTCCCACTAATGGAAACACTGTCGCCAGGCCGAGCAATATAGTTTAATGCACCTGCTTTGAATTCTGAGTTCACGTGTGGTCTGGACTAAAGGCCAGGCAAATTTACAACACTTCATGCATTTCCATGGAGGAACATTTTCACCGAAGGGTATGTAAATACTACGCTAATCAGAGGTTCTGGAATTCCAAATGCCATAAAAGGCCACGACCTGAAGCCCTGTTCAGATATGAGTGAGGGCATAGACTAAACTCTTTTGAATGACGGCTAACATGGTGCGTTCTGCATGAAAAATAACCTCTAATACATGACCCCTGCTTTTTTCTTTTCAAATCGATGGCTGCAGTGAACGGGGAAGGGGGAGCTACCCACACGCCCCGTATGTTTACACCTAAACAGGCGAGAGTCTGGCTGAGTGTTGGCTTCCCCTCAGGAAGATGGAAGAGCAGAGGATTTACCTTGGAAAAGAGTTCTTTTCTTTTTCAAGATTCTCAACGAGATCCAAATAAAAGCGAAAGAAATACAAACATATGGAAAAATGAGTATTTCCAAAGGACCCACTCTGTCAGAGAGTGTGCGTGGATCTCTGGCAATACGGATCAATCCTTCCTTGCTCGGAGAGCCTGTGGCCTCCAGCCTGTCAGAATTGTGTCTCTCTGAGCGGATGGGATGTTTTGGCCGCTTAGAATCCCAGCTGAGAGACCCTGTTTCCTGCGGCTGCTTTTAGGCACACAGAAAGTCCTGTTCTTTCCCCAGATTTCAGCCTGATCAAAAAAAGGACCATATGCCCTTCAACGATGGGGTCTCCTCTTCCCCAAACACAAAAGCGTCTTCCCATATCACGTATTTCCAAGTCTCGGTAATCTCAACTTGTGTGATCACAGGATCTGTGCTATTTGCCTTTTGTCGCTCAAAATATTTGACCAGTGCTGTGTTTGGTCTCACAAGACTTAAAGCTGTGACACTCCCGTGGGCCACGCTATGTGCAGAGGTTTCTGAGGAAATATCTTGTGTTTGGCCTAACTTTTTCTTTACAAAAATAGAAATCTGGCTACTGCCAATCATACGGCTTTGCAATTTATCGCATGATTTCAAATGCGCTGTCACACCGTTTGGGTATTTCGAGGTGCCTGCCTGGCTATGCCCCCGCGCACGCTGTCCCTTCCACCGCGTCTCTGGGTTCCCCCGGCTACGCCGTCTCTGACGCGGAGATTTGCCCGCGTGCCTTTTCCATGCTGCTTGTTCTCTTGAAGCTGCCCTTGTGCTCGTTAAAATATCACTGAAATTAAAGGGCCTTCTCTCATGTGTTTAGGCAAACATCGCGTATGGTTTCTCTTGCCCCGAGCCATCCCTCCAGGTGCGGGATCTGCGCGTCTGTTTGAAGGAGACGATATCGAAGGTGGCAGTGACAAGGTGCTCCTGGTGATGACTTAAGGCCTTTTGGATGTAAACGGTGACCTCAAGCCCTGGGGAAGGGGGTGAGGAGTAACCAAGCTGTCGGGCTCCTGTGTCATGCCTCCCAAATCTCCCACATCTTGCCAGCAGCTCCCTCTTCCCCCGGGAGGTCCCCTGTGGCCACTCCGGCCAGCACCACCCGGCCCTTCTCTGGACGACCTGCTGTCTGGCCTCCCTGTGACGAGTCAGCTCCTGTCTCTCCTCACCACACATGAGAACAGCTCATCTGCAACCCAGATCTCGTCGTCCTCTTACCCTAATGGGAACGTCCCCTAGCTGCACGCTAACTACAGGACAAGCCCCGACTCTTTTGTAAAGCAAAAGAGTCATTAATAATATGACATCAGCCTGCTTTTCAGACTAGTCTCCTTTTGACTTTCCCCATGAAGTTTGGGACCCGGCTGTATCGAAGTGTGTGCCAGTCTCCAAAAATGTCATTCGGAAGGTCCGTACCGCTATGTTCGTTCTCCCGTCTACCTCCCCGAGAATGTGTCGCTCACTTTCAAAAGCCAAAACGAATGCTGCCGTCTTCATGAAAACCTTCGCTAGTGCTGTGACCCAATCCCTACGTCCACGTCCCGAACCTCATTCCAACCCCAAGTCCAAGACTAGTCAGTGTATGGCTCTGATCACCGACAGCACGTTGTTTATATTTCTCTGTGAGCAAATCTGGGTCTCTTTGTAGACAGTAGGTTTGGGGACAGGTCGGGGGCCGTGTCTCACTCACACTCGCGTCGTCACGAGTGGCTCGGGGCAGGAGCTCCGTCGGCGTGGACCGGGCAGGCCAGAGCCTGTGTCGCAGGTGGGGGCAGGCTCCCTGCCAGTCTGTGTTCTGTGTCACTGGACGACACCGGTGCTGCCAAATGCCAGCGGCCCAGTTACCAGGGCGCTCTCCCTCCCAGTCGACACTCTGCCTTCCACGGAGGACCCCCGGCGGGCTGGGAGTTCAAGCCTACGCCGAGCTGCCCTGTGGCCGTGGGGAGAATTCAGAGCCGTCGTAAAACCATTCTGCTGTCCGCTAGTGGGCCCAGGGCTTAAACTCTGAGCCTTTTATTTCTTTTCTTTCAATTCTTCGGTGCATCTCCACAGCGCCCTGTGCCCCCTGGGCCCAGGTGTGCTGCCCTGTGAGCAGCTCTTCACCGACAGGTGCATCCCAGGTGGGGACAGGTGACACTGACGTGGCTATACCTCCACACACGGTCCCAGGGTCCCACGTCTCCACTGCCAGCTGGGTTGGGTGGCCGAGCCCCGACGGCAAGCCCTGAGAGCTCTTCACCTGCAACCTCTCCTGTCGCCAGAGACGGCATCAGCAGGGCTCGGTTGAGGTGACAGAAGCCCGCCAGTGCCGGGCAGATGCTGGCTCCACCCAGGGAAGTCGGTGCTCCCGAGGGGGGGGCTGGGGTGCCGGCGCGGGCTTGCTACCGGGCCACAGAGTGAGCTCAGCAGGTGCGCCCAGCCCCGCTTCCAGGGCTGCACCGCCGTGGGCGCAGCTGTGACAGTCGCCACCACGATGGTCGTCCCTGGGACCACAGCATGCTTACTGCCATCCAAGGACGGAAGTACTACTCTCGAAACCGTGGGTTTTAGAGCCACGCGGACTTGCTAAGACCGGCACCCGGGACATGGACGCTGTTCGCTGCCTCTTGCCCCGGCTGATGCAGCTTTGAATTCAAGTCTCCCGAGGGAGGAAACGCTGAGTGCCGAATCTGAGTTGCATCTGGACTTCCCGCTGCAAGAAGCCCAGGGGACGTCGTCTGCGGCTTCCCAGCCCGTGCACCCACAGAAGGATGTTGGGACAGCCACGATGCCCCAGTCCCGCAGGGTCAAACACAGCACGCCTCGGCTCGCCCCATCCGCACGGCAGGGCTCGCGCCTGCACCTGCTGCCGCGGCGTCCGCATGTGCCCTCTGGGTGCCGGCGTCGGGCTGGGGCTGATCCCGTCTCTGCAGAACTGTGCCCGTAAGATCCACGTCAGGATGGCCAGCGTGTGAGTGCCCAGGGTGTGTGTGCTCTGTGTGTGGTGTGTGTGTGGTGTGTGTGGTGTGTGTGTAGGGTGGCGTGTGAGTGTGTAGGGTGGCGTGTGAGTGTGTAGGGTGGCATGTGGGTGTGTAGGGTGGTGTGTGAGTGTGTAGGGTGGCATGTGGGTGTGAGTAGAGCGGCGTGTGAGCTTGCGTGGGGCGGCGTGTGAGCATGTGGGACGGCGTGTGGGCGTGCGTGGGGCGG
>VBSM01003157.1:53000798-53012268 GCA_008086735.1 Cheirogaleus medius | reverse complement strand
TGTGTGGGGTGGCATGTGTGTGGGGTGGCGTGTGAGTGTGTGTGCGGTGGCGTGTGTGTGGGGTGGCGTGTGTGTGGGGTGGCGTGTGCGAGCCAGGAATGTACCTTCCCCAGGGCTAACGTCCCGGCTGAGATGTGTCGTGGAAGGTGCCGGCCATCACAGCCAGCTCACATCTGTCTGAACGGACAGGCCGGGAGCGGGACGCAGCCTCACAGCACCAGAGCGGCCGCGTCGCAGGCGGAGAGCGGGAAATGGCTCCTGAAGGTCCCCAGGCTGGGAGGGCAGCGGTGGCTCCCGAGGGTACGTGGGCGCCGGCACGGGTGGGGAGCACGGAGTCCCCTGCACCGGGCGTCCCGCAGACTGCTCGCTCCGGACCCTGCCACTGCGGTCCTCCCCCCCACGGGCTCACCGGTAGCCTGCGGTGACCCGGCGTCCTCAGCCTGTCCCCACGGGTGGCTCGCCCTGACCCCGGGCCTGTCCGCCAACCCCAGGCTGTTCCAAGGGCGCGTCTTGTTCCGAGCCTGTTCCTTCCCATGATCCGTGGCCTGGTCGCTGCCCACTGCCCCGGCCGCCCAGCTCTGTCCTGGGGAGACGTCCGAAGTCCCAGGTTCTCTTGAGACACACGGAATTAGTGTGAGAGAACTAGGGGCCGGGGGCCTGTTCCACCCCCTTGGGATGGCCCCTGACTCTGTTGCCAGTTTTCCCTTAGGCTTGTCCCGATCCTTTTCCTCACTGGGATCAGGTTGCATTTTCACTCTCACCTCTCAAACCACATTTCGGTGGGTTTTCTCTGCCCGGTTTCCTCAGCAACTGCTAATAGAGCAGCCATCCCCCAACATGTGAACAGAAATAAGCCATGTTCCCTCCTCCATTTGTTTAAATTTTGGTTTTTGATTCTGAGATCTCCGAACAGTTTCCCAGCATAAGCCGATAGGGTGGGACAAAAAGTAAACATCCAAACAAACACAAAGGCCGCGGGCTCTGTCAGCATCTCGGTTTACACAGAACCGTGGATTCCTGTTTAAATATTTAGCTAAGCTTGATTCCTTTTAAAGCTCCAAGCCAAACCTTATTTTTCCCTTTTTGAACCAACCGATTGAAACACAGGTGAGGAATGAGGGAAGGGGTTCCCTCTGGACAGAGTAAGAGTAACGACGTGTCTTCGTGTCGTAGTTTCTGTTTCCACGGCAGGATTCCTCTGCTAGACGTTTGGATGAAACCCCAGTAGCCACGCTGGCTCCGGTCATTCTCAGTCCGGGAAGAAGTGTCCAGGAACATTTAGGCTACAGAGTCAGGTCAGCCCTTCCTGTCCTGAACCATGTTTAGAGTCAGGGAGCATTTGTGGGCGACTCCAGCCTGGCTGGCCCCAGGCCAGACTCCCTGAAATGGGTCAGGGATGGACGTCATGTGCTGGTGAAGATGCTTGACTGATGCTTGATACTGTGGGTGGAGAAAAATAATCGTTTTACCAACATCATTCTAAGAAAATATTACACTTTGATTTAACCTCTGTCTTTCATGGCGAATTAATCTTTGTGTTTTATTTGTTCTGTTTTTAAAACGTAATTGAATTTATTGGTGAAACATTATAGTATATAATATCCCAAACTTAAGACTTAAAAATTTCAATCTGTGATTCTGTTTTGAGAAAGAAAAGTATAGTCAAATTCTACATCTGCACATGGGTATGTTTTCTGTGGACTCTGCCCAAAGCAGTGTCTATCCTGGCCTGAGGTTTGGCCACCTGGCACACTATGGGGGTCTTTGTTTTGGAATAACACAAGTAAACTTTATTATTAGCTTGAGCAAAACTTAATTTTGGTAGTAAATCTGCTACCAAATCAGTGTAATACAGTATCGGGACAAAGAATTTGAAATTGTGCATATGAATCTTCCTATTGGAAGAGTCCATGAATTGATGAAATATATTGGCTTCGTAAGTTCTTTTTACTAACAAGTTTTAGAATATTCTGTCCAAATAATCTGTTTATTCTCCTGTGCCCATCTTTGTTTTACTGTGTTTCCCCTCTTCTACTTTAACTAAAATATTAATATGATTTATTTTCTTATAACTGAACAGTAACTGGAGACAATAGTTGCTTCAGATGTGTGTTTTACCTTCACTTCTTTCTTCTCTACACTTTTATCTGCTTACAGTGGAAGTTCTCGATCCTATGAACAAAATGCTGAATGGGTCAATTAGCAGCAAAATGTATCTTGGCTGTCAACGGTTTACCGAAGTTACCCTTCGTAACCGAAGGAAACTATCTTCTCAGAGATGCAAACACACACGTCCTTCTAGTCTAATTTGGATCCAGTGGCAAAATAACCTCTGGTTGAGAACTGTCTGAGATCAAGGAAAAATGACATGCATGACCTGTCCCAGTCGAGAAATTCATTTTATTACTAGCTGCGACACTAGAATAAAGGAGAGAGTCGAGCAGAGACTGGCAGAGCTGCACTGGACCCGCGGTGACAGATAACACGACCAAGATACCAATCCTTGTTGCTGGAGCCACTGAGATTGTGGGGGGATTGCTTGTTATGAGACACAACCTTGCAACAGCTGACTGATACACGCAGTTAGGCCTGGCCTGAGTCTCATGCTGTTCCCACCAGTCAGAGGATAGAGCTGACCCGATGGGGAGGTTGGGGGGGACTTCTGGAATAGCAGGTGGAATCTCCTTAAGTTTGCTGTGGCAGGCAGGATAACGGCTCCATGTCCTAATCCCTAAAACCTGCGACTGTGTTACCTTACAGGACAAAAGGGACTTTGCAGGAGTGATTAAGCTAAGGCTCTCGAGGTGAGTCCACTGACTGGGGCCATCCCTTCTTGTGGCCAGTGGACAGCTTGCACCCCCACTCCCTGCAGCCCTCAAAGGAACAATCATCACCGGTACGAAATGTGGATCCATGGCCGTGAAGAGAACCTCTGTTTCTCTAAACTCTTAAGTTGGTCCATGGGTTTCTTCCTTCCAGAAAACCTAATTTGGCCCTTGCGATGGAATCATAGATAGAGACGCATGCCACCGTGGGGCGGTTTTAAAAAGCATGTGGTCAGCCCAGGTCACCCACGTGAGGCCATGCGGAAAAGGCAGCAGAGACATTCTGACGTCTTTGACAGATGGCCCTAGTGTCGGCTGACACGTCTGTACAAGCTGCACCTCACGGACAGAGCACAGGTGGGCGTGTGATTTCAGAGTCTGAGCTGTTCAGAGATCTGATTACGATTATTTGACAAGATGCAAGACCTTTTCAGAGACTTTTGCTTAGTCACTGTACCGGTGAGCTGATTACACGATGAAATTAAATTCAATTGGAAATATCTCCATGACCTATGACCTCAGCACAATTCAGCTGGTGACAGTTTGGGAAATACTTTTGTCATCGTATTAACCAGAAATCACATCTCAGCTTTTAAAAACATTTTTATGATATTACGGAACCATAGGAGTTTGTTCATGCTCATTGGCCATCTGCTTATTTATTCTGCAAACATTTATTGGATGCTTACGGAATGCCATTCTGACCTATTGTTAACACACAAGGCCATGTGTTTGTACATCTACACATTTGTGCAGGACTTGGATTTTTGGGAAACAATCATCCCAACATATTGAAAACAAGAAAAAAAGAGAAAGTTTCAAAAACATCACATCCTTTATCGTGTATTCATGCTTTCTTGACATTTGGCACTAACAGGAATGACCTGCAGATTCTAGGGACTGCCCCTTAGAGAATAAGGAAAAAAGATTCCTCACCCTGCAGCTGTGTTCCCCACATGAAGGATTTGGATAGTTTGCATTTTTATTTCAATAACTTCCCCACGGTGATCCCGTATTTTCTGTGCCAATAGTTTCATTTCCAAATGAGATATCTTGTACATGGTAAATCTTAGAAAAATCTTGTTGTTCTCATGATTAGTATCATTACTTTTATTGTTGCCTTTTCTACTGAGGTTGAATTAGTTAAATTGTCCTCAAATTTAGCTTGGGCTGAGGCGTTAGTGCTGAAAAATAAATGTACCAAATAAATAATACTTACTATGGATGGTTTTGTCCATGACTTTATCCTATTTCTTTTTAATATGCAAGTTTATATTGTATGTAATAATTTTCTTATTTTCAGATTTTAATGTTTGACTTAATTCCACTATCCAGAAATTTTTGTTTGCTCATTTTGCTCCTTCTTGGACCAAACTTATTGAAGTCGAAGTGCCATTTTTTTCTCACCCTCCCACAGAATCCATCACGCAGAGAGATGCTAATGAGAGCTGACGGAGGAAGGGTGCACAGGTGTATTATCCGGGCTCAGATTGGCAACTCTCTGATACACACACATAGGCGCACACGCACGCACACGCACACAGACGCCCGGAGCCCTGCCTGATCAAAGACTTCCATTTGGTTGAACTTGGCAATGATTTTGAAATGTTGACAACTGTCAAATTAAGATCACCCAAGCCATTTCACAGGCTCAAATTTGGATGCAGGTCTCAGAACAGAAGGAGATAGCGACTGGCCACTGCCCAAGTGACTTTACCATCTATCATTCCGTTAGCGGCGCCTTCTGAAATGAAGCACAACAGAGATGGGGGAGGTCAGCTTCCCGCTCCAGAAATCAGTGCCTTCCACGTCTACCTCCGTGCGCAGGGGGAACACAGATTGGCCTTTTATTTAAAATGTGCCAACGGGGTGCATGGTGAGATTTGCTGCTTTCCCACCCTGCCCCCGTCCCTATTTGCCTTCTCTCCCTGCATCCACCCTGGAGGAGTGTGTTTCCGTGCAGGGGGGTGGGGGTGGGATTTCGGCGTTCAGTTCCCCGAAGTGCTGCGTCTTCCTGTGTGTGGTCACAGCGCTGTTTGCTGCCGCTGTGCTTCAAGGTTACCCCTGTCCTCGCTGCCAGTCCCAGTTAAAATGCTCGTGTGTTCATTGTCTTCCTCCCGATTTTAAGCTCTTTGGGAGCAGTGACTGTATCGTCTCAATTTTGGTCCGTATTTTCACGCCAAGCGCAGCATTCTGCGTAGACGAGGGGCTTAATAAGTGATACCGATGCACTGGGAATAAACAGAGCATTCTGGTGCGCTGGCGCGTGAGAATTAGACGTCATTTTTATCTTTAATTTTTATGAGTACGTAATAGTTGTGCGTATTAAGGGGGTACATTGAATATTTTTGATGTACACAGGCCATGTGTAATGGTCGAATCAGGGTAGCTGGGCACCCATCACCTCAACCTTTTTTTGAGTTGCCATCATTCTTGGAACTGATAGAACAGAGAAATCTAAAATATTTACTGAAAACCTTTTCTTTGTCCTGTTTGCTTAGTTATCTATTATTAGCAAATTACTCAGCTAACGTTTTCACTCAGTCTTTTTATTTAAAAAGTGTAGTTTTCTGACTGTCTCTGAGGGTGCCCTCTCATCCACACGGTCATCCATGGACGTCCAGTGCAGTGCACGGAGGTGCCCCGCGTGCGTGAGACAGACCGTCTGGGGGGAGCCACAACATGCATTTCTCAGAGCCCCTTTATCCAAGGGAGTAGTCCCAGCTTATCAGCAAATTTATATCTAGGGAGTGGAAGAAATTAAACCCCCAACTAACCCCAGAGTCTGCTGTAAAGGTACCAGAGCGACCAAGCTCCATGCTAAAAGCCAGTCCGGTAATACCCTCCACATGCCGCAGACCGCTCAGGCGTCCGCACTCCTGCGCGGAAGCTGTGGCTCCACGTCGCACGGCTGCACGTGCAGCAGGCTGGGGGGACAGGATGCACGGACGAATCAGCACATCCGAGTGTTTTGGGAATTTCTTCTGTAGATGCGAATTAGAATTTATTTGGGTGCTGTGACAATGAAGTGCCCACGTCACTGGTTAAAAGCAGACCCTCCCATTAAATACGCGACGTTTCTTGCCTATAGGATGTCAAATGTCGACGGAGAGAGCGCCGAATGGCTGTTCTGGGATGGCTCCCTCCCGCCATGTGCTGCACGCAGGAGGACACGGCAGCACGTAGGCATGCACGCAATGACTCGTGCGTTTCGCAGTTCCGGATTCCAGGGTACCACGGAAATGTTCTCTAGCGCGAAGAAGCCAAGCCTCCTCAGAACCCCTGTCTTTTGGAACTTGAATAGGAAAGAGAATTCCCTGGAGGAATCAGCCGTCCAATTTTCTTTTAATCCTCAGCTTGGGAGCCAGCCGTGAAGGTACCGTATAGAAATAAGAAGGCTTCCGCCTGGCCCGTCCCTGAGAGATGCCTTGTTCCCAGGCAGGCAGGTAGAAGTACAGAGTGTCGAACACACCCAAAGCTTCTGTTGATGGCTGCGCGGGTTGTGCCGGGCACCACCTCCGGAATCGCCGTTTGTATAGGCTAAGGTGTGACAGTTCCCCACCTCCGGTTGTGCAGTGCACAACCTGAACCACTGCACATGGGCGGTCAGGGTCGGGTGGGCCCCTTCTGCTGGGGGTCTGCGTACCCTTCTCTTGAGAAGCACCGGCTTGTGCTCTGCATCCAGAATGGTCTGCCCCTGCCCAGTGGTGGGACGGGGCCACCTTAGGGTTGTTGAGCGAGAACTCGAATGTGTGGAAAGTGTGGGCCGTGGAAAGAAGGGCGGGGCTGGTCCACTAGTTTCTATTACGTCGCTAATTGTGTCACTCTGGAGGAAAACACTTTCTCTTTTCCAGTCTACTCTGTTGAAAACATGGCTGATGTTTTCGACAGAGGTAATATCTTAATTTCCCGCCTCGAAAGATGACGCTAAAGGTAAATTGAATAACAGTTCTGAAGCTGCCCGGAGCAGTCAGACTGGAACAGCCACGGCGGCGCGGTCTCATGCTCACCCCTGGAAACGATGAGCGCCAGCGCACGACGCCCGGCGGGTCGGACTTAGAGGACGGCAGCTAGTGAAAGGGAAAAAATTCAGTCTTTTGTGGGCTCCAAACACTAAACGTGGTTTCTCTAAAAGAAATACGTTGTGTCCTTTGCCTTGATTAAACAGTTTTCTGAGCGTCAGTGACTCGGAACGTATACGGGCCCAGAACGAACGGCCTTTAAGACAATCTCAAAAATCCTTTGGGTGAAATGTGTTGAGAAGAAACCCGCGAGGCGATATGAACACACACCCAGAGACCCCTTCCGCCCTTCGGTTCCCACTGCGCCGGCGTCGCTCCAGGCCTTCGAAGGCCCCGGGCCTGGGCGTCTCTGCGAACTCCTCCTGGATCTGTGCCCCCCAACCCCTTCCCCGCTTCCTCCGTTTCTGGTATAACGTCCTTGTTCCGGGGTTCAGGGCTCATGAGTGTTGCCCGCGGCTACCCTGGACAGCACCTGTGTGTGAACGTACCCGAGGGGCGCCCTGCGGTTCGCCCCCAGCATGGCCCCCAATGCCAGGCCCTGGGGAGAGGCTGCCAGGCTCGGCCCTCGGGAAAAAGAAAGTCCGTGCGGGTGCCTTGCGGACCCCGGCAGCGGCTCCCCAAGTCCCAGGGGTCCCCGCTGATGTACGCGTCGTGACAGGCCCGTGCGCCGCGCACAGCTTGTTTGGCCGGGAAGGTGTGGGAGCGGCCGTCATGGCTCATCCCGACACAGGATGTCACCGGCTCTGCTTGGTGCCCGTCACCTTGACCGCGCGCTCCCGCCCATCCCGGGAGGACCTCGGGCTGTCTTTAATCTTCATCTACACAGTTCTGCAGCCTCCTTATGGAAGGCGATGGCACAGGGCACAGAGGGCCCCTTTCCCTGTCCAGATTCGTGGAATAGCAGCAGCACTTGGGAGTCGCCTGGTGGCCTGGGAAGGCAGCGGAGGGGCTGAGCAGGAGCCTGGGTGGCACACAGTGTGGCCAGTGGGGGGCCATGCTCCGGGGTCTCCCCACACTGGGAAAGGCAAGCGGTCAGGGTGTGTAAGGGGTTGCCGGTGTTCTGCCCCTCTAGAGGCTGCATATGTGGTGTCGTTATACACATACGGAATCTGTCAGGTGTGTGAGAGGCGGAGAGCACCGGGTGCCCTGGGAGTCGCGCCCCCTGGCACCGCCGGCCTCTGGGCTCCCCCGGCACCCCAAGGATGCCCTGGCTCCACAGGAACAGCCGGTTTCGTCTCGCCCACGAGGGACACAGGTCGGCCAAGGCCCCCGTCCCCAGGCAGTGCGGGAGCGGAGGTGCGGCAGGCACCTGCTCCGGGAAGCTGAGCGCGTGCCTGGCGTCCCGGTGGGGCGAGCCCTAGCCATGGGGACGGGGGCCGGAGTCCCTTCCTAGCTCCTCTTCCACCACAAATCACACTCCCCAAAGCGGCGGGACCTTCTTTCACACTTACAGCCAACCCAGACCTTCAAGTCCGTCTTCTAAACGGCTCGCCTTGACAGCACAGATAAGCGTTGAAACATACGGCCGCGCACACCTATCTGTCTGTCTCTCCAGGACAGGGCTCGGCCGGCAGTGCCAGGCACAAAACTGTGTCCTTCGCCCGGGGTGGGCTGGGGAGGGCCGGGCAGGGGTGCTGTGGAAAACGTCCTGTGTTCAAAACACCGTGACTTCCAAAAGGCCATGAGCTCTGTGGGTTAAATCTTTAAGCCAGGGGTTCCCAACCTATGGTGAGTTGTATAATTGTTTCCTTGCTTATTAAATGTAATAATAATACAAATAAAGTGCACAATAAATGTAATGTGCTTGCATCATCCTGAAACCACATCCCCGTCCCCGGTCCATGGAAAAATTGTGTTCTATGGCAATGGTCCCTGGCGCCAAAATGGTTGGGGACCACTAAATATGTTTTTATGTCATTGTGCTTTTCGTTTTCTGAAAGTTGCAACGCATCCCGAAGTGACAGTGGTTGAGTGGAACACCCAGGCCCTTACAATGCCGCTTGTGAGCAATTCGACCCCAATAAGAACTCGATGGGGGTCCATGTTGTATGCGAAGTTACTTGCACAAATTTTTAAAACCTGATGTGTATTTGTAGGCCCAGTGGTCACGTGCCCCCACGGAGGAAGCGCCGGCGAGCACCTGTGCCGGGCAGCGCAGTGAGGTGCTGACTGCGTAGCGTTCTCTGGCCTCTGTGGAATCTCGCCATCAGATGCCCCACAGATACCCAGCAAGGTGGGGGGCACGGGGCGTGGCTCCCCCGTCACCACGGCAGGACCACTGCCCTCCACGTGGACGGCGGGCTCCCTCAGGCACCGCGGCAGCGTCCTTCTACGACGGACGGCTCCAGAGCGTCAGGGAGTGCTCTCCACCGCAGCAGCCTGGAAGCCTTCCCCAAAGCGCCTGCGGGACCACCAGGAAGCGGTCTGTGTGCGGGAGAGCGTGCTGCCCGCGACTCCGGCCCGGCCCCTTCCGAACGGCGCAGGGTAAAGTCCGCAAGGAGTTGAGCTTTCCAAGCTCGAGGGGAGACCTCATCCCTGCTCGGATCACACACCCGGCGACTTCCCTGCGGCTCAGACCCGCCGCCCTCTGCGGGCACCGTGGCCTCGCACGCACGGCCCCTACCTTCCCGTAGACCCCGTTCCTGCAGCTCCGTCTCGTGGGTTGGACTGTGTCCCTCGACAAGGTCTGTGGAGGTCCTGGCCCCTGATACCTGTGAGCGCGACCTTGATTGGGAGCAGGGTCTTCGCAGGTGTGATCACGTGAAGATGAGGAGGGTGGGCCCTAATCCAATGGCTGGTGTCTTTTAAGAGGAGGGAATTTGGACACCAGCACACGGAAGAGCGACCGCATGTGGAGATGGAGGTGGAGGCTGGGGTGAGGCTGCCACAGCCAGGGGGCCGCCCAGACGGTGGAACTTTGCTATGGCAGCCGCAGCGAGCCCATACACCCTACTCTACATACGTCATGCTCTTGCCAAACCCAGACTGGGTCGTCTGGAGGAAGGCAGACAAGTGGGAGGGCCTGAATCTCAGCAGTATTCAAAGTCGACTGTAAAATAACGAATGTTAGTTGCTCTGTGTTTATGTCACACCTGTGTGTGCAGCCCCTTGAGGTAAGGGGCAGGTGCCAGAGCTCCCCCTGTCCAGGCAAGGTAACAAGCTCAGAGAAATTCACCCACTTCCCCCAAATCTCCTGGCAGGTAGGCGGTGCCTGCCCTCACCTGTGCAAGTGGTTTTCTGCTGTATGGAGCTCCACGCCTTTTGATACACACCTGTGACAGACGTGTTCGTTTCGAGCCCTGGGCTATGGCCCCGCATCAGACTGGAGTTTCTGACGGTCCAAGCCTCCCCCCCGCCCTTCAGAAGCTTCCCAGTCCCTCGGCGGCTTCCTGGTTCTCCCCTCTCATTTATTTCGCCCGCATGGGCAGTACTCCCGTTGGCATCTGCTGGCTCCGTTTTCAGTTGTATGGGCCACGTTTTGGGCAATTTATCATGTAGTGTATCTTCCACTAATTGTTCAGGAGGGTCCTTTGGGCTCACTGTCTAGAATGTTCTCTGGTTCCGCCCTGTGCTTCTGGGCCTGTGTGTGGTTAAGTCCCTTTGACCACAGTGCTTAGTAAACACCTCCCACCAGGAGGTAGAACTCGCACTGGGACTTTGATCCTGCCCCGTGTGCCGGACCCTGTCCAAGAGGCCAGAGGTTTTAGGAGACGCAGCACATTGATGAGCAAAGACCCTATGGGACTTTTGGCAATGGGGCCATTTTCGCAAAAATCAAGCTTGTCTTACTAGGGTAACGTCAGCAGCAACGTTTGAAGAACTCAGACCCAGGTGAATTCTGGATCTTGCAAAGTTTCACTTTTGGGGCCAACACGGCTCACGCAACGGAGCGCTGCTGCTTTGCCTCGGAGCACGCCCGCGCTGGGGAAGCTGTGACATCTCTGCCCGGGGCTCGCGGCCGACCTTCCGACCCGGCCCCAGCCCTCCCCAAGCGGTCCCCGCTCTAGTTCCCGGTTATCCGCTGCTGTTCTTCCTCGAACCTTTCCAGTGGGAACATACCTAGCACAAACTAAAACTCCTTTTTCTAGGGACAGGCTTTGCTAGTTTACAGGCAGACACTGAAGAATCGAACTGGACGTGGAAATCCTGACCATGCGGGAGTATTTCCTGCCTCCCTCCCTTCCTTCTTTCTTTTCTCCCTCTCTCCTTCCTTCTTCTCACCTTTCTTTTTCTGCGTGTGCTGTTCGACCTGAAGGAAACAGAAAATAAGTGGAAATTTCACAAGCCTTCGATTTCCTGGTCTTAGTAACAGGACTCGTGGCGAGGTGTTCTCGGGGCTGCCGACGGAGGAGGTTGGAGCCTGTCTGTCCCCAAACGCCCCGTGAGGGGCAATGGCGGTGGCCGTCCTCTCCCCGTGGTCCCGTTCCACCTTGTTCCGACGGTATCTGTCCTCCATGCAGCCCTGAGGTAGCACAGTAAGTGTTTTCCCCGCGGAAAACTCCCTTCCCCCCTCTGCCGCCCACCGCAGAGCCCTCGTCCTCTCGTCCCGGCTAATGGTGCTTCGGAGAAAGATCAAAGTCTCAGAGATAAGTGTTCTTTACACAATGTTCCTGACACTCCATT
>VBSM01003157.1:52966056-53000698 GCA_008086735.1 Cheirogaleus medius | reverse complement strand
GTGATCCTCCCACCTTGGCCTCCCAGAGTGTTAGGATTACAGGCGTGAGCCACCGCGCCGGGCCAGGAGGATTTTTTAAGTCTGCACACGAGCAGGCTGCGTTCTGGGGTTTGGGTGGAATGGCTATTTCTGACCCTACAGGGGCACGCGGGCGGGTGTTCGTCCTCGCCCTTGTTTCACTCGAGCCCTTCTGCAATGGTGTGGACGGGGCGCGGGGCGGGGGCCGACCGCGTGTCCCGTCCAGAGTCCTGCTCTCCCGGGGGCCCTGCGAACCTCTCGGCCCCTCGGGCTCCCTGCTTTCCACGTCCTGCGTTGGGACACTTGTGCCCTGGAAACGCGAGCCTTGGGAAGGGTCTCCCTGTGGTGCCGCAGGGGGACAGAGGCTGACCGGCCACCACTGTGCCCTCCCTGTGCTCTGGCTCCCCGGGACCCCGCCCGTCCTCGCCCTTGGTTGTCACTTCCCTGCCACCAGCAGTGGCACACAGGAGGCAGCGGCCGGAGCAGCTGGAACGGGGAGGCCTCGGCATTCCCCCCTGCCGCGTGGCCGGGCGCTGGGTCCGTTTTCTGGAGCCTTCTTCGCCCACTTCCGGTTGCTTAGGAACAGAAAAGCGCTGCTTTTAGCCAGGCGTGTTCACCTTCCCTTCCTCTCAGCGTGAGTCGCCGGTGTTTGCCAGAGAGAGGTCCTGACGCCCCAGGGTGGTCTGAGGCGCCAAGCTCAATGCAAGGTGAATTTCCAAAATTCCAAAGGGTGCACCGCAACCCCCCCCCACCTATTTTTTGTGTGTAATTAAGGCCCAGCAGTTATGCTTTAAAATAGGAGACCCAGCTGCCCTGCCGGGCAGATCCCTCAACACTGCTGAGCCGTCACTGCGCCCACTGCCGTGCGGAGCTCGGTGTGCCAGTGTGCGAGAGCCGATCCACTCCCCTCTGCGTCGGGGGCCTGGCTCCTCTATTTCGCATGAACATTTTTCATTGAAAAAAAATCCGAAGAGCAAAGTTGCCGAGTGAGCAGAGGGCGGGTTGGCCTCTCGGTGCGGGGTCCCTGCAGACCAGCTCGCTGCCCGCAGGAAAACGCGGCGATGGGCTCGGCTCGGCCCTCACGAGTAGCAGTAGATCACGTCACAGAAACCGGACACGCCTGATGTGGCACCGCTGACAGGGGGGCTCCTCCCCAGAGGCTAGGGGCTCACGTCCGAGCTACTGTGAGGCTCGGGAGTGTCTCTGACCTCGGAGTTCGAGGGGACTCTGTGCCCAGGAGGGGAGGCAGCGCCCTGGGGCCTGGCTCCCGAGTCTCTGGCTTCTCCTCTCTGGGCAGGGGCCCTGGCCCTGGTCCCCACCTCACCTTGCTGGACAAGTGGGCGGCGGCGGCGGTGGGGGCGTTTCCCTTCACCAGCACCCCGAAGGGCCCCCCTCGCAGGAACCCGCAGGGGGAGTCGGACCCTGGGACAAACACTCATCGGTCAGGGACGTCCTGATGGAATCAGGCCGGATGTCAAGTAAGTTATTAGCCGCCTGCGAAACTAATTGTGAGAAGGGTACACTGCTTCCTGCAATGTCTTTCAAACACCAGTTGTGATGGGAAACAGCTGTTAGATCCAGGGGGAAAAAAATAATAAAAGGAAGGAAAGAAAAGGAGCCAGCTTCGGATTCAAAATCATAATAACGTCTGTCTTCTCTGTTCCCTTTCACAAAAGCTCTCCGATTCCCCCATTCTCTCTAGACAATGCTCACAGCGGGCAGGCCGGTGGATGAGCACGCGGCTGCATTTAAAGCTCATCTGCTGAGGGGAGAGAGACAGAAAGAGAAGAAAGGGTCCCTCCTGTCAGTGTGTGTGGGGGCGACGGGTTTAAAATAGGTTAGAGATTCGGGGTGAAGGGGAGAGCAGGAGCCGTGACATGGTCAGTGGCCCCGTTTCCTGGGGGCTTCGCTTGTGAGCACTCGGGTGCCGGGAGAAGGCGTCGGGATCTCCGTGCGTGCGGCACAAAGTAGACAATTAAACCATCAGCGCGTTCGCGACGCACCTGCGGGACCGTGTTTCCCCTGGAGTCTGGGCTCCTCTGCTGGCCGGGGTGGGGTGGGGCACGCTTGGAGCTCATGGCCCCCCCGCCGGACCTCCCGGCCCCTCTGCTCCCTGCTCCGTCCTCCCTCCCGCCCTGGGAGTCGGGGGCACGGTGAACACAGGCATGGAAAGAAAGGAGACCAGAGCAGTGACACGGGCCCCTCCACGGGCCGCCCCACCCCAGCCCCAGCTCCAGAAATGTCTGTTGACAACATCTCGTTCTTTCAATCTGTAAATCCCGTGTCGTTACCTAAGGGCCCGCAAGTGCGGCTGCTTCTTGCGGGTGGGGGTCCACAGATGGAGCCCCCAGGACAGCGTCGGAGCCTCGGCCGAGCTCGGACTGGTGTCTCTTTCTCTGGGTTCTTAAAAATTCAACCAACCTCGGAATGGAGCGGACTCCTTTTGTCTTGCGCAGGGCAAGTTTCAAGAGTTCGTTCCCTTCTTCGTTATCCCGGCGAGGCGATGGATAAGGCATGGATGCCTCTGACTCCGTCCTGTATTTCCATACCCAACGCAGGGAGCCCAAGACCACTAACGCTGTACAGGCGATTAGAGGTGGGCTCGAGCCCCCGCTTGCTTTCAGTGTCCGAGCATCAGGACGCGCCCTGCCCGCTGCCCACCCTCCCACCAGCTGGGAGGAGAGGAGGCCCGAGGGGGAGGCTGGCTCCTGCAGGGCCCCTTCGCTGCCCTGCCTGGGGCTCGGCTCGGGCTCGCGGAACGAGTGGGCAGCTCGAGGGGGAGCACAGTTTCCGCCGTGTTTACCACTTGTGGCTGGCTCGGCCCCAACAAAGCGCACAGAATTCCAGAAGCAAACAGCCTGTGCTCGCTCTGTGACCAGGGACGTGCCCTCAGGCACCACGTGAGGCTGGGCGTGAGCTGCCTGCCAAGGTCTTCTTCCTGGTCCGAGCTCCTCCCCGCCGTGGGAGGGGCTCCCTGTTGTTCTCAGAGCCAGGTGTCCAGAGGGAGGGAGGCCTGGTGGGGAGGCCTGGTGGGGAAGCCTGGTGGGGAGGCCGCCTCCCAGACGGGCCTAGGGCAAGGCAGTGAGGGAGGCACTTGGTTTTGCTGGTTTTGTTTTTGTTTTCTTAAGTCTCTCCACTCTCTGCAAGGACTAGCCCTAGGCATACCCTGAAAACCTTTCAGCGATTTGCAGATGTGTCTTCAAGAGAAAATCAAGATTCCTAATCCCGGATCTCTGGGATTCCCTCCTTTTGCATTCCTTTCCACACAGGTCCTGGCTCTCCGTCCCCGTCCTTCAGAGACCACCTCCTCCCAGAAGCGCTGAGCGCCAGGCTGGCAGCGCCCGGTGGGTGACTCGGGGCCTCTGAAGGCAGCTGGGGTCCTGCTGGGTTCGGGGTTGCGGCTCTGCCCAGGGCAGCCAGGGCGTGGCACTGTCCTGCTGAGTTGGGGCAGCCTGGCTGTCTGCTCCACACCAGACTGCGCTGTGCGGATTGCGCGTTTCGTTGTCAGAGACGCCGTTGAAGTGCCCCCTTCCCTTCCCGGTCGAGCGCTTGGCTCCCCACAAGTTCCTGCTTCTCTGGCTATCCAAGTCGCCCCTCGTGCCGGAAATACAGGGATGAGTGACACGGGGAAGAAGTTGCATCCGACCAGCATTGATCGGAAGGGCCGCCGCCCGCCTGAAGGCTGGAGACCTGCTCGCCGGTTTGACACTCACGTGCAAGGCGTGTTTTGGACGCTGTGTTCGCAGCCAGAACCGTGAATGAGCTCAGCACCCTCCCAGAGGGGCGTGTGCCGGGCTGCGATGGGCATCAACTTTTTATTATCTGCATTGTCGCCCCCGTCGTTCGCACGGTGTTAGCAATGTGATGTATCCAACGTGCAACGCCTTTCGAACGCAGGGCACTCTGGGCGGGACCCTCGGGGCGGTGGATTCTGGGCGGCTCCCTGCAGCGCTCCGCTCTCCTTATGGGCTTGTGACTCTTTCGGAGCTGTCGGGTAGGAACTGTAGCCATGACTTTGCCAGACACGCAAATGCTTGTTGGTGACAGAGAGAGCCAGTTTCTTTGTATGTGGGCCAGACCAGAGTTCAAATGACAAACAGGGAAATCAAAGGGATCTTTAAAAAAATTCTCCTAAAGTTCTGTTTTATTTTCAAATAATAAATTTCCTGGTTTCCCCTTCTTTCAAAGCGAAAGGAGAGTACAACTGTGTTTTCCTGATGGTGGAGAGGTGGGCGCATAGAAACCCTGTGGGAGGGACGCTGCTCACCGGGCCCCTCTGTGACCCCAGCCTGCCTTGGTCAGCTAGACCTCCCAAACCAGAGGATGTTCCTGCTTTCGCCGCAGAATCTGTCCAGGGATTCCCTTGGCAAGAAGCAGGATCATCAGCGTGTACAGTCTCCTGTCTCCATGCCTGTAGTGTGTGTGCAAACATATATACATGTATTTAAAAGGCAGTAACTTAGCATACTATGATATAAAAATAGCCTTGTTCAAAAAAACAGTATTTGGAAATAGAGCTTCCTATTCAAATCAGGGCAAGAGGCGAAAGAGTTCAGAAACAAAATGCACCGCGTGTGCGTGTGTGTGTGTATGTGTGTGTGTCTCCTCTGAATAAATGGGCCAGAGACGCAGCAAGCCCGGCTGTCCCGGTCCTGCCTGGGTGTCGCATCCTGCCCAGGGTGAATGCAGGGAGGAGGCTGGCTCCCAGCTGAGCTGCTTCAGCTGGTTCCTGCCAGGCAGCCGCCCTGCGTTAACCCTCTCCTGCCCAGGCTGCGGGCTGGGGACAGGCCCCGGTGGTTGCCAGGGAGGCGTGGCATCCCTCGCCAGACCCACAGCTACCCACGTTCAGCCTCCCTGTGTGTCTGCCAGGCTGTGTCGTGCCTTGGTGACATGGCCCTCCTCTCGCCGTGGCCACCGGAGGCCTCCAGGGTGGGAAGCCGGCTCTTTGGGATGAGTTCAAACGAATTCTCCCCAAGGACGGCGGAGGAGCGGTGGAGACTCGTGATGGCGTGACTCTGTGAGGAACATTCTCGTGCTTTGTTCACAGCATCAGGAAGACGCGCTTTGCTCCTTTCTCCTGGGCACAGATGAGGTTCAGTGCAGTAGTTAGCAGATATTTGCAAAATGAAAATAAATGATATTTTCCCCCAGAGATGTACACTGGTGATTCCTTACAAATTTGCAGTTCTTAACCCTTTCTATCCATTTTTCTGACTTGGTATAGAACTGAAAAGCAAAAACAAAACACAACGCATTGAGTTTGCTCTCCATCTACCCTCCGTCTGTCAGGCTACCATGGGACTTCAGGACTTTAAGCTGCCAATCACAGCAATTATAGATTGAAATAATATGGTATAAAAATATTTGCTTCCACTGTTTCTTAGGGGAAAGAGCAAAGCTGTACGGTTCTCAATTTCACCCTTCATAAGTCTTTTTTTCCCCCCCTCTAACTTGAATGAATACTGGTCTCTTTAAGCAGATAGGTTTTGCTGACTGTATGTTTTGAAGCTACCCTTCCAGAAGCAGTCTGTCCCTAGCGTCAAAGACTTACCAACCACTGCTCCAAGCCGGAAAGGAAGAGGGTCTACCTGGTGACCTTAAGCCTCAGTCTCCTTCCAGCCTGTACTTTTTGTTCATGGCTCAAGTGCTGGAATCTGTCCTGTCTCTGAGGAGTAGGAATCCATGCCGATTTGCGGTTTCAGCAACGCCAGGAGGCAGGATAACACACGGCTTCATCATCATCGCGAGCACCCTGGTCTGAGGCCGGGTGGGTGTGAGCGTGGCTTCCCCAAAACCTCTCGCCGGCCTAGGAACACACTCAAGCTGCGTCCCCTACGGCTCGAGACCTCAAAGTATTATTTTATTTTTACTGAAGGTGCAAGTAACTAAGAGGTTTTTCCCCCCTGGCGAATATTCCAACGTCCATCTTTTGTTATATGTAGGAAGAGGGCAGGCAGGTGGGAAAACACACACACAGAAAAGGGATGCAGACAATACAATAAATATCTTGTTTGCAGTCCCCAAAGCCCAATGTAGAGAAACCTCGCAGCGACTGTTGCCACCTTCCTCGAAGCCGTTAAATCCAGACATTCTTTGAGATGCCTTTTCCTGCAGAGCAAAAGCATCCTCCGCTTTCTTCGTGCTTTTTTAAACTTTGAAATCAAATGACCACTACCCCATCCACGTTTCAAAATGCCAACCCTTTTAGAAATACGGGGAAGCGGAATTCTGGAGGCGGAGGAAGGAAGTGCCGTGGAAACATCCAATGTCGTGCCGCGGCTTATCGGCCAAGGATCCGGGTGATGTGACGACGGCTTCGGTCCCGCAGGCGTCTCCAGCACAGGCGCTGGTGCAGGGGCCCGGCACCCGGGTTGGCACGCAGACCCCGATGTTTCCAGACCGTCCATAAAGCGCACACCAGGAAGGATTCACACGGCACACAGTGATGGCTGCTTTGGAGCTGTTATGGTCTATTGGGTCAGTAATAATCTACTTTTTAAAGAATGCCACGGTATGAATTTACACGGCAGACTGCAATGATGGCCTCTGGTCTATCAGGGAAGTTGTATGAATTCTTGGAGTTCACGTGTGCGCCGTGGCACACGCACACCGTGGGAACGTCCTGTCTTGTGAGACGGGCGTGCCGTGTAGACCAGCCAGCAGCTTCTTCTCCAGTTGCTGATAAAATGAGGTGCTGCCGCTGGGGAAGGAAAATATGTGTTAACATTCAGAAGTTTAATGCCACCACTTACATTTCACCTTTAATTGACTTTATTTTGACAAATATTCTGGATTATTTGCATCAACACAAACTCTGGGTCCCCTAAAATGAAGGTATTTTTATTCCAAACTGTATTTAAAATACCTTGACTACACAATTTGTGGGTAGGTTGATGCATAACATTTAATTTACACGTGATGTTTCTAGGTAAACATCCATTCTATATATTTATAATTTCTATTTTCCTCTGTGATGCGAGAGCAGACGATTCTGAACCTACCGCGCCGCAGCTGCACGTAACGAAATGCCGACTCTGTCCAGCAGGTGGCGGCATCCTGCAAGAAGCCTCGAAAGAAACACCAAAAATATTTTTTCCACCAGCAAACACTGACATTTAAGGGAAAACAAAATATCCACAAAAGAGGGAAATTAGATGAATAGTTTGCAACAGGAATGGTGGTATGACATAGTTTTACCTAATAAAAAAACCCAGAGTAAAGATATTTCATAACCCCTCCTTGCTATAAACATTCTTCTTTCTTGGCTTGCTTTCTGCTACGGTTGGAAATTCTTCCAGAAGAAAAGCCTGGTGAATTATTTAATAAATAAAACCCATTAAGACAACCATGTTCAAAGATATCTTCTCAAATTCCCTCCAAATAAGTGCGGCAATAAATGCACCGTCAGGAGCTGATATACACGTGTCGGCACACACGCACACACGCGCACACACACACGCGCGCACACACACACACACACACACAGAACAACAATGAGAAAACTCTAGGTACATTTTTATCGCATTTTATTCACTGCACATGTGTATGTTCTACTCATTTGACCAGAATCAGCGATTTCTCCAGTTCTTTTGTGAGGGTTTGGTGTGTATTCCTGCCAGTGTATTTAAACAAAACAAAACAAAAAAACACGTCAAAATTTTAAGCATAAACTAACTAGAAAAATCTCTGCCTGAAAATTTGGCTCTACTGAAAGCAGAGATATTTCTTTCAAAGACCACCTTCGTCTCCCATTTTTGGGGTCGATGGACATGTCATCTGCAATGGACAAATGACGTGGCCAAAGAATGCACGTGCACATGATTGGAATGTTCTCCCTGGAAGGATCTGGACGCTTTGGGATCCGTAGTACGATGGCATACCACAGCGGATTATAGGTCCCACTCTCCTAGCAAGGCGCTGAGACCGTAGCTGCAGTGTAGACATGCCATGTCCCCGGCCCGCTCTCCCCGCCCCGGGGCCTGTCTGCAGCACAGATCTGTGATATTGACTGGTTTATCAGGCGGCAGGTATCTCTATCAGTCTATCTTGAATTGTCATCCGGCAGGAGATTAAATGCTGCCTGCCTCCTCCTTGTGATTTTTAGTCTTCACATCACAAAGTTTTCAATCAAATTTCAGCAGTGTGCATTTAGCTTACGGAACTCGGAGCACTTATCTTCCCGGAACAGGGGATTTAGACCGTGTTTACCTCATGTAGTTTCATGATATCTTTCTGCAAACCTGTCCACGGTGAGGCTGTGAGCTGGGTCCCAAATCTGGCCTCCACCCCACCCCCACCCCATCCTCTCACATGCTAGACACCAGGCCTGCAGCAGCCACCGACAGAGAATCCGATCGATGGGCGGGCGTCCACTCCAAAGGCGTCATTCCTGTGCAGCGGCCTTGCGCTGTTAGCGTTCAAGACGAAAGAACCATAACTGTGGGCCGCATTGCTCTACGTGGCTTTCTCATTATTACCCCGATTATCACGCTGCTCTCAGCTCAGGAGCCAGCCAGACAGGAGGGGCCGCCGGCCGTGGGCACCTCCCGTCTCACGGCCGGACACGGCAAGGAAGCCAAGCGATGGACGTCACTGTGTTTGTGAGAGATTCCGCACAAGCGCTCACACCAAACCAGCGTGTGTCTGCCATCGCGCCTGTCTGAGCCTGGGAATCCTCACACAGTGGATTCCAAGACACGCTACTTTTTACGTTTTGATGTGATGGAATCTAAAGTGAAATACGCATCCGTGAGAGCACAGGTAGGTACGTGTGCACCTGTAGGAAGAGAAAGCCTAATGAGACAGCCATCACGCCGACGTAACGTAACGCCGGCCCTGGTCTGTTCATTCTCCTCTTTCTTTTCTCTTGTTTGGGAAAATATGACAATTAGTAAATAGACGAATGAGATTTTGAATAAACAGAAGCCCGAGAGAGGGACACGAGTACTCTCCGGAATGCCCCAGGGAAAGTGGCCTGAAGTCCAGCCAGAGGGTAAGACACACTTCCTGCTGGGAAAAGACATGACGGCAGTGATGATCCGTCCTCTTTTCCTGGATGTTTTTCCCTGAGTATTGACAAGGAAGCCCAGCCCTGCGAGGGAGGTGGGTGGTGGGTTGGCACGTGGTTGAGGGGTGTCGGGAGTGGAACCGAGGCTCGTTGACGGAACGGCGTGTTCAGGGGGTTTGGTCAGAATGTGTCGGGAACGTCGGCGTTGAGATGTTCAGAGCTTGACTTCCAACTCGGGCTCTCTAGACACGTGCATTTCTCATTTCGTGTTTTACGGACACAAACACAGAGGGGCTTACATTGCCGAAAAGCCAAACGCCATCCCCTGCCAACCCATTGGGATTTAAACACCTAAACTGCCTCTCAGACCCATGGAAACAGAAACCTGAGCCGAGGCAAAGGCCTGATGGCGGTCACCCCCTTGGTGACCTGGACATCGGGGTGAGGTTTTATCTGTCATCTGTGACCTGTGGTCAGTCGGCGGCTGCTGTTATTCCCTGGCAACGGGCTCTGCCATGCTCACTGGGGCTGGGACTGTGCCAAAGCACTCACGGCCCCTTGGGGCACAGGGCTGGGGACAGGAGGTGACGAGCCACCTTCCTTCTGGCGAAGCTGATGGTGGGCAGCCACAGGGCACTTCCAGTGTAGACAGGATCGTTACGATTTGCTGAGTGCGCGCTGGAGATCTCGTCTTCCCTCCGTAGGCATCAGAATGTCGTTAGTATTAATACATCGGCAGACTGAGGACCTGGGGTGGACGTGGCCGGACATGCGGTTTTCATTGACAACGCACCACGTGGTGTCGCGAGGGCGAGCCCAGCTCTGCTAGAGACCATGCTTCCTGCACGCGCCCGTGACAATGTGGGGGGTGCAGAAGGCCCCCCGTGCTTATTTCAATCCAAAACCCACAGTCCACACCAGAATCTGGAAGTAATCTCACTGGAATTGGGAGAAAATCGGCGATAGTCAGTGACAAACGCTCCATTTTTAATATCCACGATTTTTTAAAAGTCTAATACTTAAAGAAAAAAATCACCCTTTCTTTAGTACCTTGCTGTTTACAACAGACATTGAGAAGGTTGCACCATCTACGATCACAAAACTACCATTAATTCTATCAAGTTCACCACCAGAATTACCCCAGGTGCAAGGAGTTGCCTGCTCAGCGGACCGGGCGGGCAGACCTGAGTGCAATTTCGTGCAAATGGAAGTGAAGTCCCCCGTGCTCGTTCCGCTTGTGAGCGCCAACGCTCTGTACGATGCCACGCGTCGGGCTTGGAGAAGAAACTAAGGTTGGCCTGATCTTTGCAGAACGTTACTCACCTCTCGCTCCTGCGTTCTTTACAGAATTTCTTATATTTAGGTCACAGATACATCCATATGAACTTGTTTTCAAAATAGGCAAATATCTTAAAACGTTTTCTAAATTGCATAAAAACTGTTGCGTTACTAGGAAAAGGGTGGTGGTGCATGGCAGTTCCGTGCATCGCGCTTTATCTCTGAACTAGATGTAGAAATCGATATTTGTTGAATTGATTTGGATATATATTGATTTAATAATTTTTCTACCTGCATAGTATATATCAAAGGAGATCATTTAGAAGTTGGAGGGATGTTTGGTTCTTGGCAGGCTGCTATAAAATTTGTTTATTTAACAAGCTTTCTACGTGCTAATCACCGGGGATTTGAGAATTATAACATACCATCCCTGCCCTCTAGGATTTTTATAGGATTTTATAGCTAAATTTTGGGAGTGGAGAAAGTGGAAACATAGACACAGAAATCAATGAATTGTGATATGTCTTGTAATAGTTCCGTGTGTTTGGTAAGAATGGGTGCATAAAGGTTAATGACTATTAGTTTTGTTTGGAAGCGTTAATAGAAAAAACAGCATTTGGCTGCGGCCTTGTAGAAAGAGGGGAAAGTATACGTAATCAGGCATTTCAGACAGAGGAACGTTAGTCTCAGATTTGTTGAATGCATGCTTTTGCACTAGCAAGCTAAATATTCCTGCCATTTTACGTGGATGAGAACAGTTTCTGTGTTTGCTTTTACATTTTTCTTCCTCAGCAAATCACGGACGTTTCCCACGTGGCGCACCTAGGGGGCGCCACAGCTCGAGACTTGCCGGGAAGAGAGAGGCTTTTCCGCACCACCGTGTTCTGTGGCCACGTTTTCTGACAAAAACTATCCAGCCTGGGCCTTTCCAAACATGCAATTAACTGCACATAGCCCACACGGATGATTTAGGGTCGCTATTTCTTGGATCACAAAATGACACTGATTAAAAAATAAAATAAAAACTCACGGATTTAGAGATTCGTTTCAGCATCAGTTAGAAACAGCAGCACACCATGTCGCCAAGGGGCGTTTTCTCACGGTGTGCTTTGTGTGTGTGTGTGTGTGTGTGGGGGTTCAGGACTCAGAAGGCCGGAGCTGCGAACCCCCCCCGGAGCTGGTGTGCACACACCATGTGAACCGTCTCTGAGCTTTCGTTTTCTGCCTGTAAATCCAAGCCCATCATCATACCCTAGTTACACTAGAGTTTATTGCGCCATAAATGGTAGGAGGTATGTGAACGCATTTCAGAAACAAAGAATGTCATCGTTACCGTTAATCACAGCAATAATAACTATTTGACATTTCAGGAATGACAATCCAGAAGCATTTTTTTTTAATTTTTAAAATACTGAAACATGAGAAAATGGGGTTGATTTTCTGTGCAAGTCCTACATTTAATTTCCTTGAAGAGCTATCCATCTACCCAAGCACGAATGCAGCTTTGCACGGCACGTGTTGTAAACAGGGAGTGTCCGGTCAGATATGCGTGTTTCCGACTTTTACATTTGCAGAACGTTAGATCTTGGGTTTATCGTCCCAGAGCAGCCTACGGGGGTGAGATATTTAGGTATGAAAAATAGCCCACGCTTTTCGGAGTGTTTGGTGTCACAACGCTAATTCCCTACTCAGTTGATTGGGATGCAGCGATTTCAGTGAAATGTCAGAGCAGGTGTATGGAAAAGACATTACGGTGTCAAAATGAGATGAAACCGTGTTAATTTGTGTGTGGGAAGTCCGTGCTCTGCGGAGATGAAATAGAGCCCTGCACTCAGTCGAGTTGAGCCCTGGCGTGCCGTGCTCGGGGGACCTCGTGTGGATGGCCCCAGAATGCCGGCCACGTGACAACCCCCAGGGAACAAGATTTATTTCCTCCTTCCCGCCTCGGGGCTAGGCGCAAGGACCGGTAAGTTTGAGGGAGTAGAGCATGGTACCGAAGCCTCGGGTCCCGGGAGCGCAGGGTGCTCTCGTGCACGGAAGAACCCAGGCTGGCCAAAGAGGAGAGGGGTGGAGGGAAGTCGCTCTCTGGCAGCCAATGTGGATTAGGGTTACAAGTTTGAGACTCAGACCTCTTGGTAAATGGATGTATTTTTCTGGTGTGAAATGTCCCTGAGTGTTAAAATGTGTTCAGCGCCTCCCTGTCATCCGGGAGTCTGAATTTGCAGAACAAAGGTGAGCATTAATTCCAGTTTGGGTGTTAATTTGGCCTCTATAAAACACTCCAGTAAAACTAACATTTAACTAGGACCCAGAATTGAAGAAGGAGCCAAGGATATGAAAGGAAAATAATAATTTTAAGTGCTTTGAAATCTATAGCAATTTGTTTAAAAAAAAAAAAAGATTTTTTTTTCCCCTCCTGTTAGATTTTTCACAGACCCTGTTCCCACTTCATTATTTAACACAGCTCGTCTGGAGTTGACCAGCAGTCTTAAAGAATGTCAAGTCTTCACTTTCCATTCAAGAAATAAGACCCTCCTAGGACCTTCTAGATATTTCTGTTTTACATCTAACAGGAATTACCATATGCTGTAATGGAACAACGGTCAGGCTGGTTTTATTGTCGGAGGCTTTGGCTTCAGTACTGACTTTGGTAGGGACTGACTTTATGTGACCTCCAGAAGTTGCTTGTCTAGACCTTTCCTTTGTAGATTTGGAGCAGGCTGGAGAGCTGGTCTAAGGATGCCTCCCACAGTATTCCTCAGCTTTACGGGACTTTTCTAAGGTCAGGCCTCCATGGATGACAGGTAAGTGAATGGATATGTAATTGGTGAATTTGTGATGGGCAACACAGCCCAGATTGTCAATGCAAAAGACCAGTGTGTTTTCGGAGATTGCCCAAGCTCACCCCCAATTGTCATGGTATTTGCAAATACACTTCTCCGTGTGGGGCTTCCAGGGGGTTTCTGTGTCAGCTCTCAGGCTGCCCCTCTGCACGTGTTCCTGTAGGGGCTGGCTCGGTGCTTCCCAGACGGGGACCTCCTGCTTATCTTTTAGCCTGCTCTGTGGATGTCCCACTTCGCTGTTTCCATTTAGGGTGTATTTTTGGGGGTAGTTCTCATCCATGTTTTGCGAGGTATCCATTCTAGCATCGCCGTAGCTCATCTTCCACTTTGAGTTTTAAATGTGCTCCCAGGGGATTTTCAACCAGTGGGCTTCCTTTCCATGGGTCTTGTTCTCCCTCACTTCCTCTGCAGGTGGAGGGAGGGGATGTGGTGGAGAAATGCCTTTCAATATCTGTGGGTGCGACATTAACCCGTGTTGGATATGACAAGTAGCAGCGCAAGGAAAGGAACTCAGGAACAGCAAAGCCATTAAGAAAAGTGCCATTAGGGAAAGTGCTGGGGTTTCCCTTGGAGGAGATTCATCAGGTACACACTCACACATGTCCAAGGAAGTGAGTAAGGTGTTTATACCCTTATAATTATGTTCCTTTTAAGAAGTGGAGACTTTCGGAACAAGAAACATTTTCTTAACTTGCTTTATTGGTAGTGAGCTCTACTGTTTACATTTTGATGTGATGGAATCTAAATTCAAATATACGTGTGTGAGGGCACAGGTAGATGTATGTGCACCTATATAAGAGGAGAAAGCCTAATGATATAGCCATCAATCTGACATGATATAACGCCAGCCGTGGTCTATTCATTCTCCTTTTTCTTTTCTTTTCTTTGGGAAAATAGGAAAGCTAAAGCTTTAGGTTTTGTTCCAACCTGCAAAAGCACATATCAAATATTTCCTTATTTCTTTTCATAATACCATAAGAGAGGGTGTTTTATCTTTTTTTTTCTTTTTACTGCAATTTAACATAAGAGGAAATTGTCAGTCTAAAATTGACAGGTATTTGTTACAGTCAACAATGAATTGTTCAAATTTGGGATCATCTACCAGCATAGGCAGCGCCTGTCAGGTGTCACAACAGTCGGAAAACTTATTACACGGCGATGAGAACACAGTAATTTGGAGCCCGGTGGGTAAGACGTGAGAGGCGTCTGGCGTGCGCTGCTGAAGTGAGTCCTTTACCGCCAGGCCTCCTCGGAACCCGCAGGCGTGCTCGGGGTCTGGGGACAGGGACTCCGGTGCCGCCCTGTGACGGATGCTCCGTCCTTCCTCCTCTCTGCTGCAGTGTGCAGAATTTTCTCGTGGGCCTTGTAGCTGTATGACGAGCTGTACAGCCCTGCTTTGGGCAGCGCGGACGGGGCCACGGGAAGTGAGTTACTGCGAGACTCTCCTTTGCACGAGGCGAGAGACAGCGACATACAGTCAGTGAGTTGCTCGCCCAGCAAAGCAGTTTTGATGTTCGGTTTTTGTTTCAATTCCTCAAAGTGGGTGTGTGTGTTGCCGTCACTGTGGCGGGTGACAGGGGGTCCGACGTGAGCGTCCTGCCCACTGGCACCCTACTTTTGGTCACACCTGTGATCAACTCTTCTGCGATACGGGGTTTCTTAAGAGATATTTTCTTTTCTAATTACAAACCAAAACAATCAACTGGCAAATGTAATTTTAATTCAGTGAATAAGAAACGTTTTTTTTTTTAAAGTCTCATTGTGCATTAATTTTTTGCTACATCTTCCAGTGGTTGTTATGGGCCATTTGGCTTGTGGAAATTTATTACTCTTCTGAAAGAAAATAACATGATGCAACTATAATACTGACCTGTGTTTGGGGTTTTCTTTTCTTCTGGAAAATACTGAAATAAAAAGGAATATAAAGTTCTCTATTTATTGTTAAATTAACTTACATGTAATATACAAGCATGTCACGAAGAGTTTATATTCAGAAATCATAAAAGGAATAGATTTATAAAACTGATCACATGTAAATTTAAAACTTTCATATGGCAAAGGCCACAGTAAAAAGACAAACTGCAATCTGTAAAAAATATTTGCAATATATATGACAGTTAAAGGGCGAGTTTCCTAAAATCCAAAAATACTTAAAATAGAAAAGATCTAAATAGAAAGTGGGCAGTCCATAGATTAAAAAGAATAAAAATGATGGTCTACGAATGCATGCAAAGGTGCCCCACCTCATTATAATTACACAAATGCAAATGCAAATGAGATTCTATTGTCATTCATCTAAAATATTTATTGGACAATATCTGTATCTCGTCCCGAGCTGGTTGCTGGGTGCACCATTGTCAACACGACAGCACTGTGTTTGCTGGTCCAAAGCTGAGCTTCTCCATCGCCTGTGTCCAATACACAAGAGCCGCTCCCTGCATGAGGCTGTTTAAATTTAAATTTAAAATAATGTGAATTAAGCAGAATTAAAGATTTAGTTTCTCAGTTGCGCTAGCCGCGCTGTGAAGCGCTCTACGGCTACGTGTGGCTGTCCGCCGCCAGCCAGCACCGTGGGCAGACTGCATGGTGTACTGCACTCCCGGCGGCAGAGGCGGTTCCCCTGGGCCAATGCTTTTCCAGCAGAGAGCAACTCACGGAAGCAGCAGAGGAATGAGAACAACTTCAGGATACAGTGGATTCCGGGATGAAAACTCGTAAGAGGCGGAGGCAGAAAGTTTCACGGGGTGGGCAAGGAGGCGGTGTTTGAATGGAAACCCAGAGACGAGAAGGAGCGAGCCACGTAGAGAACGGGAGGTCGGCAAGAGCATTCTGGGGAAGGATAGACGATGTCCCCGGGGCCTGGGGTGGGACAGAGCTGGGTGCTCTTAGGGGAGTGGGAGCATCTTCCCAGCACAGTTGAGGCCACTGGGGGAGGCGGAGAGAGGTGTGAGGAGGAGCTGGGGTCGTGGATTGAGTCGTGTCCCCCCAGGAGAAAAGACCTCCAGGGCCTTATCTGGAAATAAGGTCTCTGCAGGTGTAACCACCTTGCGATGAGGTCATACTGGGTTAGGGTGGGATCCAATCACTGGTGCCCTTCGAAGGAGGAAGTTTGGACACAGACACAGAAGAAACGTGGCGAGACACCACGGGATGGTGGAGGCAGAGACTGGGGTGGCGCGAGGCAGGGGTGCAGGGACTGCCCGCCGCGCCGGAAGCTGGGCGGGCGAAGGATTCTCCCCAGAAGCCTCCGGAGGAAGCGTGGCCTGCTGACACCTAGATGTTGAACTCCCGGCTTCCAGAACCCTAAGAGAGAATAAATTGCTGTTGTTTGAAGCTGCTCAGTTTGTGGCATTTTGATGTGGCAGCCACGGGAAACCAAGGCAGCAGGCAAGAGGAGGAGAGGAAGCCGGGGTTGGAGGAGAGAAGCACAGGGAAGAGCCGTAGGAGAGTTTTGAGCTAATAAGCAGGTGGATCCGGTTTACAAGCTTGTGTCTAGAAAGGAAACGTTTACAGCTGATGGGGGACGGACTGAAGCGGGCAGCGGCATCGTTTATTAGAGAAGAGCACGTTCTCGTGGGGGGGCGTGGGGATGGAGAGGAGTCTGTGTGAGGGACGCTGCCGTGCAGCTCTGTTTTCCTGGAGCGGCTGGGCAGAAGCCTTTTAGGGAAAAGGAACCATTTCAAGTGACACAGGGAAAGTTTAAGGGGGAAGAACCAAGGCTTCTGACTACTTTGGACTTAAGAACGTTGATATATTTTTGCAATATCTAATTATGTTGAGTAAGTGGTGATAGATAGAATTCTGGAATTTGGATGAAACCTATGAGCTTAGGATAAATTCTGGGACTTGCCCACGTTAAAATGTTATTTAAATTCTTGGAAATTAATACAGCGGCCATAAGGAACCCACGGGGAGTAACAAAGGAGGGCCCAGGACTGAGCCCTCAGGATCACAATTGTTAAAACCTGAGTCAGGTAGAAGGAGCCGGCAGAGCACAGGGACAGGAGAGATCTGGGGGCGGGAGAACCAGGGACAGGCAGGGTGGCATTGCTGAAGTCAAAGAAGACTGTAAAGAAGTATAAAAGTAGCATTTTAAAACAGCATAATGTCAAAAATTTTTAAAGTTTAATTAAGACCCAGTGTTGGCTACACTGTCATGAAATGGGTCTCTTATACCTGCTAGGTGCCAAGGTGCGCGTATGTGATGCTCATTTGTCTATCGTAGCATTGTTTGCAGTAGGAAAATAAAACAGCAAAATACAGAGCAAATCTGGGAGCAACGCGAGCGTCCGTGGTGAGGTGGGTTGTGATACACCCCACAGCGGAGGCAGATGCGGCCTTAGCAGAAAGACTGAGCTGATTAACAGGAAAGATCTCCAAGAGAGATTATTAAGAAAACAAGAGCAAGGTGTAAAGCAATATATACAATATGCTCTCATTTGTGTTAAAAAAATGAAACTTATGCAAACAATGGTGCATATTTCATGCACACATTTTTTTTTTTCCTGGAAGAAAGTTAAAGAGCCTGTTTGCTGTTTATCACTTGGCGGTGGAGCTGCACATAGACGTGATGTGGAAAAAGGGAATTTTAACTTTAATTTTATATTTTCGCATACTGTCCGATTTTTGACCATATGGTTTTTATAATGAAAAGCTGAGGTAACTCAAAAAACTCTTGTTTTCAAGTAAGGTGGATTCACGGGAGGTTGCGAAGCTGGTGCAGAGGGGCCCTGGGCACCTGCCACCCAGTCTCCCCTGGGGTGGCATCATAGCACATCAGATCCGGGAAACGGGCACTGGTGCCACACGTGTGTAGTTCTGTGTCATTTATCATGCATATAGATTCATGCACCCAAGATCCTTAATGATTCCACACCCTTCACCCTCATTTCTACCCCTTGCCCTCCCCATCCCTACTAGCCCCGGCAACCGTTGCTCTATTTTCAATCTCGATAATTTTGTCATTTGAGCACGCTACACAAATGGTATCATATAGTACGTGGCCTTTGAAATTGACTTTTTTTTTTTCACGCAGCATAATGCTCTTGAGACCCATCCAAGCCGTGGTGCCTGTCAAGAGTTTGTGCTTTCTCACCGCAGAGGACTTGTCCGTGGTGTGGCCGTACCACAGTTGGTTCGCCTGTCCAGGGACATTCTGGTTGTTTCCAGTTCTTGCTTAGTGAAATAAAGCTGCTGTGGATGATTGTGCACAGGTTTTTGGGTGGACACAAGTTTTTATTTCTCTGGGATGAATGCCCGTGAGTACGATTGCTGGCGCATAAGGAAAATGTATATTTAATTTTTAAAGAAACTGCTAAACTGTTTTCCAGAGTAATTGTACCATTTTACAATGTATGGGAGATCTCATTTTTCTCATTCCTCACCAGCATTTGATGTTATCACTGCTTTTTATCCTAGCTATTGTAACAGAAATGTGGTGATATCTTATCATTGTCTTAATTTGCATATTTTACTGGCTGGCGGTGTTGAACATCTTTTCGTGTGTTTAGCTGCCACCTATATATCCTATTTGGCGACATGTCTCTTAAATGTCTTTTGCCTGTTTTCTACTTGGATTGTTTTTCTTCTAGTGATGATTTTTGAGAGTTCTTTATATATTTTAGATATGGGTCCTTTGTTTGATATAGTAGCAAGTATTTTCTCCCAGTCTGTAGCTTGTATTTGCACCCTTTTAACAGGCCTTTTACAGATAAAGACTTTTTAATTTTGTTTAAGTCCAATTTATTGATTTTTTTATAGATGTGGATATTATGTCTAAGAACTCTGTGAAACCCTAGAACTTAAAGATTTTCTCCTATTTTATTTTAAAAGTTTTATAGTTTTATATTTACATTTAAGTCTATGGTACATTTGAATTAATTTTTAATAAGATATGAGATTTAAGTTGAAGTTCACTTTTTAGCTATGGATATCTGATTTTTCCAGCACCTTTAGTTGAATAGACTATTCTTTGTCCACTGAATTGCTTTTGCACCTTTGTAAAAAATCAATTTGCAGTCCTCATGAGGGATAACTGTGGATCTTCTATTCTGTTTTAATGATCTATGACTGTCCCTCTATCAATACTACACAGTCTTGATTATTATAGCTGTAGAGTAAGACTTGATATCATTTAGTGTGATTCTTCTCACCTTGTTTTTCAAGATTGTTTTAGCTATCCCAGGGCCTATGCCCTTTCAAACACACTTTAGAATAATCTTTTGTATATTTGCAAAAAATCTTTCCAGGATTTTGATAGGAATTGCATTAAACGTGTATATCATTTAGGGGAGAGTTGATATCTTTATGTTGGGTCTTCCAATCCATGAATATGGTATGTCTCTCCTTTATTTAGATCTTGATTGAATTCTTTTATGAGTATTTTGTTGTTTTTAACATACAAACAGTTCTGTACATGTTTTATTAGGACTACCCTAAGTATTTCATTATTAATGATTTCAAAAAATCATTTTTTTGAATGATTGTGAATGGTATTGTAATTTTACTTTGTTTCCATGTGTTCATTGCTACTATATTGAAATATATTTGGGTTTTTTATTCTGCTCTTGTATCTTGTGAACTTGCTGAAATCGCTAATTAGTTCTAAGCGTTCTTTTTTGTTGATATTTTGGAATTTCTACATAGGAAATCTGCAAATGGGGCAGTTTCTTTTCTTTTCTTTTCTTTCTTTCTTTCTTTCTTTCTCTCTTTCTCTCTCTCTCTTTCTTTCTCTCTCTCTCTCTCTCTCTCTCTTTCTCTCTCTTTCTTTCTTTCTCTCTCTCTCTTTTTCTCTTTCTCTCTTTCTCTCTCTTTCTTTCTTTCTTTCTTTCTTTCTTTCTTTCTTTCTTTCTTTCTTTATTTCTTTCTTCTTCATACCTGTTTTTTCCTTTTCTTGCCTTACTATGCTGGCTAGAACTCTCAGTACTCTGTTGAATAACAGTGGTAAGAACAAACATCCTTGCCTTGCTCCCAGTCTTAGTGGGCAAAGCATTCAGTTTTTCAAAATAAAGTGTGATGTTAGTTGTAGACTTTTTTTTTGTAGATGCCCTTTATCAAGTGGAGGAAGTTTCCCTTTATTCCTAGTTTTATGAGAGTTTTTTTTTTTTTATCATAAACGGGTGTTGAATTTCATCAAATATTTTTTCTGCATTAATTGATACAATCATGTGATCTTTCCTCTATACCTTGTTAATATGGTGGATTATTATCTTAGTCCATTTGGGATGCCATAATAAAATACCATAAACTGAGTGGCTTATAAACAACAAATTCTGGAGGCTGGGAAGTCCAAAATCAATCACTGGCAGAACTGGTGTCTGGCAAGGGCCCACTTTCTAGTTCATAGAAGACATATTTTCAGTGTGTCCTCACATGGTGGAAGGGGTGAAGGAACCCTCTGGAATCTCTATTCCTCTTCATTAGGGCCCTGCCTTCATATGGAATAACTTCCAAAAGCACCACCTCATAATGCAATCACACTGGGCATTAAGATTTCACATATGAATTTTGGGGGGAGATAAAAACATACATTCTATAGCAATAATATTGATTGATTTTCAAATATTGAACTAGTCATGCATCCCTAGGATCAACCTTCCATTATCATCATTATGTGTGTATGATTTTTAAACATTTTTACTGAATTCTATTTGCTACTATTTTGTTAAGAATCTTTACTATATTCATGAGTGATATTGGTCTGTTGTTTTCTTTTTTGGTACTATCTTTCTCTGGTTTTGGTAACAAGCACACTGACTTTATAAAATGAAATGGGAAGGGTTCCTTCTTCTTCTATTTTCTGGAAGAAATTGTGTAGTATTGGTGTTAATTCTTTATTTTTTTATTTTATTTTATTTTTATTTTATTTTAATTTTTGAGACAGAGTCTCACTTTGTGGCCCAGGCTAGAGTGAGTGCCGTGGCGTCAGCCTAGCTCACAGCAACCTCAATCTCCTGGGCTCAAGCAATCCTTCTGCCTCAGCCTCCCGAGTAACTGGGACTACAGGCATGTGCCACCATGCCCAGCTAATTTTTTCTGTATATATTTTTAGTTGGAATATTAATTTCTTTCTATTTTTAGTAGAGACGGGGTCTCGCTCAGGCTGGTTTCGAACTCCTGACCTTGAGCGATCCGCCTGCCTCGGCCTCCCAGAGTGCTAGGATTACAGGCGTGAGCCACCACGCCCGGCCTGGTGTTAATTCTTTAAATGTTTGCTAGACTTTTCTAGTGATGCTGTCTGGGCCTGATGATACCTTTTTAAAGAGTTTTGCAATAAGAAATTTCATTTCTTTAATAGTTATTGGGTTACTCAAATAATTCATTTTATTGCCTAAGCTGTGGTAGTTTGTGTTTTTTGGGGAGTTGCTCCTTTTCAGCTGAGTTGTCAGATTTGTGTCACAGAGTTGTGTGTGGTATTCTCTTACTATTCTTTTGATGTCTGCGGAATCTGTGGTAATATCTACTGTTATATTCCTGATATTAATCATTTAATATGAATAATTTCTCTCTTATTAACATTTTGCTAGAAGTTTTTCATTTTCTTTATCTTCTCAGAGAACTACCTCATCGTTTCACCAATTTTCTCTATTGTTTTTCTGTTTTTAATCTCACTGATCTGTGTTGTTGTTTTTATTATTTATTTCCTTCTACTGGATTTAGGTTATTTCGCTCTTTAGTTGTCTGCTTTCTCGTCATAGGCACTTGGGTTGTTGATCTGAGCATCGTCCTCTTTTCTAATATGAGCACTTAATGCTATACATTGTCTTGTCTTGCTGCTTTTGCTGTATCTCACCAATTTTAATATATTCTCATTTTTGTTAAATTCAGTGTACTTTTAAATTTTCCTTGAGATTTCCTCTTTGATCCATGGATTATTTAGAATTTTTTTGGTTAGTTTCTAGAACGTTTGAAGATTTTCTCATTATTGTTCAATGGCTTGATTTCTAATTTGATTCTAATTTCTAATTTTGATCCTAATTTCTAATTTCTAATCTGAGTGCAGTCAGAGAACATACATTGTATGATTTAATTCTCCTAAATTTAGCAGTTGTGGCTTAGGATATGGTTCATCTTGGCAGTGGGCACTTGAAAAGACTGTGTGCGCTGCTGTTGGGTGGGACGTCCCATAAATACCAGTTAGATCCTATTGGTTGATGATGCTGAATTCTTCTATATCCTCACTGGTTTTCTGTCTTGTTTTTCTGTCAGTTGTTGAGAGTGGAATGACGAAGCCTCCAACTATAATTTTAGATTTGTCTATTTCTACTTTCAAGTCTATTTTTGTTTTACATATTTTACAGCTTTATCGTTTGGTCCATGTACATTTATGATTCTTATTTTCCCTTGGTGGGTCAACACGTTATTGTCATCGTATGTACACACATAATACATATATACATTATATGTATACATATGTGTGTGTACATATACACATATATGATGTAGCATTATATATTTACTGGTGTCGTCCCTCCCTGTCCCTGGTAATTTTCTTCATTCTAAAGTCTACTTTAGGTGCTATTAAAATAGCCACTTCCTGCTTTCTTCTGATTGATTCTTGCATGGCACATTTTTTTTCATCTTTTTGCTTTCAACCTGCCTACATTTTTTATTTGATGTGAATTTGCTGTTCACATCATATAGCTGGGCCATGTGTTTTATTCCACTCTGGAAATCTCAATCTCTTTCTTTTAATGACTTTGCTGAGGTATAATGGACATGCAAAAAACTGTACGTATTTAATGTATACAACACAGTGACTGTGAGGATAAGTATACACCTGTGCAACCATTACCATCATCGAGGCCATAAACATATTCGTCACCTTCCAAAGTTTCTTCCCACCCCCTTTATTATAATTTTTTTGGTAGTAAGAACATTTAACATAAGATGTACTCTGTTAGAAAATTTTCAGTATACAATAAAGCGTTGTTAGCTGTAGGTACTGTGCTGTATAGTAGGTCTTCAGAACTTACTTATCGTGCATAGCTGAAACTTTTTACCCTTTGACTATGACCACCCATTTCCCCTTCCCTCAACCCCTGGAAACCACCATCCCACTCTCTGCTTCTATGAGCTTGACTATTTTAGATTCCACATGTAAGGGAAATCATGCAGTGTTTGTCTTTCTGTGCATGGCTTATTACACTTAGCACAGTGTCCTTCAGGTCTGTTCATATTGTCACATAAGGCAGAAAATATCAGCCTTAATTTTTTTTATTTTTTTAATTTTTTATTTTAGCCTTAATTTTTATACTTCAACCATTTACATTTTAATGTGATCATTGATGTGTTAGCATAAGTCTATTTTATTTATATTTGGTTTTTCTTTCTGTTTTTGTTTCTCTGTTGTCTTTTTTCTACTTTTCCATGGGTAACAGAACAAGTTCTAGGATTCCATTTAGATTTGCTATATTTTTTAAAGTGTATTTCTTCACAAAACTTTTTAGTGGTTGCTCTAGGTATTACATTATCTATTTAACTTAGAGGCTGCTGGTGTCGTTTTACCAGGTTGAGGGAAGTATATATTGTAGTCTGTTTAGAGAACTTCCTTTAGACATTTTCTCAGGATAGGTCTGTTGGCAACAAATTCTCTTAGTTTTTTTTTCATTTGTAAATATTTAGTTTCTCCTTTATTACTGGATATAGAATTATGAGTTGATAGTTCTGTTCTTTCAGAACTTCAAAAATATGGCAATTTTTTCTGGAATCTATAATCATTTCTCATCAGAAATTTATTATTATTCTAATGGATTTTTCCCATTTATGTAAGATGTCATTTCATTGTTGCTGCTTCAAGGTTTTTTTTTTTTTTTTGGATTTAGTTTTCAGAATTTGACCATTATGTATCTTGTCATAGATTTCTTTGGATTTATCTCATTTGGTGTTTTCTCTGCTTCTTAAATGTGTAGGTTTATGTCTGCCCAAGTCTGGGACATTTTCAGTTATTTTATCTTTGAATACTTTTTCATCTTCTTTCTCCTCTCTTTCCCAGACTCTGATGCCATACATGACTGTTAGATATTGAGTCACAGCGTCAGGCTCTATTCGTTCGTTTTTCAGTCTACTTTCTTTCTATTGCTCACACGGGATAATTTCTGTTGTTCTGTATTCAAGTTCACTAATTCTTCCTCTGTCCCCTTCATTTTGCCATTAAGCTTTTCCATCCAGTTTTTACTGTAGCTGTTTTATTTAGTCTTAAAGTTTTCGTTTAGTTCTTTACATGTTTAGTTGCTTTACTATTCTTCATTTATTTCTCCAAAGTGTTTGTAACTGCTCACTGGAGTATTTTTAGCATGACTACTTTATTATGACAAATCCTTGTCAGAAAATTCTAACATCTCTACCAGCTCAGTGTTGGTGTCTATGGATAGTATTTTCTTACCGAGATGGAGATTTTCCTGGTTCATGCTATGATGCATGAGTGCTGACGGAGCCCTGGGCACTTTGTGTGTCGTGCTGTGGGCCTCTGGACCGTGCTCAAAGCTTCTGTTGCAGCAGGCCTTCTCCGACACCGCTCTGGCCGAGGAAGGAAGGGTGCGGATGCCACGTGTCACAGCCAGGCAAACGGAAGTCCGTGTCCCCACCTGAGCTCGGTTGACGGGAAGAGGAGGGAGGTGGGGGCTCCTCATCACGGCTGGGTGGGGTTGGGAGCTCAGACTCCGTACTGGGTCTCTGCTGATACCCCCTTGTTGGGGAGTGGCAGGGGGCCTGTCACTCTCCCTAGGTGGCCTTCACTGACACCACAGTGGGTGGCCTTCTCCCAACTTTTTAATGGTGAAAACCCTGGCTCTCCAGGAGGGCCCTCTGACCCCAGCCCCGTGGGCTCCTTGCTGCCCTGGGGTGGGCTGGAAGTCCGGGCTCCCCGTTTGTCCCTAGCCAACACCGTGGGGGTGGTTTGGGGTAGTCGTTGCAACTCGGTGATGTTGGAAGCCCAGACTTTCCATTCGCTGGCGGCGATGGGCATAGGCTGCCGTTTGCCTGTGGCATTTGGCCGGGGCGAAATGAGTATTGTCTGAGAGGTTTCATTCCCAGTGAGTAGCCCCTCTTTTCTCCTTGGGCTACTGCGAACAGGTTTCCTGTCCCTTTCTTTGTCTGTGCCTTCGATAGTTCTGGGTTTCTGGCTTCTCTAGTAACACATCTAGGAATATGAGGCAAAAAAATAAAATAAAATAAAATAAATAAAGCCCGTCTGTGCGCTTCCCTGGGTCTCAGGGTGCAGCTGGTCTGCCTGCATCTCTCCAACTTCTAGGGTCGTCTTAGGTTTGTTTTATACGGAATGTGCAGGGATTTAGCTTTTCTCTTAGCAGGAGGAATGGGAGAAGGTATGTCCACCTCATCTCTCTGGAGGTGGATTCTCTATTACTAGAGTAAGGTTTGAAAGAGTAGCTGTGTCACTGGATCAGCGGCCGGTTGTGTCGGCGCTTCCCGCTCAGCGCGACACCTGACGCCTGTCTCTTTGAGCCCGAGAAGGACGTTTCCTTCCTCCCCACTCTCGCCCGGCCGCTTCCTTTCCTTCATGTCTTTTTCCTCATCGTCTCTCAATTTCCTTCGTTCCTCTGCTTCCTTTGTGCTTTTTCCTTGAAAGGGATTTGGAACAGACCATAACACAAGACACTAATAAAACGACTGCTGAAATTTTTTTTGAAGTTTGAAATGTTTGCATTTTTCTAAATAATGTGAACCATTTTTATCCCAGCTACTCCCCATGGTTCAGAATTATCCTGATATGCAGTTGGCTCTCTCAGGGTGGGGCCGGGGCGCTTCGAATAAAACAGGAAAAAATTAAGCAATCGCCTTCTACGTCAAGGAAGGTTTTGCTGTTGTTTTGTTGATGGTTGATTGGCTTCGACCCTATTTTTGTGCGAACGATCTCAGTGGCTTTTGCTAGGAATGTTTACGTCATCACTCACACACCCTTCAGGAAAGCACGTCATGCTCGTCTTCCTCAGGGTGAGTATGGTATTCCAGATGTGGAATTGTGCTTATTTTGTTCTTGAGATAACGTGAGCCCAATGAAGTAGGAATTACTTTAATACCGAGCTCATCACAGCTAGTAAGTAGGTTGACAGGCAGGGTTCCCATAGGGAAGGTTTGGTCACCCTCCCTGCGCCCGGTTTTGCGGCACGTCTTTGAATCCCTCCAACGGCCTCGTGACTTCCCGATGGTTTTCTTGCATGTTAATTTGAGCTCACTTCGGGATACTCTCCCCATCACAGTGTGTGCACACCACGAAGGCTGTTTTAGCAAGCAGGTGAGGAAACGTCTAGTTCTTTTCAGGCACAAATTTCTTCCACACACAGCCACAGCCCAGCGTCGGGGCCAGAGACTGTGCCCCTCTGCCCGCGTGGGGCCCATCCAGGCACAGGGCAACCCGCGTGTGGAACGGCAGCCCTACCTAGGGAATGCGGCATCTTAGGAGCCTGGCTCGGACTGTGAATGGAGTGTGTTATCACCACGTCCCAACCTAACACTTTCGTACTGCATAGAAATCTCTAAGACATACGCCAGGGACCACACATTTTTGGGCAAACTGCACGTTATTTAAATCATCATAACTACAGTGAAAAACGAGAAAACTCGTGAGCGGTCCTCAACAGATGACGCGCGAAACAGGAGAAAACTCGTGAGCGGTCCTTAAGGTGTTAAGAAAAAAAGTAGTGATAGTACCACAACAACATTGTAGCAGAGAATATAGAGCTCCGTGAACGCTCCTCCTCGGGGAACCGCACTCTAACGAAAACAAAACCCAACCATACGTGTGCTACCGATTTGTTTTTTAAAGTAAAACTTTCTCTTTCAGAATTGCATTGCAGCTATTCACCGATTCATCCACCTATCCGGTTCACAGCATCGAGAAGCACCAAAGCAAGAGCGTTTCTGTTCTAGTAACATTGCCAAAGGAAGGCAGAATCTCTTTTTCAGGTTGCTTTCATATCAAGCCCTGAGATGCACTATTTTTCATAGATCATAAAAGGAGACGAAACCGAGGCCTTGTCACCTGCCAGGCAGAATGTTTTGGTCACCACTGACGGGGCCCCGGGACTTAATGGCAGAGGAAGTGAGGCCCCCACCACAGGCTCGTTTGACAGTGAAGTCTGGACGAACCTGCTCTGTGGAGGAAGGGGGGACTTCGGGGTCATGGAGGTGGGAAATGGGCTACCTGCAAGACACAAGCCCCCCGCACAAAGCCAGCGCGGACAGGGTGGACAGGGTGGGGGAAGCCAGGCACCAACGGAGAAGGGCCCGCGAGCAAAGGCAGACCGAGCTCATCCTCTGTGAACAGCAGGGCTTAAGAAAAATAGTCAACGAGCCTGTTCCCTTTTTGTTTGGCTTTGCTGCCATCAACTCGTTGTCTGAAAGTAACCGATTGTACGGCCTGGAACGAGGCAGGAACCAGGCCAGTTCCCTGAGCCAAGACGTCCAGGCAAGTTATCAAGAAAAGATTTTTCTTTTTCTTCTCCTCCCTCCTTTTCTTCTTCTTCTTCTTAGGATTCAAGAACGTTTTATTTAAAATTAAATTCCCTGTGAAGTTGTGCATTGCCTTTTCTTTAAAGATGTAGTATCTCTGAGAATAAAGGAAGGGAGAGAGGAAATTGAAAAGCAATGAGAGGAGATGTCTGGCGGCCTGGCCTCTCACCAGCTGACCCTCCGCTGGACCGCAGGGACGCGGGGCTATATGAGCTGACCACGGAAGTGAGCGATTTATGGTGCCTTGTTTGGGCTTTTGATAAGTATCTTTGTAAAGCGATGCAAGAACAAACAACCCTGGACCTGTTCTAATTGCAGAATTCCTGTAAATTATTTTAAGATGAGAGAGGCCATCCAGACCAGAGAGAAATAACCCCTGGGCTCAGGATATTTATGTGTATTTCATTTTAAAAATTGGTGCCACAATGTCCCAATGATCATTAAGCAACCTGTCTGGGTGTCCTTCGAAAGCCAGAGGATGTGTTCCCCGAGGAGGATGAAACAGTTATTCATAAAGCAGGATTTGCACACTGCTGGGCCGCGTCCCATGCATGAAACATGAGAATTCCTGGAAACCTCCGGGATCACCTGGGTTCATTCAGAATCGCTCCTATTGGAAAATCTCTTGGAAGCACAGGAAGGGGGTGTCTTTTACAGTACCTTTGCTAAAAGCTAAAGTGGGATACTGGCAAAATTTTCTGGTTTATTTAGTCCTGAGATACGCATTGGCTGAAATCTGGTGCCAAAACGGAGGTCTTCTTGCTACTTGCGTTGTAGCGGGATATGTCTGAACGTCCCCCGCACACGGGACGGCCCCACAACGAGGACCGTCACCAGTGCCGAGGTTGAGAGCTCCTTTGCAAATCATTGATCTTACTGCTGAGCACTTCATATTCCAGGAGGCTTAGAACACTCTGTTTCCAAAATTGCTCTGTTGGATCTTTTGAGAGGTGCTGGTGACCTCCAGTGGTTAAGGAGATCTCACATGAGTTGTTTCAGCACAAAATTACTTTTGTTCCATGGCCAAAGTCTTTTCCTCCAGAAAGCTGCATCCAACTTTATACTGTGTGCTCCTCCGGCAGGGCTTCAGAAAAATCTATCGTCATAGTGGAAAAGCGGACTTGTCTTTTGGTCCCAAGTCCGGTGGTGGCTGGATTTGCACGACAACTGACCGCCTACGGTTACACTAACACCGTTATTTCTATTTTAAAGTATGACGGCTTCCAACCTCCTAAGATCGCTGTAGAGTAGAGACATGATAATCGTGGAAGATCTGCAAGAAAGTCGACCACAATGAAGACACACTCACAAAGTGAGCCTCCTCCTTTGATAGCTGTGGGGTTCGCCGAGCCTGGCCCTTGTCATCCAAAAGGCGTGCACCGCACAGGTGCCCCCGCAGGCGGGTGGCTTCTTCCACCTTGCGCGGCAGCTTCGCAAATGGCTTCTGGCTCCTCATGGAAAACACGAGCTCGGGCATGCTCTTTCGCTGAGCTGTTCCTGCTACCGCGGAACCGGGGTCACGGCAGGCAGGCGCTGCCTGTCCTTGTCCCACTCCCGTGGACAAAGAACTCTGGGCTTCAGCCTCGTCAATCTTCACACAATGCCTCGCTCGTTAGGTGCAAACGGCAGCCGATTCGCGTGTTCCTGTGCGTTTGATCTTTCGAGATAAGTAGAACCAGGCTAGCGCAGTGGCTGGCACGGCGTGGCCTGGTCCCTGGCAGTGGTGTCTCTTCACAATTGGCATTTCTGTTGTGTCATGCTGCGCATTGTGAGTTTGGGGTGTGTGAAGCTCAAGGAACGACCACCCCTAACACCGAGGTCTCGCGCTCTCCCCGGGGTTTCTTTCGGGCGCTCTAAGCTGAGATGTGTTGTTATTGGCAAACGACACGGTGTTCACGGAGAAGGGAAAGTAAACTCTGCTGAAAGCACGCAGAATGCAAAGGGAACCCCAAACCAGAAGTTCTCGCAAATCTCTGGACTTCCCTAACCCTGCGAGTGCATCCAGTAGCCAGAGGGATTTTCCTCACGACAGATCCACTCTGAGAGCAGCAACCGGGAGAGGCTGTGCCAGCCACGGTCCCACCTTTGCCGAGTGGATTTCTTGGGCCCGGGAGCGGCTGACTCAGAGCTCATGTGACAGGCCCTCTCCTGGCACCCCAGGCTCAGTGTTCCCTCGGGGGTGGGGGGTTGGGGGGAGGGGTTTCCAACCTCTGTCACTGCAGCTGCTCCGCAGGAGGCAGGGCACTGTGGACGGCACCGTGGCGTTTACCGAGAGGTACCGTGGGGGGTGCCCTTCGTACATCTGGCCGGGGGATAGTGTCACGAGTTAACTAACATAAGAACACAAGAAATAGAATTTGCAGAGTGTATACGATCGTGTCTCAAGTGAAAGGCGTATACAAGAAATGCTATAAATTCCCAAGCGGGAGAGATCGCCGTAGACTGCAGTTGTCACGGAAGGCCTGGTGGAGGTGGCAGCTGTGGGCTGGTGTTGGAAGAAGGCAAGAATGAGATAATAATAATAATAATGACACTGACCATAAGGCTGCCATTTGCTGAGCCCTCACTCTGAGCCAGGCCTGTTCTAGATGCTTCATAGGAATCACTTTGTTCAAGCCTTATCCTTTTACAGGTGAGGAAAGGGAGACAGAGGAATTGGCGGGGGCATCCAGGTGGGGAATTTGCGTAAGCACAGGCGTGGTGATGGAGGAACTGAGGCCCCTTTCAATTCTGGAAGCTACAAGTCCCACCATAATGACTCTGCTTATGCAAATTTGAAAGGGACCTTAGAGAATATCAGGTCTGGACCCCGGGGCCGGAAGGGATGAATGGCTCCCCCTAGTTTGCCAGGTGGAGTCCTGGGGGAGCCGAGGGTGAGTGGGGCCTGTGCGGTGCTCTCCGGCCTGGTGGCAAGAGGGCACGGTGACCGGCCTGGCTGGCGCAGAGCGTCTGTGTCCCGGCTCCGTGGTGGTGCTCAAGAGTGAGAAGGAAAAGGCGGTGGTTGGGAAGAGTGACCCAGTTGAAAGCAGAGAGATGGGAGACGTGGGTGGGGCTGGAGGGAGGTCAGGGAGTGATGGCTGGAGTCCAAGTCCAAGTCCAAGTCTGAGATGGCCCCTTGGTCCTCGGCCCTGCCCCGAGGGAGGACGGGCGTGGGGAGGCATGAACCGCAACAGGGCGGGAGACCGCCAGCGACTGACAGTCAGAAGGAAATGCGCCTCAGCTTCCTGTCAGTGCGAGGCAGGTGATTATTAGCTTAGGAGAACAGGGACGGGCAGATGATTACCCCAAGGATAAAAAGGAACGTGAAGAAAATACAACCACCAACAAAATCAGTCCTAATTTCTGGCTTCCCGATTCGTCTGAATAATTTCTGAAGCACATACGGACAGGATTCCTGACTCTCCTGGAGAGTTCCGTGATCCGTTCCTTATCCCCACAGCCTCAGGGGACACCTCGTGAACCGTTTCCAAGAGGTTTCCAGGGCACAGGGGAAGAGATGGCGTTTGCCGGCCGGCCGTGGTCCCTGGGCACTGCCCCCCTGGAGGCTCAGCTTCCTGGCCGGGCGAGTGGCGCCTCCGGAAGAGAGAAGGAGCTGCCCTTTCTGGCTCCAGGAATTCTTGGCTCTGAAAGGACATCTTTGGGAAGGCCGGACTGCCCCAGAGCTCTCTCGGTGACCTGCTTATTTCTCCGCTTCAGTCCTAGAGTAACTATTAATAAAGCCACTGTGCAGGGAGAATGAGCAGAGAGGGTTAAACCGGGCTCCGAGGCGGCCAAGACTCTGATACAGGTGTGACCGGCGCGTCTGCGCTTCCTGCTCTGGGCAGGCGGCCACGGAGCACACAGGTAACACAGCAGCTGGCGTCGGTCTGGGGGTTCACGTGTGCGGAACGGGACATTCTGGCTTGCACGCCTTGGCGTTGTGGCCCAGGCAGGCTTCGCTCTGTGGATTGTGCTGCCCAGAGATGGAAGGTGAAAGCCCACCGGTAACAGCGAGTGGACACCATCGGCTTAGACGCTGCTGATTGTGACCTGTGACCCTTGGTTCTCCAACTCCTGTGCGAGAAATAGAAACGTCTTCAGTTTTTAGCAGCTTGATTAGTTTCCAATTCCAGTTTCCCTGCCACCAAGGTTCTTGGGGTGGCCTCACGCATACCCTTCCTCTTCCCCCAGCGTTGCCAGGCGTTGGGGGAAGCCCGGGGTGCCGGCTGTCCTGAGTCTCGGGCCACGTTGCTCTCCACGGGAGCAGGCAGGTGTCTGCTCCTCAACACACGCCCCGTAGCACTTGCTGGTGCCCAGGCATCTGCTCTCCTGGCTTTTAGGACATGTTGGATCGGAGGAATCTCTGCGGGCACCTCGTGGGCTCACGCTCCAGGTGTCCTCTCTTGGGCGTTGGGGACTCTGCTCTTGCAGACCTATTCTTAGGTTGTACAGCCCCCCGGGAAGTGGCCAATGTGCTCCCATTGTTTTTGTCCCCACGTTCCTCCTCTTCCTCTGCAAGCCAGTCCTGGAGTGAGTGAGGGGAGGACACATCTCCCCTCAGAACTGTCAAAGTCTTTGCCCGCGTACTTGTCCCCCTAGGGGCTGCATTTTGTGGACACACAAGCCAGAGGAGGTTGAAGAGTCTCCCTTCCTCCCTTGCTGAACAGTCCCCCCGCGTCAGTGAACACAGAGCCACAGAGGTGTTCGAACGGGGCAGAGACAAAGGAAGGGAAGGAATTACCAGGAAAAGTAAATAGGATGATATTTCAAAAAGCAGAACCATGTCATTGTAAAAGATGACGTGAGAGGCGTGCGGAGTGAAGCTTTGCGACCCTCCCGGCAGTAGGAAATCCAGACAGTGGGGCTGCCTGGCTGGATCCTAAGGGAACGTTTTAGAAAATGCACCAAATACATAATTGTTTTAACCTGTACCTAGAACACTTGTCTCCAAGCAATAGAAGGCACCACACCTGCTGCGAATTTTGCTTTATGTTTTTATTAGAATGTTTGGTTATGTGAAAAGTGAGATGAATCTTTGGTCAGGATTGTAAATTAGGTTTAATTGCATAAGCATGTATAAAATTATATTTATTTACAATATTCAGTATAATGTAGTAAGCACATGCAATATTATCTTATATACACATACGTAGGTACATGTATTTTCTTCATTTGTTTTTTATTTTATTTTACGGAGATTGATCAAGAGCAAAGTCGGAAACGAAGCGCAGAGGGTCACGGTGGGAGATGTGAGTCTCTGCCACTCGGGCAGACCCCCGGCAGGCAGAGCACCGAGTCTTACCACCCTTTTTTAAGGAACTTTGTCATTTTCACACAGAGGAAACCAAATCCTACATGTGCATCAATCACTACGGTAATTGATTCTAAAGGAACCACAAGCTCTTTTTGGAAGTCTTAGGAAGGCCATAAAAACTGGGCCAGACCTGGCAAAATCCTGACACAAATCTGTGTCCCTTCCCAGATTCTCTGTAACTTTGTGCAGCTTTCTAGGTGCACTCAGTTCACTTTTGTAAAATGTACACAACATAAAATTTACCATTTCGATCATTTTAAAGTGAATAATTAAGTGGCCTTTCGTCCCTCGGTTGCACTAGACCCAGTTCAAGTGCTCGAGAGCCGCATGTGTTCAGTGGCTGCTGCATTGCCCAGCGCAGAGAGAAGGCGTTCCCTTCCTCACAGGACGTTCCGGACACAGACGACGTTCCCGTCTGCACAGAACATTCCAATGGACACAGACGACGTTCCTGTCTGCACAGAACATTCCAATGGACACAGACGACATTCCTGTCTGCACAGGACGTTCCGTCGGACACAGATGACGTTCCCATCCGCACAGACATTCCAATGGACACAGACGACGTTCCCGTCCGCACACGACATTCTGTCGGACAGCTCCGTTCTAGAGCTGCGACCTGAATTGACTTCCACTTAGAACTCATCAGAAACCAGAGCAGGTGGCTGCTACCTGCGAGAGAAAGGCTAAAGGATCTGGGCCCTTTTCTAACTTTCTAGGCTCATTGACAAGCAAAACCTCAATAAGAATATCTTTAGTGAGCTAAAACTTAAAATTCTGTCTTGAAAGAAAATAATTACATTTTTACTCATTCGTGCCGTGTTAGAGTCATCTACGATAACATGTACTAATTTTGGAATTTACAAAAACCAATGAAATTAGGCTTTTGATTTTATGGTAAAGGAGATGGCCAAATAATCAGCACTTTTCCACATTCTAACAGGTGTCGTTAAGGACTATTAACGATGTCAAATGTGTCTTTTATGTTACCTATCTGCTTAATAAATTAAGCATAGAAGTTGACCGTAGCAAAAATGTTTGTCTTTCTTGAGAACTTTATTGTTCTTAGAAAGTTATAGGTTTCACTTTTTGACTTTACTGTCAGGAAGCTTAGAGCCTAATTCGGAACTCAATTACAGTAAATATTCAATCCCAGGCTGCTTTCATAATTATTTACTCACTTTTTATTCTTTAGTTACCTGACTTCTTTCCTAAATTGTTTTTTCAAAAATTTGTGTATGTGTGTGTGTGTGTGTGTATGTGTGTATCTGTCAATTGTAAGCACCTTGAAAATGTTTCTGGAAGTAGACAAAAATATGCTTAACAATGACACACTAGTATTATTTCAAAATTATCCATGAATTCTCAGGATTTTATCATCTATGCATATGCAATTTTGTGTTCCTGAGCGTTTTGTCACTCATAAAAACAAATATTTGCCCAGTTTTGGTACGAAATGTCATTTGGAAGCTCCCCAAGTTCCAGAAACTAAATATCAATATCCAAGGGTGAAATCTCGCCTTTGTTCAGGAAACGAACGTCTTTCCCCGGCAGCTGCCCCTCCCGCTTCCTGCACTGGGAGCCCGTGTGGGCTTTCTGGGGAGGGGCTTCTGGATCTCACTGCCTGCCTGAGGCTGGAGTTGCCCCCTGCTAAGTGCTGCGTGGAATCCTAGGTCTTTGTTGCCTCATAGGCAAATCCTTTTGCCCTGTGTGTTTCTATTTTTTTTTTTTTGT
>VBSM01003157.1:52926723-52965956 GCA_008086735.1 Cheirogaleus medius | reverse complement strand
GCCTCGGCCTCTCAGAGTGCTAGGATTACAGGCGTGAGCCACCACGCCCGGCCCCCCCTCCTCTTTTTAAATGGTGAAATTTTGAATAACATTTTAATTAAGAAAGACTTTGATGCTAAAAACAGTCGAACATCCCTCCAGTGGGGAAATCGGGAAAAACTGGTGAAACGGTGGGGTGGTTAACATCCTTGGTGCAAGGCCCCTTTTGAGACGTGATGAAACTGATTCTCCGGTAACGCGCACCCCAGGATCCCGCATCAGGAGGTGAGGCCCACGGGCCCCGGTTGAGAATCCCTGACCAGGTGGGAAGGTGATGGCTGGGGACTAGGAGAGATGTCCTGCCTCAGACGCCACCGACTTCCTGGCCCCGAGGAAACCTCCGGAGCCTGTTCAAACCCCAGAGTGTTGTCTGTAAAACAGGGACAGTCGTGTCTTCGTGTGAAGATGAGAGAATATCGAATTCAGACCACACAGCAGATGTTTAGTAAATTGTAACTATCAAAGTAAAAGCGAGGCGGTGATTAAACATCTACTCCTACCCCGCACGCGGCACAATCGTATCACCTCGTTAAACCCTCACAGTAGACACCGGGGGCGAGTGTTTTCACTCCCTCTTTACAGGTGGGAAACCGAGACCTGGAGATCTTTCCTCGCCCGCTTCCCATCCCAGGTGTCAGGGATGGAGCTTGAGGGAAAGCCCAGCTGCACCTTATTGTGCCGGGCACAAGCCCATGCGCAGGAGAGCCACGCCAGCCACGCCGCTCACGGCCGGACGCGGCAAGACAGACAGACGCTGGTGCCGGGACACAGACAGGACATTCGGGGTCCGACCTCCATGTGCTTCCCTGTCCTGCCCAGTATGAGTGACAGTTGCCCTTACCTTTGTCTTCCTTGCGCACCTGTGTCAGGACGTCTCACCCCTGAAGCCTCCCGGGTGGTGAACGGGAAGCCTCCGTCCGAGCATCGGGCCACTGGTGCAAACCTTTGCCCGGCCATGATCCCCCGAAAGCTCTCGGATGAGTCGTGTCTCAGCCTGCTTTCTGTGGTTATGACAGCATACCCGAGACTGGCTAAATTACAGAGAAAAGAGGTTTATTTAGCGCTCGGTTCTGGAAGCTGAGAGGTTCCAGATTGGGCGGCTGAACCTGGCGAGGGCCTCGCGCGGCGTCGTGATGCAGCAGAGAGCTTCGCTTGGCGGGAGCACCGCGAGAGCAGCTAGCGTGTGCGTGAAAAAGACGTGGAACACGAGGGGTGACCACGCTTCCTAACAACCTGCTCTCAAGGTAAGTCACCCGTCCCCCCAGAGCGAGAACTCGCTCCCGAGAGCTGGCATCAACCCCTTCGCAAGGCTGACCACTCCAACCCAGGCCTCCTAAAAGCCCTACCACCTGTCGTCACCCTCACGTTGGAGACCACCCTCCACGTGGGTTTGGTGAGGACAAATCCGGGTCACACCACTGCAAGCCATCTGGGCTCCCCTGGTTTCAATTTCGATGCCAAGGCAGGTTGATTCTAGCACACGTCGAGGCTCCAGGGCCCACTAAGAGAGTCAGGAAAGGGGCAGGAGGTGGAGGCCGTGGCGGGAGGTGAGGAGGCTGGCCGTCCACGAGAAGAGGCACGAGACGCCCATGCCCCCACCTGCCGGTCGGGGGCTCGGAGGACCTGAGCCAGGTCCAAGGCGTCAGGGCCTCTGCGCCCCGGGGTGTCCCTGCTGGGGAGGAGGGTGGGCTGGCCCGGCTGGGCTTCCACACACAGGCGGGCCGGGCTCTGCAGCGCGTGGTCCTGGCCAATTTAAAGGCCCTGAAGGAGGCATGAAAGCCCAGATGCTGTTTTATGGGTTTCCGCTGTTGTTGTTTGTGTTTCATAAAATATTTTAATCATTTGGTTTTTTTTTATGCAGCGTGTCCTGAGGCTTTTAAAATTATTTTCCAGAGTGTGTATCCCTGAATGTGAAACACTGGATCGCGCAGCGAGGGCTGACCACGCCAGGAGGGTGTCGTTCTCGGCTCCCTCCGGGCTATTGCACCGAGCGGCCGCCGAAGGCCCCTCGCCACAATCCACCGCGCCCCGGACGCCGCGGGAGGAGTTTGTGAGAAACAGGTGTGATCCTGCCCCGGCTGCGCCTTCCGGTCAGGTGTCTCTGAATTTCCCTACTGGCTGGAAAGCAATTTTCTTGGCGAATGAAGAAAAAGGAAAACGAAAAGTTGTAGTGGCTTCCCTGACCGCTTCCCCTTAAACTGGGGGTCAGCGGCACAGACTGCACCGTCCGCAGCACTGGTGGCTGGAACCCGCATCCCCAGAGTGTCCCATGACGGCCGGGCGTGGACACCGCATCAGCGTCCCGTGACTCTGGTTGGAAACTCCCCGGTTTAAATGCTTCAGAGGCCGGCTGGATGCACACCTGCCCGGCCCGATTTGCTGGGAGGCTGGGAATTCAGGTGAGTGGCAGTTCGTTTCCTCAAGTTGTGGGGGTGTTGGGAGGCTGAGGCGCCTGCCCGGTGGGTGTACGAGGGGGTGCGTGGCTCCTTCCCGATGGGTGAGTGGTTGTTGGCGGTGCTCCTGCCGTGGAAGAACCAGGAGGCTGTCTGCCCGCGGCGTTGGCCGGGCACCTAGCCAGGAGCGTGACAGTCGTGTCTGGGGACCCTGCCCCATCGGGGAGCTCCTGTGTCGTGTTTGAGGGTTTGCACGCGGGTCCTGAAACACCAAGTCCGCGTGTGCACCGCCAGCCTCAGTCTGGACCGAGCTTTACACAAGTCACGCGGAATCGCCCAGGAGGCCTGGCTGCCTTGCTGGTGTCCAAGCCACTGGCCTAGCGTCAGGGTTGTCGGTTGTCCCCTGCGTGCCTGTTGAACGCACTGAGTCCTGTGCCCTCCCCAGGGACGACTCAAACAGAGCCTCCAGGGTAGGCGCCTGGGGATCTGGATGTTTACGAGGCACCCCAGAATCTTATTGCTGGGAAATTCGGGAAACCTGGGACAAGCTTCGGGAGCCTGCACCCCGTGATCTCAGGGCAGAGCGGAGGGCGCCCTGGGGCACTCATCTCGTGGTCTCTGCCTGGGGAATGGAGCATCGGGGTTAAGATGCCCTCTCTAGGGGGCTCAGAACCCAGCCCGCTGTCCTCTAGGGTGCGAGCTGCGGCCCCGCTGGCCCTGCTGCAGCTGCAGTCGGTGGCTCAGCGCCTGGTGAGACACGTCCTGCCCTTGGCGGCTACTGTCTCGCCCGGCATTTTCCAGGCCTTTTGGCCACGCTGATGGGCCCAGAACAAGGCAAAGGCTTCTGGACAGACAGCGGGGCAGTGAGGTCGGCTGCTTGGTTGTTGGAGGAAGCTTCCTAGAACTTAGCAGGAGGCGAGGCGGAGCTTTTCCAGACCACAGCTGCGGTCCCGGCGATTCTGGCCTGTTCTGTGCCCGTCGGGGCTGCGGTGCCCGGTGAATCCTGCAGAAGCGGGAAGTTTGGGAATCGCAGGGGGTGGGGAGCCCGTCTTTCGGACATGCCGTCAAGTCTGCCCGCGGTCCGGCCGGGCTTCTTGCTCATTCCTGGCTTCTGCATTTATCAGACGTCTTCCTCCCTCCCAGGGGAGTGAGAGAACTCGTTCGCAAGCTGGTTTGAAACCCCTTTCCAAGGGGAGGCTGCCGTGGAACTTCTTCATAGTAGTGAAAGTTTCCGCTTGCGTGGGTATTGAGTGCAGCAGATTGTCCTTCCAGAGAAGGAAACGCTCCTAATTTACTACAGATAGAAGCAATACGTTGTTAGTTTGTGGTCGTCAGGGCTCTTGCTTGTGGTGGGGTCAAGACTGACGCCGTGAACGAGCCATTGATTGCTGTCCCCAAATGCTCAAGTTTGAACAAGTTTGGAAGAATTCCTTCCAGACACCTTGAGACCATCTCCCCACATTCGCAGCCACGGGCTTGACTTATCACGGGCAGGCTGTGCCCGTCTCCTGTTCCGTTCTACAACGGAAAGCTCTTTGGCCACCAGGTTTGCAGGGTCCCACCGGGAGCCGCCATCCACAGGGTGGTGACGTGACTGTCCCACCACCTTGGAAGGATGTGTAGAGAAGCCAGCATTTCCCATGTTAGGGCTAATTTCTGTGTTTGTCTTTGGACAGACACGAGGCCCAGTCCCTTCTTACCTTTGTGTATCACCTTACAGAGCACTGGCAGACTGGGTTCTTCTAATTACCCCATAATCTGTGCAGGTGTGATTGCCCCCATTTTACGGCTGATAAAACCGAGGCCAGAATGTCAAACTACGTAGACGACATAGGATTATAAATGTGGGAGATGCCTCTGGAGGCTGAATCTGAGCCCAGTGTTTCCCACCAGATGAGGCTGCCTTAACGCTCTGATTTCTCTAGGTATTTGGCCGGGTACTTTTCTGGCCAACAAATTCCATTTAACTCACTCTCCAAGAGAGGGTCTAGGGGAGGGAACAAGTGGTCTTGCCTGGCTTCTTCTAGTTTTACATTAGAGCAGGTATGCTTTCTTATTTGCTAGTGTCGCAATGATAAATAAGAGCATCCTATTGGCAAGGACCCTCAGTGAGTAGCTAGAATTGGCATTTTATAATGATTTAAATATTTAAATGTTCTAGTGGTAACAGTGACGCTGATAATATTGATGTGTCGTGGTCTGAAGGCACTTGGTTTAACGTTTATGTACCCCAATACATAATAATAAATTAAGTAGGCACGCACCGGGTCATAAGCATTTTTATAATTGATGTGATTAATAAAGAAGCCCTCCACTAAATGGGAGAAAGGACTAGTTGAGAATTATGGGATTGCAGAGTTTTCTCTGTAACTACTTGCAAAGACTTGTTGAGTAATTCTGAGTGTTTTTCCTAGATGACTTGCTCTGTTCATAAAACAGCAACCATGCCTTTTGTACACTGGGGAAAAGAAGGTTTACCCAACACTTAGATTTTTTTTTTAAAAAGAATATTTGCAAATGGATTGTGCGCCTGTTATAATCACTGATGTTTATCCTTCACACCAAATTTTACCTTCGTCCTGGCTGGCTGAGGATACTCTTTCCTTCCCCAGCACGTCTGCCCCCGGAACCTTTCGGCTTCTGTCACAGTCAAAAATGTTTTAGTCCACACATGCACATGCCGGACGGCCTGCTCAGGGTTGCTGAGGGCGGTTCCCAGAACAGCATCTTCTGTTTCTCAGTGGTTGTGTTTCTGCAAAATATGGACCGAGGTGCCGTTTCCCACTTGGGGAGCGGCTGGCCTCCTCGCTCTTGGGGTGCGCACGGGGAAGCAGGTTTCCAAATGGGGTCGATGAGCTTAATCCCCGGCCTGAGTTAATTTACACGCAGACTCTCCCGCTGCACGGAGCCGGGGCCCATATACAAGTCAAATCTGCTATTTTTCTTTGGGCAATGATTTATTTCCCTCTTAAATTGGCTGGACCAGTTAGTTTTTTATTTTTATTAAGTCACACTATTCTTAAATGAAACTATTGATTTAAAGTCAGCTTAGTGAGGATTTAATTTGTTTTCAGGGGATTAGAGCAGGTAGCATGGGATAATTTTACAATGAAGTGGAGCAGGAACGTTCCTTCATAGTGCTCACCTCTCTTCCTCCTGCCGGGTTGCACAGACATTGCACATTTTCAAGTAAATTGTGGAAATACATTCATAAATCAGTCCTAATTCCTCCGCCTGCTTAAGGTGGTTCAAAGGAGAGTTCTCCTGTGACCTTGTCCCGTGTCCTTCCAACGTAGTCTGTGCTTCCAGGGCTAAAACACACACGTGTGTGTGCACATACACGCAACATGCAGATTTCTTTCTCTTTGGGGTCAACGTATCATTCTTTCTCACTCTGTCCTTCCTCACTTGACGCTGCACTGCCTTTGCTCACACGTTTTCCGTCAACTGCCCGTGAAGGGGGTGCCCGAGGAGGCTTGCCACACCCAGCCCCCTCCCGGGCTCCACGGCCGTCCCTCCCAGTCCGCGTCCCTGTCCCTCTGGCCTCCCGGAAGCCGCTCTGCCTGTCCGTGTGTCTCCATAGGCGGGAGGGCGAGTTGGGGAGCAGGACCTGAGCCACTCTCGTGGCGGTCTTGAAACCCAACTGCGTGAAACCACCCAAACACAGCCGAGGTGGTTTCCCGTTGTTTGTTTTAAAAAAGTAGAGTCTTGTCTTTGCCAGTCTGTTATCTCTGATCTCAGCTGTCACTATCCATTTCAGAAAGAGTCTTTCCTTTCTATCGAAATCAAATAGACTCAGAGCCATTTTCGGATTAATGGTCCTTGGTCTGGAGACTTCAAAACCATTCTGGTCAATCATTCCCAACATCGTCCCCAACCCCCTCCCACTGGGGTGGCCGGGTGGGTCTTGCCAAGCGTCGGATGACAAAATCCGTCTTGCTAACTCTCTATTGCTGAATCAGGCCAGTCCAGCATCCCCGCTGACACGCTGCTACCTTCATCGCTCTTCCGTTTACAAAGGAGTCTTGACTTCCCAAATAGTTGGCTTCATGTTACACATAGTGGCCGGGGACGCCAGGGCAGGCTCTGCTCTGGGACCAGGGGGACCTGCTGAGCAGCTTGAGTGGGTGGGACGAAGGGAGAGACATCCTCAGGCATTTCGGGGGTTTGGGCTTTCTGGAACACGCTGCGGTGTGGCTGGAGAGAGCGGACGCGCTACCACGGTGGAGACCAGAGACATCGCCGCGCCTGGGCCCGGACAGCACAGCAGCAGGCGTGTGGCCGGCCGGCCTGGAGGACCGAGAAGGAGACTGCACAAAGGGGTGCTGGAGAGAAGTGCAGGGACCAGCCGCGCCAGCAGCCACCGCCGTGGCACAGAGCACCGTGGGCCTCCTGGCACGCGGAGCCCGAGTGGAGCGAGGAGGACGCAGGAACTGAAAGCGCGGGATGGATCGAGAGAAAACTCCATTTATTTTCTGAGGATTCAGGGGACAGTGTCTACCCAGAGGCGCCGTGGAGAGCACAGAGACACCGAGAGGAGATGCCGGGAGGAGCAGGACGGGAGGAGCCCCGGGAGCAGACGGCAGAGCTGGACGCTGGGGGGCGGGACTCGTCCGCCAGCACAGCGCCGGAGACGCCACGGCCGGGGGCAGGGCCAGGCTGGCCAGGGTGGCCAGGAACTCAGAGTCCTGACAGTAAGACCGGGATCTGCCCGCTCTGTTTCAGAGAGGATAGCAACGCTTTAGTCACAGAGAATCTGTAAAGAGCAATACAGAGAAACCCTGGTAATGTATGTTAATTAGTTATGTATATAGGTAAGCTAATTGTTTTTTAAATAAGTTTATGAGTCATTCATAGAATTTTTTTTAAAACTCTTCCTAATCAATGTCTTTGTCTTCAAAGTCCATTAAGAGACCTCAGTCAGAAACTAAGAAGCTAGAAAATCTCAATTATACACAGTCATTTTACTCTGAAAAAATTCACCAAATTCTGAGCACTTGACTTAATAAATAGGCGAGGATTAGCCTCACCAAACTGATCAGTCCTGGGATCGGGGCCTGAGCCCCCAGTTAGCCAATAGGAGCTGAAGCAGGGCATGTTCCTACTGCGGGCGGCGTTTGAATCTGATACGTGCGTTAAAAGGGAGGAAGACTGTTGTGTTGAGGAGTTCTCCTGACCAGTTTTGTTTGTCTGAGGAGCATGTTCTAATTGGTAAATGAGGCTTCCTAATTAATTGAAGCAGTAAAAACCTCTCCACAAGGATGAGTTAAAACATACAAATTGATAAATTAGATTTCATAAAAATTAAAAACTTCCCGCTCGTCAGAAGATGCTGTTAAGAAAACAAAAAGATAAGGCACACGCTGGAAGAAAATGTCTTCAAAACACATGTCTGATGCAGGACTGGTATTTAGATATGCGGGAAGCTAGCACGGCTCGACGAGAAGAGAAAGATCCTAAGGAGATACACAGGCATAGGGTTTGAAAGAATCTTCACCAACAAAATGTATCGGTGGCAAAGCAGCATGTGAAAGGATGCTCAGCGTCATTGGTCACTAGGAAAGTACAAGTTAAAACAGGATGAGATGCTAGTATACCCCTATTAACACCACTAACAAAACCACGCTGAAAACCAGTATCCTATGCCGGTGAGCATGTGCACCAACCACGACTCCTACACATTGCGGTGGCAGTGCAAATGGCGCGGTTACTTTACACAACGACTTAACAGGTTCTTCTACGGCGTCACATACACTTATCATATGACCTGCGATCCCACTCCTTGGCGTTTATCTCAGAGAAATGAAAATGCGATGCCCATACCCGCCCACTTTGAGTTTGAGGGGCAGAAATACTTACCAGGAGTTTCCCTTTGAGGGGTGAAGGTGCAGGGTTTACACGAATGTGCAGGGTGCTTCATTCATGATGCCAACATTTGGAAACAAACCAGATACCCATCAGCTCACAAATAAGCTGTGGAACACTTATGCAATGGGATACTCTTCAAAAAATAAAAAGGAATGAACTTCTGATACCTAAAGCACATGGATGACTCCAATGGGTCACTCCAAGGGAAAGAAGCCAAACTCAAAAGCCACTCACTCTATGATTCTGTTTCTGCGAAACTTCGGAAAAGGCAAAACTACAGGGGCATGAAACAGTCTTGTGGTTCCCCGGGGGCTGGGGTGGTCGAAGCCATGCGGGAGGTTGGGGAGACGGCCCACCAAGGGGTGTCGATAGCCGTGACGTTCTCTGTCTGCTGTGCTCTGGTGTTGGTTCTGTGGCTGTGTGCGTTTATCGAAATCGATGGTTGTCAAATGACGCCTCAGTACATCTGACTTCCAACCTGAAACAGAGCCTCTTAATTTACTTTGGGAATTTCTGTTACTCCCACTGTTTTTGTATGGTTAAGAAGGGGGCTGATTTTGTGATAAGTTTATGCAGTTTACCCCTAAATCCGTCTCCTCCCATCAGCTCCTCCCGTCTGTTTCCCATTGCCAATGAAACAATAGGCAACTCACTAAATGACTTCCATTAGAAGGTTCGCGTTCCCGTAAGTCTCCAGGGATATTTTCACCATTACTTTGCAAATTAAAAGAATGAAGTGGATGTAATGGCTTTGACAAGACAGAAGCCTTAAATAACTGAGAATTTGATAAAGCTTAAGACTCTGTAAGGCCAGAGAAGCATTACACTTTGTAGGTTTGTTGGCTTTTTTCTTTTTTTTTTTTAATCACTAAGTTTTTGAGCTTTACCACAACTTTATTCTGTTATTATTTCTGGAATTTGCTATTATCCATATAAACTCCTTTCAAAACCGCAGAAAAGAAATGAATCTGTGTATAGTATTTGGCAGCTTACAGAGTGTTTTTATATTCATTATTCATTTTCTTTTCTAACTTCTCCTATGCTAGGTCTGGAATCTTCCTCTAATTTTATAGAAGTGGAAGCAGAAACTCTAACATTGAAACTTCTCCCAAATAACCGTGGCAGGGCAAATATGCAAACCTAGGCCGTTTAATGCCAAAGCCCAAGTGCACACTCCTTATTCTCTCTCGTCGAGGTTTTCTATTGAGCACCAACTGTTGTTGCACCAGGTCCAAGGGGACTACAAAAAACGATCCTTACCCCAAATTATTTTGCGTGGTAATTGCGATTTAGAGTCCTGTCTCTCTCTCGGAGGCAGACCGAGGATCCATCCTGTTTAGACGTAAAGGTGAACTGGAGTTTATCCGTTGGAGAGGGAGGATAACGAAGAGCTGGTAATTAGATGAGCGAACAAAAGCAAGACCCGCGCATCTCTGGTTTTCCTGGAGGTCATCGCGACACAAAGCGCTCATTGTTGCCGTCACGCGTGTCGCCAAAAACTGTGGCCACCATCAGAAGAAGGAGGAAAAAATCAAATAACCCGAGGCACTTTGTCCGGCTCTTTCAACAGAAGAGCTTTATAATACAGAGTGGCTATTATGCCCTTTCAGTCTCACCGCATTGCTTTTATAAATAGGATGTGCTCGGCTATAAATAGCGCAAAGGCAGGCGCCGCGCAGGCCTTTGTCGAGGCCGGTCTGCTCAAAGCAGCCGGGGAGCCCGGGCGGACACCTTCTGCTGTCCCTGGTCCTGCCGCCGCGGCAGGTGCTCACCCGACACTAGGCACCTGTGTGTGAGGTACCAGGGCTGGTGGCCATGACTGTCCCCAAGGAGGAACAAAGAAACTCAAAAAATCCAACCCAGAAAAGGGTGTTTTGGCTTCAGATAAGATGAATGATCAGAAATGATTCCTTAGCTCACATGTGGGCCACTGGATTTTCTACATCTTCCAGTTTCAATTTTTAGCTGGTCTGCAGAGCTCTCACCTCTCTGTCTCTCTGTCTCTCTCTCTCTGTCTCTCTCTCTCTCTGTCTCTGTCTCTGTCTCTCTCTGTCTCTGTCTCTCTCTCTGTCTGAAGATTAAGCAGCCAAAGATGTCTTCCGTGCACCAAAGTAGGAAGTGCAGTTGGCCTTCTGTCTGGCTGATGTTCCGTGTGTAACTGTAGGGTTTAATTCTGCTTTACATTAATCAAACAACAATAAAAGCTATAAAAACCCCACTAAGAAGCATTTTAACTTAAGACCCAATGCTAAACACCCAGGGATTTTGCCTATTGTCTTCTCCAATGCTCTGTAAAAGGCATTAGATAGCAAGAGAAAGAAAGAAAAATTGAGCCACTTTTTTTTTTTTTTTTTTGCATAGACACGGAGAAAACATATAATAAATTAAGGGTAGTGGGAGTGAAATAAAGGCCAGAGGTAAACGGCGTTTAATTGTGCGAGCGGCTCTTCCCCTATGGTCCCTGCCAGCTGCTGCTGTTACTGCTACCTTCCTGTTTTAAGATGAAAGCAATGATGGTAGACACGTGCAGACACACAAAAGAACCTATTTGGACTGGCGTGTCAGCTCATCTTTATCAAATGTTGCACAGGTATATTTTGTTGCCATGCTTCATTACCCCAGAATGGCATGCCTGAAATGTTTGTCTCTTCCACAAACCCAATAGCTTTCCCAGCCAGGCATTGTTTGACAGGCAATAGACGGGTGTTTCTTTCGCAGGCTGGGTTTGTAAAGGCTGCGCAATTAGGGAGAGGGAGAGGGAAGGGCAAGGGAGAGAGGGAGAAAGAGAAGAAGAGAGAGGAGGAGAGAGAAGACAAAAGAGAGGGAGGGAGAAAGAGAGAGGGAGAAAGGGGAAGGGGGTGAGAGAGAGAGAGAGAGAGAAGGAAAGAGGAAGGGGAGGCAGGAGAGAGGAGGAGAGAGAGATACTTATTTTAAAAAATAAAATGTGTACTGTGTGTTCATTTTCAATGTCCTTAATAAATAAAGAAGACATAAAGAGCCGCATAATGAATCTGGATTGTGTTTTAGGAAGGAACATCCCTACATGATTGGGGAAAATCTTGCTCAGACAATCCAGGTGGGCGATTTAAAATAGGAAGTTTTGAAAATAATTTCTGTGAAGCAAAGAGGGACGAGGCAGTGGCGGGAGGGATCTCGTATGGCGAACGAGGGGGGCGTCGCCGGCGGAGAAATTCAGTTTTCTTTTGCACGTAAGACTATTGCATCAAAATTCACCTCTTATCTTCCAGGAACCCTCTGGAAAATCAATATTTTAATCCTGTGTGATATAGATTACATTCTCGGGAATTAGAACTGGGTAAGGGCTACGTTTTATTTTTCCCCTCACAGCGACGGTGGTAGTGACTTTTGCAAATCAGGGCCGGCCGAGCGGAGATCTGGCGAAGCTGATATCCGTCCGATCTCTTGCTTTTCCTCTGGGGACGCTGTTCCCACGGAATCCCGCAAGCTTGTCCGCAAAACAAGCTTAGTGGTTCCCACGGAAGTGACCCACGGTAGTGATCCACGGTGGGTCGTTAGGAATTCACTCATTCGCAGAGGACGCTTTTGTTCCGCCTGGTCTTCTGCTGGCACAGTGCCACCCCGGCAGGGCTGCCATTAACCAAGACCTTCGTCTGTTATCTAGAGAAGAAGGGACGGTGGTAATTGACAGGCAGGTACGGCGTGAGGGTTCCAGAAACTACGAGGTAGACATGATAATGCAAACCAGGGATTTTTGTGGTGGTTGGTAGTTGTTTTGCCAGCTACAGGAATGACAGGATGTCAGCTGATGTCTGGACAGAAATTTGCGGAGCCCCTTCACAGCCGAGGTGAAGAAGAGCGAGAGTTTCTTGATGCCTGATCTGAAACCACCAAGGCGGTGTGGGTGTTGGGAGTCAGCATCGTTTTGATTATAGAAAGGTGGTGTGATGCGTATATCACACGAGAAAATGATGCTTCGGGTTGGGTCAGAGGCTGCACTCCGGTCAAACACGTGGATGTATATAGTTGCCGTCAAATGTAGGCACAGTCACTCTAAATGGGGCCGATAAAAACTACAGATAAATAATTTTATGTCAGTTAGGGTTGGGTCAGATTCGGTTGCACAAAGGGCTATGAAAATATTTTCAGTTTTCAAAGCTTTTTGGGTTTTGTAATTGTAGATAAGACATGGTACACCTGGGTGACTCTTTAATAGGACAAAGAGCTGCTCCAATGTTGTCGTGAGCTGTGAGCGGCCCCCCAGACTGTCCTTGGGGGCCGGCACACCAGCAGAGCCACGTGGTTCGCTGCGGTCTCATCACCTGGGGCGCACGTGTGATCACTCCAGCATCATGGGAGGGCAAGACGTGAGCGGGTGCTGCCCGGTGGCAAGCTGGGGACAGCATTTTTCTGCGGTCTCTGAATGTGTTTGCTCATCTCTGCTGCCTCTCCACTACCCCAGAGGGGAGACGTGGACTCATCCTGTGCCCGCATACACAACTGCCCAGGTGTTTTCTCCTTGCTCCTCACTGCCGAGAGCCTGGTCTCCACGGGGACCTCCAATCCCTCCACGAGCAGGAAACCGGAGAGCGGCGGACCCACTGCCATTGAGCTCCGCCGTCCTCTGCTTTGCGCAACCTTGGACAGGTCGCCTCCCTGCTCCGGCCCTCGGTTCTATCATTTGTAAGGTCTCTTGCAGCTTTAGTGGACTTTGGTCACTTTCCCAACCCAAAAAAGGGAAGATATGCTGTTATTTTCCTTTCTCAAGAATTGAAAAGGGCCGATTGTGTGTGCGTGTGCGTGTGTGTGTGTGTTCGTGCACATGTGTGCGTTTTTAACTCTTCTGCAGTGGAAGAGTTGCACATCTTTGTAATTTATGATCAGGTCTGGGTGGTAGCCCAGGTTTAAACTCAGAGCTTGCCATGAAAACTTGGTGAAGAGGCCTGTTTGTGGCCCATCAAAGAAACACACACATCCCAGAACCGTCCCAGAACGTGGGGTGGCCCGGGCTGTGAAGGCTGGATCACAGACAATCTCCTGACAGTGCCTCTTTGGGGAAAGCAATTCAACATAGTCTCTAGGAACAGCAAAGCCTTCTCTAGAAGCGCTCTTCCTGCGGTGGGTTTGCTCAGGCCGAGCGCGGGAGCGCCCTGCGCTAGAGGCAGGCACAGCGAAAGGAACGCGTCCGTTCGGTAGAGGCGAGGAGTGGTGGATGCCAAAGCTCATAAAACCACATTTTTTTTTGCTTAATTTATTTTTAAATTATCTGTATTTACAAGAAACGAAGTGGAAAACTAATATTCGATGTTAGAGTGTTTCTGTCCGGGAGAATTCTCCACCGAGCACAGCGGGGGAAACGTCTCCGTGCGTAGATGGGGTCCTCCCGCCAGGGCTCACGGGCTCCCATAATTGATCGCTCTCCGATGGCCGGTGGACCAAGAGGCATTCTCTCCACCCGAGATGTCACCTTCCCCGCCCCCCCCCCCAGGGCTCCCCTCTTCCTGCCCCCAACCTAGCCGCGCGCTCTCGCCTTCTCCAAGGGACTCAGCCCCGTGAACTCTGAGGGGGAAGGGAGGAAACACCATGCCTGTTATTTCATCCTGCAGAAAAAAAGCAACACCTTGGAGGTGAATGATCGATATTATTATAAGCGAGGTGTAGCTCAGGGCAGGTGAGTAGGGTGTTAATGAGGCGCCACCTCCTGCTTCCTGACAGATGACTGTCATTGTTCCGAGGCTGCCGTCGCGTGATTGATGGCTGGGTCAGCCTGCCCTGCAGTTGGAGCTCACTGTCTTCTTTCTTCTGGTGATGTCTCTAATCTGCTGACCTGAGGATGACCCGGCAGAGGTAGAGCTGAAATTAACATGTCATTTTCTCTAGTTAAATTAAAATGGGGGAAGGTGGGGGCAGAAGAGAGGAGGAAGAGAGAATCTGAAGCAGAGAGAAGGTACGCAGCTCTGCAGCAAAAATCCGACTCCTGCGGCAGGTCCCCGCGGTGATTCAAGCTCACACGTTTCTAATAAAGACGGAACACATATGTTAATGCTCACCTATGTCGTGCCGGGTTAGCCCATCTCGGAACGCCACGCCACGGAGGAGGACACGGAGGCTCCTCCGCAGCTGGGTGCCCCGGTCAGGGGCCTCATCTCATCCCCACCGGTCATTTGTCCAGCAGATGCTAGGGGGAGTCTGCCTTTTGCCAGCCTCTACCAAAATCTGCTCGCAAAATGTTTTCACATTGTGCATTAAATTCAAAACGTAGCAAGTCACAGGCTATTGGAGCCGGAAGTTCCAAATACTTCCATTTTGCTTCTGGGTTTGTCGTCCTCATGATGAGGGACCCTGTGAGGTTATCTGACGCGTGCAGCTAGCTGATGGCAGGTTAGTAGCAAAGCTGGGTGGAAACAAATGCTTCTAAATTCTTCTCCTTGATCTTCCTGTGGAAAATAAGCCTGAAGTTCTGCCCTCCCCGCACCCCACCCCGTCAGTCATACTCTTTCCCCGACTTCCGGGGGGCTCCCCGTGCTGGAAACCGGCCTCTTTACTACGCACCTCTCCAGGCCTGGAGGACGGCGCAGTGATAAGTAGGAGGGAAGGAGAACCTCGTGGTTTCGTTGTTTCTTTACACATCCTGGAACTTTTGATGTCGTCTTGATAAAGTCTTGACTTAGGAACCTATCTACACCGGTCAAGGCATTACGTGGCCTCTGTGTTGCTCCGTCTCAGTCTTAACAGGTGAGCTCGATTTCGGCAGGTAAGGAGGTGGCAGAAATAGCCACCAGAAAAGCCTAACGGTTCTCGTGCCATCGGGCAGATTATAAGACAAACACTCAAAAGGGAGATTAAGCAATGCTACTACATTATGAATAGAACTTATTTCTCTCCATATGTGAGAGAAAGATGATGTTAATGGCAAATTATGGTGGGCTTACCATAATGCTATTATACCATTGGTCTCTCTCTTTAAACCGGTCTATGCATGGAGGGTTGTACATTGCATGGCAAATCTGACGGCTGTGCAGTGTTTCAAATCACATCCCTTTGGAGATGGGTACGGCTCAAAATGAGCATCGTGAAGTTCAAGTTGTTCAACTCTGACTTGTGATTGGCTCCTCAGATCTTGCCTTACGGATATTTTGTACTTTCTGAGACAGTTCTGACTCCAAGTAATTTAAAAATTTTCCAGTAAAGCGATTCACTAACAGTGTAATGAAATGATGAATATTTATATAAATTAGTTCATAAATCAGAAGGAGTCCGTTGCCGTACTTAGGGTTCCAAACTTTGGTTCAGAAACGGTTGCGACGATTCTGTAACAAATTGGCAAAGTGTGTTACGATCCCTGGTGAAGTTGTCGAGATTCCGTTTATGTCTGAGCATCATTCCCGAGGAGATCAAAGGGGGCTCTGTTTTGCACCAATTTCAGGAAGCATTTAATAAATATTCATTGCGTATCTGCCGTGCGCCCGTCAGTTTACCCACACTACGTCTAGGCATGCGAAATCTGCCTGATCAAAGCCATCGAAGACAGGTGCGTGCCAGCTGCGTTGGGCGCTTGAGCTGTGCGTCGCAGCCGATGAGCGGTGTGACGGGCGGAAGCCGCGCGGCTGGGAGGAGCGCAGCTGTGGCCTGGCGCAAGCCCCTCCTCTCCGGCTCTGCGGCGACCGCCTCCACGATCCGCAGACTCTCCGTCCACGTTCTCGAGCTCTGCTGCTGGCCAGGACGGGTCCTTCTGTCATACGTGGAAAGACTGCAAGCAATAATTTAAAATTAATGAGCCAATGTGGGGTATTTTTTTTTCCCTCCAAGATTAGAAATACAATCAAAGGTACGAACGTTCAAATTTGGAGGGAATGTTGGGAACGATAGCGATGCTCACGGAGTATATAATCTATTTGTGTTTGGGCTGGAAGCTGACTTTTTTTTTCATTTCTGGGACAAGCCACTTAATCACAGTTGAGTTAAAAGCACCGCCTGGCGAGGGGAGGACGCGTCCGGGAACAATGAGAGTGCGGGCTATCTTTCCTGCCGGCCTGGCCTTGCTTGTTCACACTGATCCTTGATGCATAGGCTCAGAGGAGAAACCTCAAGATACGAGAGAATGAATCTGTCAGATTCATTTTTCTTCTTTTTCTTGAGGGTGAATTTATTTTTCATGTTTTGAAAGGAGCGTGTGACCACGTTGCGACGCATTCCTTTCTCCCTTGGAATCATATTTCCATTTTCATTTCTAACAAAGCACACACTGGAGTCTCAGTATCTCATTGGTCCATCTCTCCCCGTCCTAACAGTCCCTTTGCATGTCAGACTTTCATGCCAAAGACAGAAACGTCGTGAATGCGGCTCGCAATGATGATGGATTACAACGCGCGCCATCGTGGCCGCCGCGTTGGCCAAATTACCCGAGCCTGCCACGGGGCTGACTTTGGTCTGAATTATGGAGAACATGGATTTTGGAATCCTTTCTGCTGTGAGGACAATGACTAAGCTCTGTCAGTAGACGAGGAGCACTGCAGGAAACGTTGATTTTGTAGAATCAGAGATACAGCACAATGCGGTCTGGCGGGACTCTGGCCGCCGCCCGGGAACCCAGAAGCACAACGCAGACAGGAGTGAGGACCGAGGCCGCCCTCCCGCGCCGGCCCTTCCTGCAGGGGCCGGGCTCACGCCGCGGCCTGTGCTGCTGAGCGCTGTGGGTCCAGCATTTCAGCCCGACTTTCGGTGGCACCTGGTGATTTCTTTTTTTATCCCCCTGGGTAACAACCTCTTTGTTACCTGCCCTGTGACTTTAAAACCTTGCCCCTCTATTGAAGATGCCATCCCCCCTAGATCAGCTCTTCCAAGGTCTACCTGATCACACGGGGACAATTTGACGCCTGGAAGCGTGACAGCCGCTGACGTTTGGAGTCCACACCCACTCCCCCCCTCCCGTCTGCAGCGTCGCCCCCCTTACCTGCGTGGGGTCCGTGTCCTCCCCACCTGCCCGGGGTGTCGCTGGTCCGTGCTGCTCTGCCACAGCACATTCCCCTTGTGTTCAGTCCCCACCCCTCTTCCTCGCTCCCAGCCTGTACGTTTCCTCGGTTCCTCCTCGTCCGTGGAACCCTCCGTAGGCACCGCCTCCTTTGCCGCGTTTCCCTCCTTCCCTTCACAGCCACGCGTCACGTCTCGACCCGTGGCCGATGGTGGGTGCCGCCCACCCCTGCCAGCCCAAACCGCCCCGAACAGTGACCTTCTAATAACCAGCCCCAGTCCCAGTGCCCGACTCGGTCGCCTGCATCCAGCTCCAGCGTGAGCGTGGCTCTCTGCTCTCCTCCCCCTCCCCTGCCCTCCGCCCCGCACAGGCTGCTGCTCCAGACGGCATCGCGCTCTCTCTCCCTCCCTTGCTCTCTTCTTCTTTCCCTCCTCCTCCCTCCTGCCCCTCCCCCTTCCCGTCTTTCCATAGTCCTTAGACATTTCTCGTGCACTTGTGGTATTATCAAGCCCCGGACCGTGCTGGCTCCAGCCCTGACCGCTCCTCTCAAACCCGCAACTAAGGACCAGTATTGTCTCCAGGACGTTCCCACCTGGGCAGCTCCCTTGCGGGCTCACGGATGATGTCCCAGGTGTTCCCTGATGCTCGCCGTGTGCCAGCCCTGGGAGAAGTAGACGTGGCCCAGCTAGATTGGGGTGCAGCGGGGAGGGCTAGTCAGGGACGGCCACCTCGGGAGGGTGACGTCTGAGCTGAAAATCCAGGTGATGTGAGCTGATGGCGGTTGTCCCACACGGTGGCGAGGACAGACCAGGGTGGTGGTGCTGGGAGCGGCGGCAGAGGTCTGCAAGGGCGGGGCCGTGAGCTGCAGTTTTAGTCAGGATGCTCTGGTCACCAGCACCGGCAACTGCTTCTCACTAACCTACCTGCAATGGCATTTGCTGGAGCTGTGGGGAGCCCGGCGGGTTGATGGAAGGAAAGCAAGGAGAACCGGCAGCTGCTCGGGGTCTCAGGAGCCGCTCGGTGGCCCCGGGGTTCTGTGCAGAGTGAATGAGGCGGTGACACCGCGTTTTCCATGCCTGCACTCTCTCCGTAGACCCCGTGTTTAGGAGAGAGAGTCAGATGGCAAACTTTGCCTGGGCCTGTGCCCTGTGCCTGCCCCTTCCGTGCGTGCCAGGGCGGTCGCGGGACCTGGCGGCAGCAGAGCAGGTCCCTGGATTCACGTCCTGCCCCGACTGCACACGACCCAGAGAGGAATCCTCTAAAAGGAAGTTCGGGTGCTTCAAGAAAAAGGGAATAAATATGGGGCGGTGTGTGTGGGGGCTCCAGTATAAAACCCTGGCTACCACTAGCATTTTGCAATGGGGATAACATGGGTAAATTTACAGTTTGGAGAGAGCTGTCTGCTTGCTGCCGGGATGATGGACTGACAGGGGCGACGGAAGATCAGGGGAGCAGCCGGAGGCCTTTGGAGCCACCATGGGACAGATGACGGTGCGGGCTGAGGGATGCGGGACTCAGGACGGGATCGGGGGAGGGAGAGACTAGGGGTTGATCCGGAAGGGCGGCGGGAAGTGAGGGGGAAGGATCGCGTAAACGCTGTGCCGCGCTGCTTCTGTTGTGGGCACGCTGACTTTGTGCAGCCCGTGGGACCCGTGGCGAGGGAGGCGGGTGTGGAATACAGGACTTGCCGTGCCACCTCCAACATGCCAGCGCACACCCACCCACGGGACTGCGAAACTCAGGCTTCACCCTCACGTCTCTCTCATTTCAGTCCTCAGATCCAAACCGGTTAGGACCTAACAACATTTCTTCCTTTCTGCCACCTGAACCGTCTCCGTTCCTGTAACCCTGCTGCCAATTCCTTGATTTCCTCTTCATCCCTTCCTTCTTGCCACAGCCTTTTAAACAAATTAAACCCCTTTTGCAACAACAGGAGAGTGCGTGCGGCTGTCAGAGATAGCACAGAAGTCCCTTCTGCCCCAAGCTGCCGTCTTGCAGAACCACGTCACAGCCAGGATGTTAGTACGGCCCGCTGACCCCGATAAGATGTCTCGGTTTTACTTGTGTGTGTGCGTGCGCACGCGTGTGTGTGTTTAGTTCTGTGACATTTCCCCGCATGCCCAGGCGTGTGTCCGTCACCACAAGGCTGCTGCATGCTGCCCTTTTATGGTACCCAAGCCCGCCCCTAATTTCTGCCCACCATTAATCCGCGCTCTCTACTCCTGCAATTTTGTCATTTCAAGAATGTTGCATAAATGAAATCATGCAGTTTAAAACATTTTCGATTGGCTTTGTACGCTCAAAAAAATTACCTAAAGATGCAATCAAGTTGTTGCCTGTATCCATACCGTGTGTCCCCTAAAATAAGACAGGGTCTTATATTTATTTTTCCTCAAGAAGACACCCAAGGGCTTATTTTCAGGGGATATGTTATTTTTTTTTTTTTTTTAAGTACAGTACAACAGGCTACATTTATTCAAATATAGTTAAGTCGTCGTCTTCTAGAACATCATCATCACTCTCCAAACCCCGAATTCCATGCTGAATGTCTTGTGACTCTATTTCCTTTAGAACCATTGGCCCCAATCTCTCATGTCGAGCACTAGAGCTCTCATGGGGCAGATGAGAAGGGCTGCTCGTCTTTTTTACCTCTCCGCGACGAAATGCATGGGTTGTGCAGATGCGCTGCGTAGCCACGCCCATCACTAGGTCTTATTTTCGAGGTATGGCTTATATTGCTCAAATGCTTAGAAATCCTGCTAGGGCTTATTTTATGGGTAGGTCTTATTTTCGGGGAAACACCGTAGTTCATTCTTTTACGTGGCCGAGTAGTATTCCACGGCGTGTATGCTCGCGTAACTACCTACTCACTGGTCGACAGCTGAGCTGGTTTTTGCTACTACACATAAAGCCGTTATGAATATTCCCGTGGAGGTTTTTGTGGGCGCATGTTTTCATTTCTCTGGGATAAATGCCAGAGAGTACAATTGCAGGGTAAGATGGTAATAGTATGTTTAGTGTCACTAGAAACTGCCAATCTGTTTTCAGAGTGTCTGCACCATTTCACATTCCCACCAGCAGTGTATGAGTGACGCAGTCTCTTTGCATCCTTGCCAACATTTGGTGTCTTCACTCTTTTTTTGTTTTCTTTTAGTCATTCTGATGAGGTTAGCGATAGCTCATGGTGGTTCAATTTGCAATTCGCTAATAGCTCACCATGTGGAGCATCTTTCAATGTGCCCATCTGCTACCTGCAGCCTCGTGGGTGAACTCTCTGTTCATCACTTTGGCCAATTTCTAATTAGATCATTACCTGACGGTTGAGTTTTGAGAACTCTTTATATATTCTAGATACTAGACATTTGATAGATACATGGTTTACAAATATTTATGCCAAGCCTGTGGATTGTTTCATCCTCTTAACAGGATCTTTCACAAAGCAAAATTTTTAAAATTTTGATAAAGTTTGACTTGTTGATTTTTTCTTTTATGGATTGTACTTTTGGTGTTAAGTCTAAGAACTCTTTGTCTAGCTCTGAATCCTGAAAATTTCTGCCTGTGTTTTTTTCTAGAAGAGTTATAGTTTTATGTTTTACTTTTACGTCTGTGATTATTTTGAGGTAGTTTAGTTTTTATATAAAGTTTGAATTGAGGTTCATTTTTTTTTGCCCTTGAATGTCCAATTTTTTGACAAGTTTGTTGAAAAGATTATCTTTCTTTCAATGAATTACTCTACACATTTGTCAAAAATCATTGGGCATATTTGTGTGCATCTATTTATGAGTTCTTTACCTTGTTTTAGTAATCTATCTACCCCTCTGCCAATACCCGACTGCCTTGATTACTGTAGCTATATAGTAAGCCTTAATATTGGGTAGAGTAATTTCTCCTACTTTATTTTCTTTAAAGATTGTTTAAGCTATTCTAGAGCCTGTACTTATCCATATAAATGTTAGAATAAACTTGTCTGTGTCTACACAAAACCTTTCTGGGATTTTGACAGGATTAGGTCTGCCATTTTCTTGCCTCCCTATGGGTTACTTGAAAACTTTTTAGGGAAGCAAGAAAATAAGAATGGAAGAATAAAATAAAGGAAGCAAACAGAATATAAATAATGAAATGGCAGATATAACCCTTACCATATCAATAATTACTCTAAATGTAAATGGTCTAAATACACCAAGCAAAAGGCAAAGACTGACACAGTGGATAAAAAAGGGACCCAAATATATGCTGCTTAAAAGAAATTAATTTCAAATTCAAACACAGATTATTTTAAGCAAATACAGGATTATGTTTTGTCTTTTACATAAGCTTTATTAAAACAACCCCCCCATGCAAATCCTGAACATAAAGTAGATGAATCTGTCCATATCTCTTTTAGGTATGACTTCTTTGGACTCAGATTGCAGTCAGGATTGTCTGGAGCATATTTCATTTAAGTGAATCATACTTTGATATACTACCCATTTTAACACTGGGAATTAATTATCCTGGAAGTTCCTTTAGATGAAATGAAATCACATAAAATTCAAATCTTTTTATTATTCTAAAATGAAAAGATTTGACATTCTAGAAACATACACATAAATATGGCCTCTAAACATGATGACCTCAAAGTTAAAAGTTAAAATACTGATGATATCAATATTGCCAAAGGTGAAATACAATGGTAGGACTGTATATAGGTATAATATTTCTGGAGAAAAATGTACCAATATATAGTAACAACCTTGAACAGTTTCATATACATTGTTTCCCATAATGCTACTTTTAAAAGTTTATTTTAAGGCAAGATTCAGAACTTATCTTGGAAAAAATACTGACAATTTATTTGATAAACTGGAAACTTTGTTCATAAATTTTTTTGAAAAGGATTTTGAATTCAATAGAAAGGTTCCATTCCATAATCTTACACTTGAGTCTTTCCCATAATCTTATTGAATGTAGGAGGACAGAAAGCAAATCATCACATTGAATGGGAGGAAGAACAGCACCTGCTGTGTGGGAGACTGTGTGGGAGAACTCTTCTCCCTCAATTCCAGGGGCACTTAAGTCTGTCTCTTTCTCCTTCCCCTTTATTCTCTTCTGCTCTTCTTCTCCTCTCTTTCTTCTTTTTATTCCTTCTTTCTAAATGGTTTCAAACTCTGGGCAGAATGAAAATTTAATGACACTTTTTGATGTTGAGAAGGATGCAGATATGAACTAATGGTCATGAATTAATTAGGTCATATTTTAAGAGCTCTTAAAATACTGTGACTACTGTGCACATTTCTACACTGCCAAGGATTTGAATTGAGGAGCATTTAAATCTGGGTTGGCCACTGCCTTAGACATGAAAAGTCTATTAAGCTCACCATGCTAAATTTTTGGGGATATAATTATATGCTAAGTCTAATGAGTCACACCACTAAAGAAATGTGTTAGCTATTATAATTTTCACGGGATTAGAAGAGTCACACAGACTTGCCAAGTTATCTGCTTTAAGACACAATGATTGTCTAGAAGGTTGAGTTTTCAAAGCTTTGACATTGGCACATGGAAGGTGCCATGTGAAAAAGATAGCGATGTGTTTACTCTCTTTGGGGGTAGGCAAGTGGATAGGAGTTTGGGCTAAACCCAATGGCTAAAGGATCCTCTCTCTTTCTCTCTCTCTCCCTCCCACCCTAACCCCCCCCCCACTGCCGAAAGTATGCTTCAGAATTCATTCAGTTGTGTCAAATAATTTTTTAAGTATAAAGCTGTAACATCTGAATTCAACTCAAAAGAGCCTGGAAATTCTGAGTGAAGGCAGGAAATCCTGCTTGCGCTTTGGCCTCTGCCCGTGGCAAAGTGCCAGGAAGAAACAGCATGCCATGAGAGAGTGCAGGCCAGAGCACTTCTTGGATTTTGTAACCTTAACTCTGATCTCGGTTGCTTTAGGAAATTTTAAGTTAAAATCTTTGAGAAAAGATGGTGGAAAATTGTTGTGCTAACTACACTGAAAGTGCAGGTAACAATCTCTACATGGATATCGAGTCTATAATTCCATAATCCATAGTGACTTTAATTAATTCTGAAAGTTTTAAAGAGGTGTTGGGATTGACCCACCAAGGAGCACTTTGTGTTCAGAAAGCACTTATAGGGATGTGGCTTACTTGTTCTCTTCTCACCTGGACACAAGGATTCAAGAAAAATGTCATGTCTACAGTGTTTTGTTAACTCTATCTTATAGTATCTCATGTTACCTCTTGTGAAACACTTTCCTAAAGTGATAACCATTTTTCCCTCATGATACCAATAATAATATGTTCATTGTAGAAAGTTTTAAATATACAGAAATACATTAAAGAAATAAAATATTATAGAGCAATAAAAGTCACTTTTAACTCCAATTTGTTAAATGAAAATGTATTACATGTTTCCTTCATTCTCTGATGTTAGTAAGGTTCAATTTTTTATAAGTTTACCATATGTTTATTTGCATATGTGTGTGAGAACTGTCTGTTAACATACAGTTTCCTGGTATACATTGTATTCAAATTTTTCTTGTTGTTTTGTAATAACTCTTTAACTATTAAGAATATTCTCCTGGGGAGAATAACATCAGCAAGATAGCAGAATAAAAGGTACTTTGCTCACATCTCCCTACAGCATCAATAATTTGACAGCTATCCACAGACAAAAATGTCCTTATGGGAGCTTTGGGATCCAGGTAGGAGGTTGTGAAACCCTTGTGGAGTCAAAGACAAAGCAGGGATGTTTTGAGAAGGCAGATTTGCACCCATGTGGGAAGCTCACCAATCTTGGTTCCATATACAGACTTTTATCCCCCCTGTGGACTCATCTATAGCCTCATTTGTCCTTGGATCTGCCACCAGCACCATCTACTGTGGGACCCAAGGGAAGTCACACTCACCTGTGCCTTGGGTAATAGGCCCACTGATCTTGTTCTCAACTGTGGACTCTGAAGTGGCCTGTGACCTGGCTCCAGGCCTCCAGCCATGGTCTTAAAGTGGTTATGCCCACCCAGGAACCTAGAAGGAGACATATCTGTAAGTGCCCCCAGAGGCAGGCCCACTGATCTCTTTCTGACTCCTGAAACAACACTATAATTTGGCTCCAGCACCCCTTGGTCACAGTCTTGGAGGAGTCCTGTTCACACAGGGCCCAACCAGGAGACTTGTCTGTTCATGCCCGTGGAGGTAGGCCTGTCAACTTTGGTCTGACTGCAGATCTTGAAGTGCCCTGTATCTGGATTCCATTCCTTTTTAGCCACAGTCTGGGCCCAGTCCTACCTTCCCAGTGGCTCACCTAGTGGCTTGGTTTGAATCATCCAAAAGACCAGTAGGAGCCACACCCATCCACATACCTGATAACTGAACTGCTGTATGTGGACCCAACTGAACCCCTAAATCAGACCTTTGTTCCAGTGCCAGCCCTACTGACTAAGCTCCTAGAGGCAGTCCAGTTCTCCCAGGGACCAGAAGATCCACACCAGCCTCAGTCCCCAGTAACAGGCCTGCCAACTATGAACTCCAGTGTGGACCCAGCAGAATGCACATCACCTGGCTCCAACTCCACTTGACTGCAACTCCAGAGAGGCAATACCATCAATCTGGGAATCCAACATAAGAAGGTCTTTACCTGCCACAACCAGACTATAGGAGGTGTTTGCTTCTTCAAATGCACAGATACCAGTGCAAGACTAGATGGATCATGAACAGTAAGGCCTACATGACATCACTAAAGTAAACTAATAAAGCTCCAGTAACCAACTTCAAACAAATGGAGGTCTATGAATTGTCTGACAAAGAATTCAAATAATCACCTTAAAGGAGTTCAGTGAGATGCAATAGAACACAAATAGCTAAATGAAAGCAGACAAACAATGCATGAACAAAATGAGAAGTTTTATAAAGAAATAGAAACCATAAAAAATAACTAAACAGAAGTGCTGGAGCTGAAAAATGCAATGACAGAACTAAACAATTCAACAGAGAGCTTCATTAGTGGATTTTATCATGCAGAAAAAAGAATTGATGAACTTAAAGACAGATCGTTTCAAATTAGCCAGTTAGAGAAACAAAAAGAAAAAAGAACAGAAGAGAGTGAGGAGAACATATGAGATCAATGGGGCATCATCAAACAAATATATGCATTATGGAAGTTTCAGAAAGAGAAGAAAGAAAGGAGCAGAAAGATTGTCTAAAGAAATAATGGCTAAAAACGTTTCAAATATTGAGAGGCATATGGACATCCAGATTTATGAAGCTCAAAGGATCCCAAGTAAGATCAACCCTTGAGATAGATTCCAGTCAAATTGTCAAAAAATCAAGGACAAAAAGCATTTTGAAAGTAGCACAAGATGAGTAACTCATCACATACAAGGCAACTCCCATAAGGCCATCAGTGGATTTCTCAGCAGAAATCTTGCAGGCCAGGAAAGAGGGGGATAATATATTCTAAGTGATAAAGATAAAACACAAAAAGGAATTCTAATCAAGAATACTATACTTAGCAAAGTTGTCTTTCAGAAACGAAGAACTATTCCAAACAAAGACAACTTGAAAGAGTTCATCACTACTAGATCTGTCTTACAAGAAAGGCTAAGGAGTGTTCAAGTAGAAACAGAAGGATACTAATGAGAACATGAAAAAAGAAAAGTATAAAAGTAACTGGTTAAGGTAAATATATAGCCAAATTTAGAACACTCCAATATTGTAATAGTGGTGTTAAATCACTTTTAACATTAGTATAGAAGTTAAAACACAAAAATCTTTTATAATAATTGTTAATGAGTATACAATATAAAAAGTGTAAAGGGTGATATCAATAGTATAAAGGCTGGGGGAAGTGTAGTTTTGTATGTTATTAAAGTTGAATTATTATAAGCTTAAAATAGACTGTTACAACTATAAGATGTTTTATGTAAGCCTCATGGTAACTACAAAGAAAAAGTCTCTAGTAGATACACAAAAGATAAAGAAACAGGGATTAAAGCATAGTGCTACAAAAACAATCAACAAGATGGCAATACTATCAATAATTATTCACATATCAATAATTACTTTATATGTAAATGGATTAAATTATCCTATCAAAAAACACACAGAATTGCTGAATGAAAAATAAAATCCAACAATATGTTGCCTAAAAAAGACTTACTTTGGTTTTAAGGACACATAGAACCTGAAAGTGAAGGGATAGAAAAAAATATTCCATACAAATGGTAATAGAAGCAATCAGGTGTGTTTATACTTAATATCAGACAAAATAGGCATTCAGTTAAAATCTGTAACAAGACAAAAGGAAGGTTACTATGTAATGATAAAAGGGTCAATTTATCAAGAGGATATATACACCCAACATTGGAGCATCTAAATATAAAGCAAATATTAGAAGAACTGAAGAGAAAAATAGATAGCAATGTAATAATGATAAGGGACTTTAATATTCCACTTTCAACAGTGGAAAGATCATCCAGACAGAAACTCAATAAGGAAATAGAGGAATTGAATAATGCTATAGACCGAATGGACCTAACAGACACGTACGGGGCTTTCCATCCATCAACAGCAGAATACATAAGCTTTCCAGGTGCATATACAAAATTCTCCTGGACAGAACATATATTGGGCCACAAAACAAGTCTTAACAAATTTAAAAAGATTGAAATTATATCAAGTATCTTTTCTGACCACAAAGGTATAAAACTACAAATTCAATAGCAGGAGGAAAAATGAAAAATTCACAAATATATGGAAATTAAACAACATCCAACTGCATAACCAATGGGCCAAAAAAGAAATCAAAAGGTAACTGAAAAATATCTTGAGCCAAACAAAAATGGAAAGACAACATACCAAAACTTGCAGGATGCAGCCAAAGCAGTTGTAAGAGGGAAGTTCATAGTGATAAATTCCTATAATAAGGAAAAAAAGAAAGATCTCAAATAAACAACTTAACTCAAGAAACTAGAAAAAGAAGCACAAACTAAGCCCAATATTAGGGAATGAAGGAAATAATAAAGATCAGAGTACAAATAAATAGAGACTAGAAAGACAATAGAAAATGTGAGTAAAACCCAAAGTTGTTTTTTAAAAAGATAAACAAAATCAACAAACCCTTAGTTAGACAAACCAAGAAAAAAAGAGGGAGGACTCAAATAAATAAAGTCATAAGTGGAAGAAAAGACACTATGCTGGTTACCACAGAAATGCAAAGGATCACAAGAGACTACTACAATTTTTTATATGCCAACAAATTGGATAACCTAGAAGAAATGAATAAATTCCTAGAAATATACAACCTACCAAAACAGAATCACGAATAAACAGAAAGTCTAAACAGATCAATAATGAAATGAGTAAGGAGACTGAATCAGTAATCAAGAACCTCCCAACAAGGAAAAGTACCTGACCAGATGGCTTCGTGGGGGAATTCTACCAAGCATTCATGCCAATCCTTTTCAATTTATTCCAGAAAATTGAAGAGAAATGAAAATTTCTAAACTCATTTTATGAGGCCAACATTAGCCTTATAGCAAAGCAAGATAGGGCCATTACAAGAATAGAGAATGACAGGCCAATGTCTTTGACAAATAAAGATGCAAAAATCTTTGACAAAATGTTAGCAAACCAAATTTAACAGAACGTTAAAAAGATTATGTGTCAGGATCAAATGGGATTTATCTCTGGGACGCAAAGATGGTTTCACAAACACAAATCAATAGACGTGATATACTCCATTAGTAATATGAAGTATAAAAATCATGTAATGGTCAAATGGTTAGGTTGACAATATTACACACATGCACACACGGAGACACACATGCACACATACAGACACGTACACACATACACAGACACACATTCCCACTGCACATACACACACGCACGCACATATACACACTCATGCCTGTGTTCTCTCTCACACACGTGTGCACAGGGACATTAATTCAGATGGAAAGATCTTTTGATAAAAGAAGCAGGCTGTCACGTGAAAAGAATTTGACCTTAAATTTAAATCCAAATACATAATACCGCAATAGATACCGAAAACTGAACCACACACACGTGGAAGGAGTCTGAGCTCTGAATAAACCCATTGCTCTTATGAGGGTGACAAGTGTCATTTATGGAGCCTGTCACTGGGCTTTGTTCTAGGAGACTTCACAAGACTTGGCTGGCACCTTTGTGAGCAGGACACTGTACCACGCCGGTGGCTGCTCGATGACGGAACAAGGCCGACCTGGTCTCGTGCGGACGGAGCGCGTGGTGACCTGGAGATGTTGCCCAGGAAGCATCACGTCAGCTCTGCGCTGCCCGGCGGGGGACCCGGGGCTCAGAAAGGAAGTCCCTTGCCAGGGACCACACCGCTCTGAAGTGCTGTACCAGGGATTCCAGCCGAGCTCTGTTTGCCTTAAGTCCCCACGTTTTCCATGACACAAAGCTACTTTTCAAGCCAAGGGCGGTGGGAGGCACATTAACAGCTGAGCACTCGTGTTCCCGTGTCTACATACCAGCCACGGGTTCCAGCACACGCCACGGGCTGGCCGCTTGGTCCTGGGCGGGACATATGCAAATCCTCCCTAGACCACGGCCCCTGCTTCCTCGGCACTATTAACACATCATCTGCAGACGATTTACATTTTCCATCTGTTTTCACTCCGGATTCTTTCTCAAAATCTGTTTTCACTTCAGTTTCTTCCTCGGTTTTAGCACCTTCATCCTTTTCTGCGGGACCTCCAGGTACCTTTCCCAGATGCCTGGCCGCGGCGGAGCGTCCCGCTCACTCCCCTTTCCCCGGCGCGACGACACCAGCCTGTACGAGCCGTGGTTCAGACGAGGAGCGTCCAGTGGCCTTTATCAGCTTCCAAGCGAGTTCAGGGGAGAAGGGGGCCAGGAGACCATTAATACCAGGACTGACCAACGGCGCTGGAGCAACTCAGCCTGGCAAAGACGTGGCTCGGAGGAAGAGGGCCTGTTTGAAATTATCGTTGGACACTGAGTAGGCTCTGGCTCATGGAAGGGTCTTCACTAGGTTTTGGAGGAAGCGCCCCTGTAACAGATAGGCAGGTCCCTCGCGGGGGTGTTGCAGTGTCGGTCGGCAGCCACAGCACAGACTCTAGACCCCGGCTGCCTGGGCCTGAGACCCAGCTCTGCCACGTAAATCATTTCCTGTTGCCTCAGTTACTCATCTCTAAAATGGGGGCCAGAGTAACTACCTTATGAGGGTTTGGGGAGGAATAAATGAGTCTGTCCATGGAAACTGATCCGGCAGTGCCCGGCACCCCGTAGTACCCAGCACATATCGGCTATCCTAGGGGGTGCAGCACCGCAGTCGGGGGGCGAGGGGTGAGGCTGCACTGGGCTGGAGGCACGTGAGACCCTTTCCAACTGCACATCTGTGAGTCTGGGAAACGGTGTATTAAATTCATGCCATTCTGCTCATCAGTAAGTTTATTATGGTGAGTGTAATGCTGTGCAGATTAACATAGACTGGAGGAAATGCAATCCTTGGCCTTCAAGAACTCCAGTTTTATGTCAGCAGTTTAAGAAACACTTCAGCCAATTGATTCAGCTTATAATATTATATCTTTTTATATGCATGACAGAGTAAGAGCAACAGTGTTAAATGACTTCCCACTGCCCACTTCTTGCTTCTTTTCCCCCATAGTAACCGGATCGGTTGATGTGTGGGGTAAAACCAGGCCCTCTGCGCCTGGGTTTCCCATCGACACCCCGCTTGTCCGTGCTGGGGTACGCTCCAGACTAACGACTTAAGCCGCCCCCAACACCCCCTCGTTTGTCCATTCCTTCTCCAAGGAATACCACGAAAAGGCCTGATGTATATTTGCAAATGTTTCTAGCACCAAACTCAGACCACAGAGGAACAGTTTTGCAAAATCACGCACTCAGTTCTTTGGCTTGAATTTAAAGGCTACCTGTCAACTCAGTCTAGATGTTATGAGTGGGGTTTTTTAAAGCTGTGAGATGTCGGGCTCAGCCTGGATGGTGGCTGATGAAGTACATGTAACGGTTACCGGGAAGGCACACGCAGGCCAGGGTGAGCACAGAACCCATTTTCATCACGAGATGCTCACGAGCAATAGCTACCATAATAGCTGCCATTTACCGAGCGCACTCTGTGCCAAACGCTCACATTCGTTATCTCGTCACACCCTCGCCACGGTCTAGGGAGGTTGTGTTACTTTTCCAGCTTTATACTTGATAAAAGTGAAGTTCAAGAATGTGAAATGACTTTCTCCAAACCAAACAGTGGCTAGATGCCAGGACCCAGATGAGGGCATATTCAATCATTATGTAATAATCCAACCATTGTTTTTGAAGGAAGAGTTGTCCAAGAAAATGGCCCAGATCTGTGTGATTTTAAGCCTGAGCTCTTAATCCTTCATTTTAATTTGTTGTCTACTACAGGTACTTTGAAATGATGGCCAGCCTATTTCCCCAAAAGACATCTGACCAAATACACGATGAGTTCCAAATATCGATTGTATTTCACGTAGTTTACACCTACCTTTTGCAATTACAGATAGTAACCAAATTCAGGAAACAGGGACTAAGATTCCTGAGATTTTGTAATGTCTTGGCTTGCCCTAAATTGTCCTCTTTGCCAAAATGGTTTTGTTTCCTTGTTTCCACTGATGGTCATCAAATATGATACTCTGTGTCAATTTGTACCACTGAGCTTTGAACGGTCATTGGCCAACCAGAGAGATGTTTGATCTCCTCCTGGCTGGAATCTCTCTAGCACTCAGTCCTTACCTAGAAATAAAAAAACAGGACGAGCTTTCGATGTGCCAGATGGGGCTGTGGGTGTTCCTGTGTTGAGGGGAGGCCTGGAAGTCCACAGAAGGGGAATTGGGGGCTGCCAGCGTCTTTGGGGAGCCACGGGCCGCCCAAAGTCCAAGTGCAGACAAACCAGCGGCGGTAGGACAACAGGTGGGCACATTTCTGAAGTGATAAGTAGGATAACAGGTGGTGGCGTCTGCAGGTGGGGGGATGGCTGGGAGGAGGGGCTGTTTCCCTACTGCCTCCCAGCTCTGGAAGGCTTTCCCGTCGTCGTTGGTTCTCTTGTGACGTGCACGCGGGACACCGTGGTCACTACTTCTTAGAGCTGCTCGTGGAAGTGGCACCTGCCGTGTGCGCGAAGGATGTTCCTGGTCTCCTTCTGACCAAAGCGCGAGTCTTCATGTTTGAGCTCAGACGGGGCAGGCCTTTCGGTTGTCTGTTAGACAAAATGGCTCGTTTTTGGAGTGAGGGAGGCAGGAAATTCTGCAGATTAAAATGTTTGCCTGACCCAGGCCAAGTCAAGGAAACTGACTCGGTGGCCGAGTGCTCTGAGATAACCCAAGCCCATGTTTCTGTGGGAGATGTTTGCCCCCTTGAATCAGACTCAATGATATCCTGAATTAAAAAAAAAACAAACCACACAACTCTATAATACATTTATAAACTATATGAATATAATTTTAAAAAGATATGGGTTTATGAATAAAAAAGTAGTAAAATGTATTCTAAAACATTTGCTCTTGTAGCTGATGAGTTCCTTTCCTTTGAAAACCCTGCAAAATCCCTACATAAAATTTATTTCTGTTGGAAAAGGGGTTTCGCTACAATGGAGTCTGAAACCCCAGACCACAAATTGGGTTTATTCTTTAGGAGTTTCCATTAAAAAAAGGTTTTCTGGTCCTCCGGCCCCCAATAGCTGTAAGTGTTAAACTGTAAAACAAATATCACTGAATATTTGGAGTAGATCTTAAGTAACACCATCACACGAAATGAATGCACTTCTTTTTCCTAGCTCTAAGCAACAAATGCTTTTTTACAGCTTTCTCCCAGCTCCCATTTTAGCCCCTGACTCCAGACCTCGGGATTTTCCTAGTTCTTACTAACCCCATGCTTTCCTCAGCCTCCTGTCCCTCTCAAACAAAGCACCAGCCGCTCCAGCAAAGCTCCGGTCAGTGCAGCCTCTTTCCTCAGCTGAGCACTAGATGGGGGCTCTTTATAATCAATAAAGGTCTGCGATAATTCAAATTGTATTCTCTAATTATTAGATCAATTATATCCAATTTGTGTGATGAAAGCTTATGTTGCAAGAGAAATGACTACATTCAAAGGCACAAGGCTGACACTTGGAACATTTTTAACATTCTTAACATTTTAAACCTCACCCTGGACATCTTACTAATACATTTTAACTGTTGTATTTTGATGCAACTGTAAATCTAGGAAAATCACACGACCTTACATGGAAAATGAAATGCCCATTTACAACGGGAATGTGAAGTTCACGGCGCTTTGGCCTGTTCCTGCTGGAATTTAAAGTGACCCGTTCAGAACATGCTCACCAAGCCACGTGGGCTGGCGCTTCCAGAAATCTCTATCCTGCATGGTACCCATCCCCTGGGAGAAGGAACCGTTGACAACAAGCTTAAATTTACTTTTTAGGCATTGTTTGTTTCCATAAGCAGTAGAAACCTAATTTTTTCGCCTTATTCTTCCCGATTTGCTTTTTCTTACCATCTTGATTTCAGGGATTCGTCTATTTTCTTCCAACTCTGAGACGCCAGTCGTTTCATGTTCAAGACTCACTCGACAGGTGGAGGCTTTCTCTATTAGTCACATTCCGTGTTAAACCAAAATGTCCTAATTGAATATTAAGCAACACAGATGATGTGGACCAACCCTTTTTGTACTGCATCGTGAAGAATTGTTTACACGAAAACTGAGAAAAATTATTATGGCATTTCATTACACTATTTGAAAGAAGAGTATTTGAGTCTCTTGGAAAGAAGTTATATATTATTTAAAACAATGATCTCTAGAGTCCGTTAAGAATTCAGCAGCGATTCAATGCACTGAGAGTTTGTTGGGTACCTGCTTGGCAGATGAAGGGAGGGGGCGATAAAAACCAGGTGTGCAACAGGATCTGCCCTCAAGGGGTGCGTGGGCAATGTCTAACGCACAGACCACACCGTGAGGAAGAAGTGCCACCAGCCGCTGCTTCCACGCTGCATGTCGGGGTTGGATGTGGATTATCTCCTTTCATCTTCACCATTCTGGGATGCAAGTCCTAGCGTCGGTCCCTTCGTACAGAGAGGAAATTGGAACCGGGCTCCAGTGGCCTGCTGAAGGTCACAGAGCTGGTGGTAGCAGAGCTGGCTCCACGCTTGCTGGGGAGGGGAGGCAGGGGACCGGTCCCGAGGTGGACTTTGCTGGACGCTGGCTGCTCCACCGTGACGCCAGGTGGTCTTCTCGGCGGCGGCAAATATGGCGGGAAAGGCAGAGGGGTCATTGCCTAAGGTCGTCTGTAAATTCACCAAAGCTATTAAGTGGTGTTCCTGCATTCCTATACTAGGAATCCACTGTACGTGGTGCTTTTGGCTGCTCTGAGTCGCCGAGGAAGCTCAGGTTTGCAATGCGCAACGTCCGCTCTGGAGCCACAGGGAGTTGGGTCTACGCACAAGAGTGAGAGCTTCGCAGTGGGGGTGAAGGAAACAGACCCTGCATCTAGAACAAGATTTCCTGCCAATCCTTACGGTCCTTGACACTCTCTTCAGGAAGCTGGATTTTAAGTAATAGGCAAGGTTAAATGGCACAAAGGGAATGCATTCCATATTTCTGATTATTTTGATGCACTGAACCCATGTGTGTTTAAATATGGCTTAATCCAGGCTGCCTTATTATCACCCTTTCTTTGTAAGTGAGATCTTTGTGGTTTGTCCTCTGGACTGGCGGATGCACGTCGCAGTAACTGTGGCCTCGCACCAGAACAGAAGGACAGACCGAGGACAACTGAGCTTTGAGTTGGCATTTTTTTCAGTTTGTCTAAGACATTCTGATGCATCGATTAGATTCTACCAAAATGTGGCATCTGGCGTCTTCACCGTGGAATCGGCGGGGGGACTTTAAAAATGCAGATGCCGGGGTTCCCACAGCCCGGTCCCCAGATATTCTGCTTGATTCGGCCTCCTCGGATGACCTTATTATATATGCAGCGTAGTCGAGAGCCCTGGCTTCATGGAGCTGATAATTTTATTGCCCTGTGCTTAAAAATATCCAGTCTTGCTTTTTGAAACCAGAAATGGTTATTTTTTTAATGTAAATTATTTCTGTTCATATAAATTGGCCAGTAGATACCTGGAATGGTGTTTATACAATTGATTTTAGGGCAGTTAGGTATTAGAAATTTTGCAGAAATAAACAAAACCAAGTTATATAAAATGTCTGAAGTCGCTCTTACGACGCACATGTGCGCAAACCGGAGAAGCTTGTGGGGCGACGTCTACGTGACATCCTTCTGCACGCGCGGCACCCCGAGGGCTTGTCTTCCAGAACGTGCTTCCGCTGCTTTGAGGCGACGCCGCCCTGCACGCTCTGGAGTGGCCCACGTCTGCCTGCCCCACGCGTGGAGCCTGCGCGGCGTCTGTGTGTGAGCTGGAGGGGCGTCCCTCCCCCGGCACAGGCAGCGCGGCTCTGGGCACAGGCCGGTCGCCCACAGGGGGCTGGATCTGGGCCCGCTCACCTGGGGGCGCAGCACCTGGTGCGGAGAGCAGGTCGGCACACCGGGCCTCGTGCTCCGTGTGGTCCCTGTGTTCTGGGTCTCCTCAGCCAAGCCGGAAGGACATTTCCTGGAATTTCCCGGGCTGAGAGCGGGGCTCCAAAAGGCATCTGCATGCTACTCGGGGTGGGAGGGAGGCAGCGGCTGCGTGTGTTCCCGAGGCAGCAACCAGGCTCCTGGCCCTCAGCCCCAAGGGACTCCACCTGCAGCTTTTCCGGCTGCTCGGCCAGCTGCATACGTGGGGGAAGGAGGCCACCGTCCCCTGTACATCACCATGCCGCTAAGGTCAGGGTCGGGAGGTGTGAGAGACCTGGCCCCCTGTTGTAGGTTCCGGCCGGTCCTTGTTCTGTCCCACTGGGCCATCGTCCCTGGGACTTCAGCCCAGCAGTCGGCACAGCCGCAGAAACAGTGTAAGCAGCTCACGCAGCTTCACGAGGCCACAGCCGGCACTAAATGTGTCCCTTTTTCTGTCCCTGGTGCTTTCAGCTCTGACGGACGGCCCCGCCTGCCGGCCCGGCATGGCGTCCACGGGACGGGCTGCTGCCTTTCCACGTGGTCGCACGGCGCTGCTTGCAGAAGTCAGGCATCGTGTCTGTCTGAATGGGCTCTGATTTGCTACGACTGAGGCCAGGAACCATCTGTGGTCATTGCTGCTTGGTGGATTTTGTTTGTTTCTTGTTTCTGTTTTGTTTTCTTCAGGGAAGGGGTCCTTTTATCTCTGGTACGTAGAAGGCGGCGACTAATAAGTGTTCATCGAATGAATATATGTTTATTCCGTAAGACTCCGATTTGCTATGATGGATCTAACATTATATTTTTCCAACTGTGTTTTGTGTTTAGCTGCTTTATCTGCCTTCCCCTGAGAGATGCAGGGTGGAGGCTCTGACCGGCTTGATTTTTATGTTGGGATCTTCCCACTTGACTTCTTGAGAGACCGAGCTTTGACATCAGTGTATATCTTCCTTATTCCTGGGCCATGTGAGGCCTTCCATCGAGTTTTGCTTAGTGAATTATTATCTGTGCTTGTCATGAAAATCACAGGACAGAGAAGAGTGTGACAGTCACGTGGACCCGCAGCTCTCTTGGGGCCATGTGACATTTTAAACGGGTCTCACATGTTCATTAGCTCCGTTGGTCAAAGCTGCCATTCTGCCCTGACCTCAAAAATGACTTGTTTTTCCACTCCCCAAATAAGTGAGTTGAAGAAACTCGATAAATACGCTCCGAGGCTCCCTCCCGCACGTGCTGATGGCTTCCTTAGACCGGCTGCTTGCGGGCCAGACTCGGCCGTTTCCGCTCTCTCTGCAAGGCTGCACCTTAGCTCGGTGACGTCTGTTCTGTTTTAAAAGACGTTTAGTATGTGGGCCCCTGAATGGAGCTCTTTGAAGTAGAAGCACCCTATAAATCTAAGAAAAGAAATATAAAATGTGGCTCCAGTCCCCTTCAACCCTCCTCCCTGGCTGGGGAAAGAACCGGACTTGGCGGCGTCGCCAGCCGCGGCTCCTCCCTCTCATCTGCGCCGGACTCCGGACTCCGTCTAGCTCGGCGGGTGTGAATGGACGCTGGGAACACAACGACGCGCCTTTTCACGGAGATGCTGCGTCCTAACGAGCTGTGCCTTTGTCAGCAGTCGTGTGACAGAAAGAGGGAGAATAATATGGGAAACAGAGAGACGCGGCCAAACGTACGGGTTAGGGATGGAGCTGAGGGTCGGGAACCCGCCAACTGAGGCCAGCGCGCTGTAGTGCAGGGGTGTGTGGGTGGGCGCCCGTGAGCAGGAGCTCCCACCTGTGCACAGGTGAGAAAGGGGAGGGCACAGAGAGAACAGGCCTGGAGCCACCCACCCTGGAGCCGTGCTGAGTCGTGGGCCCGCTGTTGGAGAAGACCTCTCGACTCTTCCACCCCGCACGCCCTGGCCGTGGCCTCCTGGAGGGGTTCCTCCCTGCCCGTCTGACCTTGGGCGAGGTTGCCCAGTGCTGGTCCTTATCACAGCTCCCGCCCCAAGTCACCTCCAAGTGTTTATTTTAGGACTGGCATCCTCTGAGTTTGGTCAGGGAGGCAAATACATTTAAGTACTTTCTAAGCACCAGGCGTGTGATCTCGTTTACTCTTCTCAGCAGTCACGTGATTTGGGTATGAGCCACAGGTCTATATGGAGGGGGTGGAGTCGAGAGGTTTAGGACACTCGGCTGACGGGGTGGAGCTGGGGGCCGAGGCCTGGTCAGCCTGGTCCTGAAACGCAAGACCGTGTGCGGCTCCTGCAGGAACTCCGCCTAGCCCATGCTCCCGCACCTGTCTGCACGTGCCCGGAGTGTCTTTCCCTGAGGACGGAGCGCTTCACTGCACAGAAAGAAACAGTTTCAATACTGGTAAAGTTAAAGCAGTAAATAAAATTTAATGGAGCAGAAAGTGTCAGCATTCCTCGGGATAAATAACTAATAAGGGATAGTCCCTGATTTCTAATGGGGGTGGGTGCGGTGGGCAAGGAAGGGAGGGGCGGGCCTTCGGTATGGAAGACAGCCATCAGCGGGCAGCGAAATTGTACCTTCGGGTGTCTCTCGTCCCCATGGGCACTTGGCGTCACTTAGGAGTGGGAGTTAATGCTGTCTTTAATTTGGCCTTTGGGGTATATTGAAGAGTTTGATATCAGTCAGCCTATTTCCCGATAGATAAGTGCTCAGGGGCTCTTGTCCTATCTCGAAAGGAGCAAAGTCAAAGACGTTGATAGAAATACGCTGTGTGGTTGACCGAACGGAAGAGCCTGTCCTAACGTACCTCTTCTTGAGTCAGAAAATAGGGGAACAAGGACTGCTAGCTTCTAGATCTCAGCGCAGGCTCCCAGGCGATGCCTCGTGGCTCAGAGGACGCCCGACCGAATGTCACGTGGTGACTAGAACGCAGAGCACGGGTTCAAACGGCCCGAGTGCCGCTCACTTCCCCACCGCTGTCTTGCTGTGTGAGCCTGGGCAAGTTGCATGTGTGCTGGGCCTTTTCCCATTACCTGTAGCATGGGGCTAAGAAGAGCACCTGCCCCGTGTGATTCTTAAGAGGGTTTAGTGCGATAACACACTTTAAATGTTTTAGAACAGTGCTGGACACAGTGTCAGGGCTGAATAAACAATAGCTGTCAGTAACTATGCTTCCACGAACATTATAATAACAAATCCCTTTTTCTCTGCTCATAACTTCCAATAAAAGAGCACTTGGATAATTTTAATGTCTTTCTACGTTTTATTTTGAACTGTTGTGGCAGCATCCATAAAAATACCATCACAATATTGTACTATAAGGCAAGATAGTCAGATGCCAATCAGATTGCAACAGCTAGTGGACTATCAAGTTTACTATTATCTATCTTTTTTTCTTCAAATAAACATACATTTGTATTATTGTTCCAAATTAAACTTGAGTGAAATGCTCAGTTAGCAATGAGAGTTCTGTTCTGCTTTTTATGAGGCACTAACTTCCACCCCGATTTGATAAACTTTGAGGATTTCCTTCTTGGAAATGAGCATTGCCCACCAGAAGTACACAGTCTGGATGATGTGATGTTACTGGAGCCCTTTGGATTTATGTTTAAGGAAAATGTCCAGCCTTTACACGGTAACGTTAGAGCCGTGTGGGTGGATACGGAGCGGAGATGGGATTTGAATCCACATTGCCAGTGGAATCCAGTTTACATGGAAAAAAAAAATCTCTAGTGCTGGGTTTCTTTTGAATCTTTCTGGCTTTCTCATAACATTTAAGCCAAGCCAAATATGATTCTACATTTTCATCTAAAACTAACCAGGAGATGATTTATTAGGTTTTTAAAATATCTGTAGGTTGCCTTGACGTTTAGCTGATATTGCCTCCTCTGCCTGCGCACTTGGGCGGGAGGGAAGCCGCAGATATTGAGCCTTTGGGGAGGTTTTGTAGGAGCCCTACCCTGAAAAGGCATAATTATTTATCTTTGTTTTACTTTAAGGAAAATTCAGTCTCTCTTCTGTACTTGAACACCCCGGGAGCAGATCTTACTGTTGAGCCTTGGGTGTGCGGTGGTCTTTGCAAGAAGAGCAGACCTGCGCGGCGAGACCACCTGCAGGTGCCGCGCTGCCGGACGCCGTGCGCCCGAGACAGTCTCGGCGTGTCCCGCCAAACTTTCTCTGCGCTTCCAAAAAAGGCAAATAGTCAAGGAGGAATGATGAGTGAATTTCATGCAAAGAACAATACATCAAGAATATCTAAATTAATTTAACAATTACAAGGAATATTCTTTCTTGGCCACATCAATTTAACATATGCTTGCAAGTGGGAAGTGATTTCCAATTTATATATGTCATTCTGATATTTCTTCAGTAGCTAAAGCAAAATAAAAAGAAGAGAATTTTTGGATTTCTGTTCAATTGATTCATAATAATTTTTTTTTTTTTTTT
>VBSM01003157.1:52903231-52926623 GCA_008086735.1 Cheirogaleus medius | reverse complement strand
AGGAAAATAACTATAATAACTCCTATTAAGGACTTGTTAAAAAGTCACAGATTCGTAGTAACTTATTAGCGGAACGTACACACTGCAACCGCAGAGATAAAAGCTGTAAAAGTAAAAGCTTTTGGCTGTCGGCTAAAGTCGACGCTCGGCTGTGCGCGTTCATCTGTGGCTGACGACTATAGTCGATGCTCGAACCGAAGTGGTTAAGCACGATGAAAAATGGCCACTTTCGACGACGCCGTTTTATGGTAGAAACGGTTATTGAAGCAAATGACGTGCTATGGGGTGGACACAGCGTCGGTGGAGGGTGTTTTGACTTGGGTTTGGAATGAACAAACGTCCTCCATAGGCACGAATCCGTCTCCTTCATGGCAGTTTTACCGGAAAAGCAAAAGTGAGCCGCTCTGACTTCTGGACTGTTGATTATTGGCGGTATGATTTTGAAATCTTGCGCTCTGGTGTTTTGTGCGGTTATCGCTGCGTATTGGTTGCCGCGGGGCTGCTGTAATGAAGCAGCACCAACCAGGAGCTACTTAAGTGTGAGAAATCCATTTTCTCGCCGCTCAGGGGCTGGGAGCCTGAGACCACGGTGCCGCAGGGCTGCGTTCCCCGACGCCGCTCTCTCGGCTGGCCGTGGCTGGCTTCTCCCTGTGTCCAGACGCGACCTTCCCTGTACCCTAACCTCCTCTTCCCATGCAGGCGCCGGCCATGCTGGATTGAGGGCCCCCTAATGACTTCATTTCCACTGAGTCACCTCTTTGAAGGCGCATCTCCAGCTGTAGCCACATTCCGAGAGGCTTGAGGAGGGGAGGGTCACCACATTAATGTCTAGCTGGGACAGAGACCGGAGGAGGCATCCCAGGCGGCCGGTCCCCAGGCCCCAGCGGGAGTGTCCCTGATGTCCCTGATGTGTTTAGGATCCAAGGAGCCCAGTGTGGACAGAGCCGGGGGAGGTCGGGGGAGAAACAGGAGATGGCCCAGGAGGTAATGGGACTGCGTAGCAAGCAGGGTCCTTCTGGCCACTGTAAAGATCCGTTGTATTTTCCAAGTGAGACGGGAGCCATGGAAGGTTTGGGCAGAGTAGAGACACAGAGGGACTTCAGTGTCAAGAAGGCCTCGTCAGCTACCCCCGGTGCCGGGTGGACAGCTCCACGCGGGGCCAGGGTGCGGAGGGAAGGGTGGGAGAAGGCCTTGGCCTGGGCCCAGGAGAGATGCAGAGCCCAGCCCGGGCTGTCGGGAGGAAAGTCGTGAGAAGCGACCGGATGCTTGGATATGCTTTGAAGACACCGTGGACCTGATTTGATTACGGATTTAAGGATGGGGAGAGAAAAGGAAGAGTCAGAGATTATGCATAGGTTATTTTTTTCCCTGAGCAATTTAATTAAATTTCTTTCGACTTAGGAAAGTCTGCGTGAGGAGCAGGTTTGGATGGGGCACATTCAATTTGCATGTCGCTCAGGCGTTCCGATGGGGCAGCGGGCCAGAGTCGCCTAGAATCCAGGAGAAACGTCAGGGCTAGAGAGGTAGGTTTGGAGGTCACCGGCAAGGATGGCATTTAGCCCTGGGAGATGGGGTCCGATGGCCAACAGCATCTTGTTGGTTTCAGAGCACTGAGGACAGGGCTCTGGGAAGAATGTCAGCGTTGGGAACTCCTGGGACAAGAAGGGGACTGCGGGGGAGGGCCTCGGGGGAGGAGGGGCCAGACAGTGCACAGTGCATGTTGCCCACACGTGCTCCCCAGTCCGGTGGGCTCTGGGCCTGATCGTGGTCAGCTGTGGTGGTCCTCACCAGCAGCCGGGGTGCGTGGTGCAACCTGGCTGGAGCACATGCAGACACCGCTGGGACCCGAGGAGGAGCCATTGGCTTCCCCGGTGGTGAAAATCACAGAGAAGGTGGCCTTGGTCCAAGTACTCAAGGACAGGTAGCAGAGGACCAGGTGGGCCAGAGGAACAGAGCATGTGGGAGGACAGTGTGGAGTCACGCCTGGGGGGAGTGGTGGGGGTCGCGGGCAGAGCAGGTGCAGGTGGGGTCCTGGGTGCGAGGCGGAGGGCCAGGCCCTGGGGCCTGGGGAGGACTTCGACCCGGGCTTCTGCTTCTCTGCTGGTGGCGTGGCTGCCTTGCAGAGCCCCACGCCGACTTCCAGTTCCCACTCTCGGAGCTTTTCTGGAGGGGAGAAGCCTGGAATGAAATGATGGAGGAAAGGAGCTCTGGGCCGAGGCTGCAGGACCCTCACTGCACGGGGATGGGGGTTGCTCACCGCCACCCCGAATGCAGTTCCTGCGAGGCAGAGAACGTGGTGAGAACATGCAGCTTGCAGAGTGACCTGCCGCCCCAGCCGCTCACGGGGGGCCTTCCCGGGCCCCTGCGGCCTCCAGGCAACCTGGACGTTTGGAGACACAGACAATTACGTGGGGCTCAGGGAGGAAGCTTCACATTGAAGGCCCCGCTCCCCGGCACGATGCGCCCGAGGAGCTGCCGCAGATGTCAAGGGGGAAGGTCCCCCAGGGCAGGGAGCACGCTGGGAAAACGCCTCCCTGGAAACACTGTCGGCACCCTCGCAGGTGCGCGCCCCGGCCAAGCACGATGGGTAAGGAAGGAGCGACGCCTTGTTCTCGGCGATAAAGCCTCTTCTTGTGATTGCTCAACAATAGCGCTAAGGTGGAGACGGTCACCTCCAAAGGTGCTTCTTGAGTTTTCTGGCCCTTGTAAGAAAGTGCCCACGCGGTTCGCCCTCGCTTTGTGCTTGTCTCCCGCAGAGAAGGCTCTCCAATTTTCAGATTCTCAAATTCCCCATGAAAGAAGTTATTTTTATCAGAGAGGGAATTGTGAGCGGGTCCTTGAAGTCGAGCCCACAATCGCAGCTCCCCTCTGACCTGCCCCGCCGGCGGGCGCCGAGGACCGACATGATTGAGGCCGGGGCAGGAGAGCCCGGCGCGGAAGCCTGTTTGTCTTAGAACAGAGCGGTTTGGTAATGATTTTCAATTAAAAAGTTTTATTGGATATCCTTTGCCCTCCTTCACCTAGTTAAAAACTTCACGTGCTGTGGCTGAGACCACACATACGTACGTGGGAAGAGGAAACCTGCCTCCCCACGGAAAACAAAATAGTCTGCGACTTCTATCACTGTCTGGGACTCAGAGTCCCACGCCGGTCAATTATTTTGGTGACTGTTATTTAGCTCTAGGACTGGAATAGCAATTTGTGTTTTCTTTGATGCTCATTGTTAGATTAAAAAAAAAATGCATCGACTGGAATTGTTTCTGTGTTTCAGAAGGAATGGGAGATCCAGGCCAGGGGAATTGTTGTGGCTGATTAAGAAATCGCCTGGACGCCTGAATTAATCTGCGTGGTGTCTGCTAGGTAGGCGAGCGTTTATAAATCTTCATCAGCCTCGGCCCCGGCGCTGCGGCCCCGTGCTGCCTGCATGGGGGCGGTGGCCTCCCTTGGCCTTCGCTCCCGGCCGGCCCTCCCCGGGAGGAGGCGTCATCAAACCCAGGGATGGCAGCTGTCCCTGCTCCCCGAGCAGTGGTCAGGACACCGAGGCCCGACCTTCTGTCGGTGATTTACTCACACGTGTCTTCGGGGCTGAGTTGTGGGCCTGGTTAGTCATCCCCGGGTGCCCGGGTGGCCGTGGGCCGGCCCTTCTTCCTCTCGATGCTTCATCTCCATTCCTGAGCCCACATCTTGGAATTTGCTGGCCACTGACGTGTCTCCTCCTGCCCGTGGAGGTGGCTCCAGGGCACCACTATCTTTCTCCCGGGCCTTTGCCACCTGCCTGCCCTCTCTGTCGGACTCTGCCCGCCCGTTTGCCCGACTCCGCGCCAGCTGGCATTGCGGCCCTGTCCTTGCTCTCCGCCGAGCCCTCTCCTCCCTTAGGACCGGAAGCCCTGCTGACCAACGCCTGGCTGGTGCTCCCACACCTCATTGTGCCATCGAAAGCCTCAGTTCCAACGTCCAGGGTGGCGTACGCCACCGCCCACGATGCCCAGGTGGGAACGCCAGTAAGTGGCCCCGGCTGACATGACGGGAATGATAGAAACCACGGCGAGGAGGAATCAGTGTAACGTGCACACGGCCAGTCCCGGATCTGTGGCTCCAAACATTTTCCTTGAGTAACAAAGTGGATCCACGTTGCCAGAAAAAAATAGTCGTGGCGGGCGCACACCTGGGCGTTCTTATGCTCCAGGTGTGTTCTGTTCTACGTGCTCGTCTGCATTAACTCGTGTGATGCTCACGGCAGCACCAGGAGGTGGGTGCTTTCAGGACCCGCCCGCTGTCCCTACGGCAAGCGCAGACAGCTGGGGAGCTCGCCTGAGGCTGCGCGGCCAGGACTTGGCTGCGCGGGGACTTCGGCCCAGGCAGTCCGGCTGCAGCATGTGCTAGAGCCCCACCCTCCACCAAGCTTGCGCGAGAAGTCAAGTATGAATGTTTAGGAGACACTTGGCAATATTTGAACATCGCCTACAAATTCAAATTAAGATAAGAAAAAAAAGCATGGTGGACCACGTTCAGTCCGTGGCCCGGTTGTGCTGTGGTCCTAGACCAGCAGGTTTGGCCCACGTGGGAATCGGTGCTGGGCCAGCTTTCAGCATCGTGTGTGTGTTGCAGAGGCTGATGGCGCTCGCTGGAGCCCCCTAACCATCTCCTTTCAGACGCCAGGCCCGGCAGCCCCTCTCCCGAGGCTGGTCTTCATGTGGGGTCTTCTGGGGCCTCAGGGACGGCCTGGGTGACCCCCTGCTCTGTGAAATTGCAGAGCCACCATGGTTCCAAGGAAGCTCCCGTGTCCTCATGATTTGTCCCGGGACATCTTCCACCAAGACCTGTGGGCGTCGGCATCTGGCACTTGCTTGTGTGTTGAAGTGTGCTGTCGAGGCGCACGGCCCTCCCAGATGAAGATGGTTTCTCTACGGTCTGAGAAGAGCAGTAAGTCAAGAAGTAGCTACGACCTTCATAACTCCCCGTGTCATGGTGATGTCGGGGAGAGTCTCCGTTCTGTTACTTCAAAAGGATAATTACTGGAGGTCAGGAGACGCTTCCTCAGCCCCTTAAAGCAACCAAAGAGCAACACAAGGGGTGGCCTGTGTCAGCCAGTCTCTTAGCCCAGCTCGACTGAGCCGGGGTCTGGGGGGTGGGCAGGCGGGACACTAGATGGAGACCCCATGGCCGGTGAGCTTCAGAAGAGGGAAAAGTCAACACCCGTGAAATCGGTGAAGAATAATCAAATGCCTATCGACCGTGTGTGAAACGAGAACTCAGAGAAGTCGAGGTCAGTGACTATGGCAGTGGGCAAAGGCTTCTTGGAGGGACAAGATTGGCGAGGTTTGTCCCAGCTAAGAGGAAGAGGGTATTTCTGCCGGGTAGCCAAGTTCAGGAGAAGGGCCAGGGCTTCTCGAGCGCGGTGGTCCCTGGGGTCCCCCCGCAGGTGGTCTGCGCGCAGCACCTTGTCTCAGTGTTCTCGGCAGCACTCGGGGTACGCACACTCCACAGAGAAGTTCTTTGAATCTCAGTTCCTTTAGTTAATTTATACGAGGCCACAGCAGAATAAATAGCGGAGATAAGCCTCATACCCCGGGGAGGAGAATGCCCCAAGACGTCGTGCGCGTCTGGGCTTTGCAGACGGCGCTGGGCGGAGGTGCTGCATGGGGAGGAGCAGAATGCAGAGAGGAGCGACGCAAAGGCGGGTGGAGGGCTGGGCTGTGAGCTCAGAGGCAGAGGGAGCCGCGGTGTGGCTTTGAGCAGACAGACATGAAACCCGTGTGCAAGAAAGGCTGATGCGCCGAGTGCACACACGTGACGGGGAAGGGAAGGTCTGGGGTGGGGGGTACCGTGTGACAAGGACGGCGTGGTGTGGGGCCCGCAGTGGCGATGGAAAGGGAGGAGCCGCACAGAGAGGTCTTGCCAGAGTGGGGGTGGGCACCTACGCAGGGTGGTCCCTGGCAGCGGAGTGGGGACGTGGGCTTGGTGGGTGCTGTGTGGCCCCCGCCCTGACCCCCGCCCACCCACCCACTGCAGCTGGCCCCAGCGCGCTCTCTGGCCGGCGGGAGAGGTTGGACTCAGCCGGTGCGGGTGGGGTCCTTAGATCAAAGCCCAGTGTCCGGCCCTTGGCGGCCGACTCTGAGGTGTGGGGGATGGGGGGTCACCTACTTGCCACATCCCCAGCTAGCCTCGTCCTTCCCGGCTGACCTCCCTATTCCCTCCCTTGCTTCCCAGGATCCACTCCTGATAGAGCCACGGCAGCACCTGAGTCCTGTCGAGAGGCTGGGTAGATCCGTTTGGGGGAAGGACGAGATGCTGTTTACACGCACCTGAGGTCTTTTGTACCTGAAATCGCGCGGTCACGCTTCCCTGCTGAGCATGTGTTTCCCTGCTTCTGCCCTTTGGTGAGCCGCTGTGGGTCGTTTAGAGAGGGGGTGTTTCTTTAAGGCATGGTGATATGATTGATGCTTATAGTCATTATCCAGGGGAATTTATATATATATATTTTAATAAGTGAGATAGAGTGCTTTTTCTAGCTGCGCCCAATATCAAAACAGGAGAAAAGTCTTCGCTGGCTCAGGGCTTCTGTACAGCACAAGGCTCTCCTGTGCCTTCGGAAACACGAGACATAGGACTGTAACGTTGGCGCTCCAGTACGTGTGTGACACTTACAGAAATAGGAAAGCGACACTCGTACCGGGTCAGGAAACAGCGGTTAGATTCCCTCCCGCTGGCCCACTGTGGGCGCCGACGTCACTGACCAGCCTGTGCCACGGTGCACATGTCCCGTGTCAGTTGTCCCTGTTACTAGTCGTGTCTTCACGGAGGGAAGGGAATCCTCAGCGTGGACGTGTGGGCGCGCGGTGGCTTATTTCTCCTCCGCATCCTCCGTGAGACGCGTCTGGTCTTCGGCGTTCCGCGAGCGCCGTGGAGCTGCCGCGCCAGCGCTTTGGAAGCTCCCGGTCAGAATCCAACGTCACCACTTCCAAGACGGATTCAGGTTGACACAAGAGAACTTAAACGGACTTGAGATCTGGCGAGGGCTTTCTTCTAAAAATACCAACGTGTGTTTAAATGCCTGTTATGACACAGGCAGCCTTAAACCACACAGGTGTCTTTCCATGGAGGCGTAGGTGCTGTTTTCTCTAAGTCCGACTGTGGGTTTCGAGGGTGTGCAGGGTGTGTGGGGGCGTTGAAGGGCGTTGGAAATGGCATGGCCGGTCGTTTCTGGAACCCACGCTCTCAGAAGGAGCTCGGAAGCAACAGTCTCTGTCAGGATTACAAGACACTTCGTCACAGGCTACAAGGAGAGGGATTTCGTCAGTTCCTTGAAAGTTCTGCTTTCTAATTTAATTTATCTTTTTAAAGCCAGGTCCTCAATGTTTGGTGGAATCACTGGTGGGATCACTGCAGCCTCCAAATGCTGTGCTTGTCTTTTTTCTCTCCTCCTCACAGAAATCCATTTTACCAGCAACACCAGCTCAGTTTCCCTTAACACAAAACCCTAATCCTATCACTCATGCTCAACACGCTTCACGAATTTCCCGTCACCACGGCCTTTCCTCCAGACATGGGCTCTGCCGTCGGTGTCCCGGCATCTCACGGACACAAGAGGTCATGCTGTGTTTCCTCAGGTCGCCTTGCTGCAGCCGACGGGCTCTGACTGTCGTGGAACACACGGCCCACCTGCCTCCTGGGCACGCCCCACCGCCCGCTCCCCCCACGCCCGCTCCTCCTCCCCCCGCAGCCCGGCCGTGCAGCAGAGCTCAGGCGGCCTCTCCGGGCGGGTCCTGCCTCCACTCTGGAGAGGCTTCGCGCTTTTACCGCTCTTCAGTTCCACCAGCGTGACGGGGCCCTCCTGGGAGCTTGGCCCTGAGGACACGGGTGCCCCGTGTGCTCCCGCTCTGGGACACGGACCCGCCAGTGGTCAGGTCTGATGTCTGTGCAGCTTTGAAGAAATGCGGGACACACTGGACTCATCCAGCAGGACCGGGGCAGACGGGGCTGTCCCCTCCCAGGAGCGCAGGGAAAGACTCCTGGCCGGGGCTCCCCGCAGGTGAGGAGGGCGGAGGGCGGGAGCCCAGGTGCGGGACTCACCCGGGACAGGACACTGGGCCCTTTATCGAGTAGAGTTGTTGGTATAGATGATGCATCTCCCCAATAAACCATAAATGTCTGAGGTCAGGGTTATGTCTGGGTGTGTGTTTCGCATAACTGTTAAGATGTGACAAAAGACGAGAAGAAGAAGGCCTTTTACGGTGTTGACTGGAGAGCTTTCTTCGACTACGAGATTCACAGAGATTGATCTGAATGTAATTTTTTTCCGAGGGATCCACAGTTTCGAGCTGGCCAGACAAGGACAGGCAGGTGTCAGCAGAACTGAGCGCCAGCTCCCACGTGGTGGCCCTGCTCCTGTGTGCTGCCCTGTGGGCGGGGCTGGCCGGCGCCAGGACGGGCCTGGCTTGCGTGTGTGACGGTGGGGATGACGTCTAATCACGGCCACTCCCAGGTCCAGGTGAAGACCTGTGGGGCTGGGCAGGGCTGTCACCCGGAGGGGGGATTACTCCATGGGAGGTGGTCCTGAAGCCACAGTGTCCACAGCGTGGTCCAAGGACAGTCCCGAGGGTGGGAGACTCAGGGTCCTCTTTGGAGTAAATGAGCCCTGTTCTTCCTGACTGCGGGTCCGCCTGAGCCATAACCTGCGTCCGCCCGCGGGGCCAGGCCCCACCATGACCCCGATGCCAGGACTGGACCTACTCTGGCAGGGCTGGTGCCGCGGGAACCTCCCCGTCTCCTGGGTCTGTGGTTCCCTGGTGGTGACGTGGCCTCCAGCTTGGCTGGTGTTTTGTAACTGACCGAAGGCTTTTCACATATAAGACTTTATTTCCCTCTCCAGACTTGAACCTGGGGCCGGATCAAAGGTTGCACCTGGAGTGGTGGGGTGGGGTCCCATTGAGTGGAATTGGTTTTTTCCAGAAGTGACACTGGATGAACCTTCAAACAGGAAGGAGACCATGGCAAATGTGAACGTCTGGGCACCTGGGAGTGGAGGGACGCGGTTAGGACGTTTAAAATGGTGATTTCTTGCTGCGATCCTGAAAAGATTTGTGTTATAAAGTCCCTGCTCTCCCAAGCCTTCTGACTGCCACCCAAAATATCTTTGGGGTGATAATGGGATGCTTAAGTTCAGGCACTCCCAGGACAGACAGAGACAGACACACACATGGGCATCTAGAATGTTCCAACCTTGAGACAGGCCAGCACCACCTCCTGCAAGGGTGGCCACGATGTGAATGCTGAAATTCCTCCAGGTGAGCTCCACGCAGGGTGTTTTAATGACACCCTCCTCCAGGCCCTCTCCCGGTGGGGACGCAGTGGCAGGCTCTGTGGGCTGGGGGCTCCCCCAGCAGCTTGTGTGTTCAGACGAGGCATGTCGGTTTGCCAGCCGGTAGGTAGTCAGAGCTCTTTCAAAGGCTGGGATGAAAGAGGCTGGCACGAATTTCCCTCCTCGGTCCCATCCACCTCCACCAGCGAGGCCCCTTGCCAGACAGCATGCGTGCACGCTTGTGTATGTTAGCAAGCAGGCCTTTACATCCGTGTGCACACACACACACACACGCACAGGAATTTAACCGAATGGACCCGGTTGATGTGCAACATCAGAAGAAAGGACCGGAAAGCTCTCAGAGGTAGAGCACGTAATGCTCGAATGTGAAATAGTTTTGCTTTAAGAACAAAACAAAACAAGTTCCCACCTAAGCGTTTTCTAAAACCCCTTTCTCCCGGGCTGACGGCAGCGCCCCCGCTAAACGCTGCATCTTAGAAGGAAATCACAACATGGCCCTTTGGCGCGGCCGAGGACTGTCCCTAATGGCAGGCATTACTTTTGCACAGGGCCATAAATCACGCGGAGAGGCTGCCTCAAATGGGCTGCAGATGCTGAGGGCGCCGCTTCCTGAGTGGCACTTTGCAAGGGAGAACGCCCGGGAACCAGGCCGCCGCCGCCGGCGCGGGGAGGGCAGCGGCCAAGCCTGTGCGCGCGCTTTCCTTTGAGGGGGGCGGTCTTCAAATGCAGAGCTGCTGTGGACACAGGAAATGCTTTTCCATAACGGCCTGTAAATGATTTAATTAGGATTTAACCGGAGCGACTTCCCTCCCCATGGGGATCTGGAGCCGTGTTTACAAGGTGTGTCATATCCTTGCAGCCCCCACCGGAATCCTCCCGCCCCGTTCCTGCCTCTCATGTCCTGGCCGAATAAGCCCAGGAGGATCCTTTGGAGGCCAGTGTACCCCGTGAAGGCTGCAATTACTGTCCCTGATTTCACTGTGAAAACTTTACAACGCCGCACTGAAAAATCTTCCTTTACCCTCCCACTCCTTCTAAGAGAACGAAAAAATCCATCAAATTAACACATCAATGAGTTGATTGTAATCTCCAGGGCTCCGTAGCACTCTCTAGCCTCCCAGACAGGAGGCCGGCATGATTTATCAATGCAAACCTAATAGCATCAATATGAATCTAACTAAAAATCAATATTTCATTACCAAATTGTTAGTGAGAATGAAGAAAAATTGCCAGAGTCAGAGCATTCTCCAGGGCAGGAGCATCCGGAGTTCAATGTGACAAGATGAGTGATGCGTGACTCCGGGCCCGGGAAGGACGCGGAGGACACGGGAGGACGGGCCACCGCGGACGCCCGCGGTGCGGGAAGTGCTCCTTCCTCGCTGCTGCGGCGTCTGCCTTTCTTCTTGCTTCTTAGTCTCTTCTCAGAAGGCAGAAACCAGCGTGAGAAGGGAGGACAGGGAGGCAGGACGTGGAGCTCCAGCCACCGCAGGACACCCTGGCGGGAAGGGCAGGGCAGGTCCCCTGATGCCCAGGTCTCGGGCCCGAGAGGCTGGAGAGCACCCCTGTCCAGGTGGGCCGCCCCCTCCCCACGTCCACGCTGGGCTTTTCCTGACACGCTGCTGGGTACAGCGCACTTGGTTTATGTTGAGCCGTTTTGCAAAAAGATGTAGGAGAAGCAAACAGGGGTCTGGTAAATACGTCTCTTGGGCTTGCGCTGAGAGCGGCCACTGGTGACCGTGCGAGAAACGGAATGTCCCCTTGCTGAGGTGGGGGCGTGACCAAGGACCAAACGTGGTCGGACGTTCCCGTCCACGCTCGTGAGCAATTACTGCACCGGCAGCTCCAAATCTGTTCTCGCCCAAAGAGCCGAGGCCGTGTGTCGAAGAGGTCACTTACCAAATGGGAAGAAGGAACGGACATGAAAGACTCTCGAAATGGGTGAACAGGATGTAGAATAAGGTCGGAAGGCTCCTTGGAAGTTGGGCACTTGTGTCCTGCCGACACTGGCCGGTGCTTCGATCTCTGGCCATGGCTTTGAGATCAACGACAGCCCCGGGCTCCAGCCCGAGGGAAGCCCCGGGTGAATCCTTCCCTAATATCGGAAGAGAAGGCCTCCCGGAGCCGTGTGGGCTCGGGCCGGCGGGGTCTGCTCCCGCCTGAGGGAGGGGGGCTGCCGCCACGTCTTCCGCCGCTCTTGATTGTCCCTGCCTCCCCCTGGCTCTGCGTCTGTGCCGTCTGTCACACACACCTGGACAGGTAGAGTGGAAGCAGCAGCATCAGGGATGTGATTCCAGACTAGACCAGGGTTCGCAGGTGACTTTGCTCTAATAGGAAAGTCATTGCAATGTGAGTGGAACAGTGGTTAAAGCGAGGGCGCTGGGCTGGGACAGATCTCGACGGGTTCCTCGGCTCCGCCGCGTATCCGCCGCGTCACCCTGGGTGTCTTTGCAGACTCAGTACGCTCCCGCTCCAGTCTCTCCGTCTGTGGGGTCGTTCTCAGGATTAAACAGGACGTGCATGCGGAGGATTTGGTGCACCGACTGAAATACAGTAAACGTTAGCATCCACCCCGTCGTCCTGTTCCTCTAGCGATGGTGGTCACGACGATGCAATGCAGACACGTTAATGTATCAGGCTAAGTCCTTTAGATCTCTAGGCTTCTGCGGCAGGTTTTCTGACCCCGTTCCACGGTATGGCGATCTTCGTAGTACTAGTCTCCGATGGTGACGTTCTTCACTGTGTTGGACTGTTCTATGTGGGGGTGTGCAGTGGAGTTCTACGTAGCGGATTTGCATCTTTGCTGCCGTGACGAGTATTGTTAGTGATGACCCAACTGCATCCTGGGTGGCAGGTGAGGTCCCAGCGCAAGGCGCCATTTTCTCCGCGGCTGTCGGACTTCAAGCTTTGCCGTTGCCTGGGCAGCGAGGACGTTTCCCAAGCGGCTCGGCACTTCCCAGGAGCGAGAGCCACTAAACCAGGACTGGCCAGAGCAGTGATGCCGCCGTGTGTTTCCGTTTCCTCCTAACTGGTTTGGCCGCCTTTGTCTGCCCCGCGTGGACGGACGGCAGGATTGTGGCAGAACATCCAGAAAGCAGAGGCTCCACGACACCGGGGAGGACCGTTCAGTTCCGGCGTCCCCCCGTGCAGAAACAACGGTACGATCTGACCTGGGGCCTTGCGGGAAAACAGTGAGGAAGAAAACTGAGATCTTGGCCTCTGCCCGTGAAGGCCACGCTGACTTTTCAGAAGAAGCTTCCTGCTCCTTTTCACTCCAGCCCTTCCCGGCTCTCGGCGGGTCCCACCACACTCTGGGCTTTGCACGAGAGGTTCTGTCCAAGGAAAACTGTTTCCAGCACGTCGCCTCGAAAGCCCCTCCCTCTCACGCCTCTCCTCTCTTCGGTACCCGACTTACTTGACTCTGTGAGCACACTGGGCCCTTCTCTCTCCTGCTAGAAACACTGCCCTGACAATCCCTCCTCACTCAGTTGTCTGGTCTCCCTTGCCAGCTGCGTGCATTTCACCTGCCTGTTCTCGTTCTTCCCTGGAGGTCTGGAGTCATTGCCCCCCTCTGGGCCCTCCCTTCCTACCCTTTGATCTGCTAATCGGGACGGATCCTCTCACTGCTGCAGGACAGGAGCTCACATTCCCCGAGAGCCACTTGATATCACGGGCCCAGAGCTGCCTTCTCTTTGGGCCCTGAGACCAGGGACTGGCCCCCCCCCTTCGCTCTGAGTCCAAAGACCTGCAGGCCTCGTGTGTTTCCAGGGACCTCCAGTTCCAAATGCCCTTTGAAAATGATCTTCCTCTCCCCAAGTTAGTGATTCTGTGCTTCCTGCTCATGTTACCACCAGCAGTTTTGCTTCCACGCTGAACAGATGTCGCTGGGCCTTGGAAGCCAAGCGTGGACATGCAGTGGTTCCTGCACTTCTCTCTGCCAAGGACTTTCCTGGCATTTCAGCACATTTTTCAGAGTGTCCTGCCTGGCACGTCTCAAACCCAAGGCGGTCTCCCTGTCGTCAGAACTGCACGGCCCCTTCTCCAGGCCCCAGACAACGTCCAGCCTGCCCACAGTTGGCGGCTAGAACCGCCTTGTAAACGTGCTTTTCTCTGCTTCCCTTTCCCTCTCCTCCTCCTTCCCTTTCTCATTCCTCTCTCTCCTTCCTCTTTGAATTTTAAAAATTCTCTTATTATTTCTATTTATCATGATGTGAATGTTTCCATCATTCCTCATGGGAAGAAAATGCGCAGCGATCACGTAACTCAGGTTTTCCTGCACAGCGTCCTTTCAGCCTTAGGTTTCCTTGGCCCCATTGTGCATCCTGGTCCGTGTGGCTTCATCTGGCAAATGTTTTTACCATCACTATGGTTTCCCTCCAGGGGCCACAAAAGACCCTATCTTCGAAGATTAACACACAAAGGAGAGAAACACAGCCTTACTGTGTTGGCCAGTGCTTACTCCAAGGGTTCTGGCGCTCGGATCTACTCCTTTTCATCTCTGCCACCTCTTTTATTTCTATATTTATGATGCACGATGCTGACTCATTTTATCCAGCAACAAAGAAAAAGCCTTCCTGGGGCACCTCCCCCCATCCTCCACCTGTCTCAGCCGATGCAGTGGAAAGACTTTCCAAGTGTTGGCATTGCTTGGTCTTTTCAGTCTGGTTTTGAGTTTTGTTTATCATTTTGTCTTAAATGCAAAGCATTAGATATCATTCACGTTACTATTCACAGAACGTTGAAAGGGAATTGGAGGTGTGACATTTGTTGCCGACTGTAAAACACCTATCACATACACACTGACAGGGTCATGGGGTCTCTACCTATGATTGAAAAAGCACTGGCCTTCAAGTCGGAAGATCCGAGATCTGATGTTACCTCTGCTTCCTACTGCGATGGAGTAATCATTTTCTATCTCAGTGTTTTCCTATTTTTTCCTTTTGCCTTTTAAAAATTATGAGATGGTGACACTGTGCCTCTTTATAGCTAATAAGTGAAAATGTCTGTAGGACTTTCTGGATTAAGTAAAGTTGCTCTTACACCTCTCTCTCTGCTTTCCCTGGGATGAGCCCGATCTTTCAAAATTACCCTGTCTTCCCTCGTTTTTCTGTCTCTCATACTTCCAAACATTTTTTTCTTTCTCTAAGTACAAAGATCTTAGCTGGTTATTAGAGACGAAATGTTGTCTTAAACTAAATCACCCTAAGGTATAAATGACTGCCAATACACACTAATATTCCCAGAGATCGTTGTACTTTCAAATAGACGTTTGAAAAGAAACCAAGAAAAATTACTTATTTTCCAACTGTGGAAGTGGAAAAAAGGCATTTGGACCAAGGGAGCCTTTCTCGGTCTGCAGATGCTACCGGTCCTCCCTGCAGATGTTGCCCTCAGCCCCACCTGGGCTTAGGGGCGCCGGCCCGGGGCGGGTGCTGCACGCAGTCCCGCAGCCCCTGGGCGCGGGATCCAGGACCGTGAGATGCTGGAGATGGCACCGAAGCCTCCTCGGATGGCTGGCCGCGTGCCTCGGGGTGTGGGGGGGCAATCCCACACCTGCTGTTGACCCCAGGTCGTTGCAGAAAAACCGAGCCGTTCCAGCCTCCGCCCCACACAAGAAACCGGCGGCTCTGGGGAAAGCTCCTCTCAAACGCTGTACCTGAAGACGTCGGTGCGGGACGAACAGAACGGCCCTTCCAGAGGGTTGTTATCATCGCTGTTGCTAGCAAATCAACTCGCAGTCGCAGGGCTTTGATCTCTGTTTTATCTGCTTCCCGGCACGGCTGCTGGGCGGGAAGACAGACTCCACTAACGCACAACTGCCGCTGGCGGTATAGAGGGATTTTTCACAGGTTCACTCTCTGCAGCTGAATCCTTCCTTAAGAACATTCCCACCTCCATTTCCCCGTGTGGTCCGGCTCCCCTTGACAACGTCATTCGTGGGAAACAACTCTCGTGTGTCGTCACTTTGTGCTTCGGGGGTTTTCGTCTGATAGAATTCAGGTTTGTTTTTTCTTGAACTGTTTTCTATTTAAAAGTTTTTCTACAAGTTCGGTAAAGAAAGCAGGAGGCCCCGGATAAGGAGATTGGTCCGTGACATCACTGATGAAGAAGTTTCTAGTAAATGCCGCCATGGCTGGGTCTTGGCCTAACGGGGCGGAGAGAGTCACTCGCCTTGGTGTTCTTCCAGCCCCTTTGTGGCTTCGGCGACACCCCAGTCAGTACTGGGGGTGCGGGGGAATGCGGTCAAAGAGGGGACCCCGAGGGAGCGTGCAGGGACATCTGCTACGGGGATGCGCCCGGCGACCCGCGCAGGCTTCGGGAGGGAACACGCAGAGTGAAACCGAGAGTCGGTCCCGGAGCGTTTTAGATTCTGAGTGAGATCCGCTGGGTGGAACTTCCTGACCCACCTGTGCCCCAGCCCACCTGGACACACCCGGGGTGCTGGTGGCCGGAGCTGCACCCAGGCACCGCCCGGGGGAGCCAGAGTGAGGCGCACACGGAAGTCCAGGTGCTCCCGTGGCAGGTGGAGCGTTCGAACTCCGATGGTCAGGGTAGGATGGAAACGGAGCTTGTCTCCCAGCCCGGCGTTTGCGTTTCCGACAGGCGGAGTCTGTGAGGCAGACAGTGAAGGACTCGACGGAGAAGAAGAGTGAGGGTCTTACTCAAAGCAACGCCCCTTTGAGAAGAAACTCTGGATCTGGGTGTCCTTCTGCCGTCGTGGTACACACTTGCAGATCAAGTCAGTTTCTTCTCCCAGAGAATAAATGCGCGGTCGTACTTCGCGGTTGCAGTGGAAGTAAAAAGCAAGCCGAACAAACCCTGAAACGGCGGCTGGGTCTCCGTGACTGCTATGGGAGGTGGTCCTGTAGCAAGTGTTCCGCCGATTCTTGAGACGCTAGTTGTCAGGACGCCGTGGAATCGCTTTCAGATGTGAGAATAAAATTTTTAAATGCCATTAAGAGACACCAGGGAGTTTTGACATAAAGGAAATCATTCGACTTTCAAGACTAAGGATGTTTAAATTAATGCACATGTGTTAGGGTTGGAGTTCTAGAATTTGAAAAGGACCCCAGCCATGCTTATAGAAGTTCATACCGTGACTGTTATTATCTTAGGTTCAAGGGATCTAAGATTTCAGCATAGCACCTCTGTCGAGTTTTAAGTTTTAAGAGTGAAATTGGCTTTTGCAAAGACAAATAGAAAACGTGGTTCTTTCTTCACGGTCAGTTCTAGATCTGTGCCGCTAATCATCAGTGTTTCACCTTAATTTTAAACCGATGTTAAAGCCACCGAGGGGACATTGTCCAAAGTTTTATCTTGAAGAAAGGAAAATTTAAAAAAATGTTTTAGGTACAAGTAAGACACAGAGTCTAAAATTCAAAATAGTTCATTTTTTCCCCCCTTGTTATAACTCTCTGCTCCAAATGTTCTGGAGACATGGTCTAATTTAGGAAGATTGATTTCCAAAAAAATTCGTGTGCCTTCCACTTACATTTCTCAATTGATTTCAGAATTGCAAAAGAAGAAAATAAACACCTCCTGGCCGGTCTTAATAAGATTACCAGGCTTCACCAGGGATCTATTTTTATTATCCTAAACACTGACTCCAGCAGCAGACATGAGGAGCGGAGGTGTCGGCGCAGGACCATTCACCGTGCTTGGTCTTCTTTCATCCTGCTTTGAATATTAGCAATCAGACCTCTGTGTGGATACGTCTAAGGGGAGAAAAAAAATTAGCTAAAGCCATAAAGATAATTAATCTTTGTTTGAAATGATATTTTCCTTTCTGCTGCCGTTTGTCACGCGGAAGCATTAAAAATCCCCTTCCCTGCAGTGGAAGCCAAAGGGATGCGGTTTGAAATTGCTTGAAAATATTCCTTCCTCTTCTTCTCCCTCCTCTCCTCCCTCCTCTCAAGCCTCTAGGAATCCAAAGACCATCACCCTGTCTTCCTTGCAGGAGACTGAGATCCACTGTTGTCCAAGCCTGATCCCAAAGATACAAGAAGGTCGCCTGAAAGCCCAGCAGCTGTGTTGGTGAGCAGGCGAGGCCAACCTCCCTGCCCTTCTAGATCTGGACGTTGCCTCTTTCGAATTGTTGTTATGACAGTTGCTTTATAATCAACGAGGCTGTGTCGAGGGTCTACAGATGGCGTTTCCTCCTTCCTCTCCCACCGAGCTTTTTTTCCTATCTTTTCACTCTTGTATTCCGACGAGTTCTTTATATCTAGTGAGGGCTTGGCTTAATTAGATATTTAAATGATTTTGAGCAATGCTGTTTCTTTAACTCCTAACTGCGACAAACGCACACAGAACATACTGTTGGCGGCATTTAATCAACAGCAGTCAATTTATCATTTTCACAGTTTTAGCGAGCGGTTATGAATCACTAAAATCACAGGTATTGTAGACGCAGCGTTGTGGCGCTATCATTAACAAATATACCGTGCACAGAGGGATGACTTGGTAATTGAGTGGGACTAATAAGAATACATCATTTAGCTGTGTGTGACAAACTGTGCCTCCAAACACAAGCATGGAAAATTCACGTTTTGCTTAATAAATAAATTACACAGCCGATGTATTATACATAATTTGTGTCCTAGTGGATTTGAGTGATATATAATGCATGGTCCAAGTCATTTATTTATTAAGACTAACTATATATATTGTAGGAGGGGAATTTTAAACTCCAGGGTAAGGCCTGCCTGGCTAACTGCCGCCGCGACTGAGTTCGATTGGGCAATAAACGAGGTGGGCTCGGGGAGTTAGAAACCGGGGCTCCCGCGTCCGTGGCTGCTTGCTCCGGTCCTGTCTGTCTGTGGGAGTGGGGAGGGAAGGCAGCCTCACACCCCGCAGATTGGCAAGAGACACTCCGTTTTCAGAGATGAGAAAAATAAAAACATCCTTAAGAATAAAAAAAAATATATTTTTTAAGGTTCGTTATATCAAACACATTTTGGGACTGCTAAATTGCAGAAGGGTTAGCGACTTGTTTTCGAGATGACTGATGCTAAACGGAAACCGTGAGGTGTCCGCCACGTGGCACATCCAGGTGGGATAAAGGTAGCCGGGACGGCATCCTCAGCCGAGACCACTTTCCTGGTTTGCATAATTCAGGAGCCAGAATTTGACGTAATCGTGGGGCTGAATCCTTGGCGGGGTGGGGGTGGGGGTTGCAGCTTCAGGGTGTTTTAGGAACTCCGTATTTGGGAGAGGCACTGTGCGTGCTTCTCCAGCGTGGACGATCTTTGCGTTATTATTTACGGACTTCATTACACATGCATGCAACTCTAAAGGAACCGGGAGATCTGATATAAATTTCACTTCGTTTGCACTAAGCAACCGGACCCCCCTAAAATAAATGAATAAATAAATCAATGACTGCATAAAAACAAACGAAACCTGCCCCAAACACCCAAACCCCCTCGTGGGAGATTGGACAGAACCGTTGAGAGCTGCCCCTCGTCTGCGTCTGTTGCCAGGCTGGGAAATTGCCCTGGCACCGTGGTTCTCCTCCACGGAAGCCCTGAGTGTCGTCGCTCCAAGTCTCTAATCATACAGGTCGCCTGAAGGTCACCCTAGGGTCAGGCTGTGGCGGCTGGTACGAGGCTGTACCTATTACTGTGTTTGCCGGTCCCTCTGTCCAGCGGAAGGCGCGGGCCGGGCCAGGGTGAGCGGGGAGCAGGTGAATCCGCCCCCGTGTGGGGGCAGCACCTTCTGATTGGGGTGGAAGTGGAAATCAAGTCCCGCAGGGTTCCGGAGGCTTCCTGAGCACAACCATCGCACCCACGCTGGCAGAAGCAGCCCAGGAGCCCGGGGTCCCCTTCCGCCGTCTCACAGGGCATCTCGCAGGCTGAGTGGCGTGACCCCGTCTCTCTGCTCCGCTCTGCGGGACGACCGGAAAAGCTGCCACACTCGCTGTCCTCACCCTGCACGTTGGTCCCCTGCTCCCCGACGCTGCTGTTTTCCAGGCGGCTGGTGAGCCGCTCCGTGCTGGTGAGTCCACGGCTGTTCCCCCGCCTGCCCTCCCTTGCTCGAGCTGTCCCCGAGTTCGCGCCGTGGATCGTTGTCTTCTCTTCACGTGGCTTCCAGGGCGCCTCTCCCTGCGGGTTCCCCCTCCGCCTCGCCCGTCTGTACCACCCTCTGCTCGGTATTCCTCCTTCTCTCAACCCCCGGAGGTGGGACTGCCCTGGCCGTCGTCGGGGGACCTCCGCGTGGATGTGGCCATCCTGTCTGGGTCGGTGCTCTGCGCTCCACTGTCACTGAAGGGTGGCATCTTCCACGCTGCTGTTTACTCCGCAGCCGCTGGGCCTCTCCCCGGGTGCCTAACACACACTTTAAATGTAATATGTCCCACGCCAGACTCTCATCTCCCAGCAAAAAACTGCTTTCCTCCTGTTTTTAACCGTCTTGGTAAACAGCAACTCAAATTTTCTAGTTTCTTAGAATCCAAACCTCAAAATTACCCTGAGTGCCTTTCTGTGTCTCTCTCATGCTCCACGTCCAAGTCTGTGGGAAGTCCTGTTGCCTCTGCTCCAAATGCATCTTTAAAGTCTAGTCACTTCTTGAAGGAAGGCCATTCAGAGTGGCGTGGTGTGGATGCCACAAATCTGCTCCGCAAAAGCAGTGGCAACACTGGACACACTGTCAACAGCACCCAGGACGCTGGGAATTGACCCACGTCTTACAACAATCTGAGAAACATTCACATAAGAGAAACTGCTGAACTTGGGTAAGAATTGCAGGGTGGGGCCATTTTAACTTGGCCTGCGCCCATCACCCTCCCCTTGATAACTGCAGTCCCTGAGTCATGGTATTCATGGAAACCAACAGCCTTGTGGCCCGCGGACAGGGCAGAGTGCATTTGGAGCTCCTCAGAGGCCCATCCCCAAAGACCTGTCACGAGCTGGCCTGTCTTGGATCTCCCTAGTAAAAGCCCATTCTCAGGGCATTGCCCTTATTGGACCTGACACAGGGCTTCAAAGGAAAAAGTCCTGTCTCCACGGTCTTTGTTAAAAATAACTGGCCGCGTTTTTCTTTGAAACATCGCACCTGCCTGAGGCTGTAACACCAGTGGGACAAGTGAGAGCCCGACCAAAAAATTTAGAAACCAATATCTGGGGAACAGGATATGCACAGAGGGCTTTGAAAAGCTCCGGCGTATTCCCGAGGGCTTGAGGGCTGTGCTCGGCATGTGCAGAAAAGACACGGAGATGTCCCCAGGGACTCACCTGTGGGTGACCTCGAGACCCAGCACAGCGGGAAGAAGCGAAGGCCGAGGCAGACGTGCAAATGTCCTGAGCGCTGAGGCTGCGCCCCGGCACGCGCCGGCACTGAGGGTTCCTGGAAGACTCGCGGCTAAGGCGTTGCAGGACATCGCTGGGCAGTCACGGGCTGATCGCTGAGACGGCCACGCAGAGATGGCAGGGGTCACACAGGATGGGGAGTTCAGACTTTACGGAATTAAACAAACGACACACAAAAAACAGCCACAGAGACAAACCCTGGGGAGGAGACAGGACCAGATTTCCAGAGTTGCTTCATCCTATTATCTAAAATGTCCAGTTTTCAACAAAATATTGTGGGACATATGAAAAAACAGAAAGTGTGATTCGCACATGGGAAAAAGGCCTCCGATAGAAAGTACCCCCGAGGGGGGCCCAGATGTTGGGCTTATTAGACAGAGATGTTAAATCAGCTATTTTATACACGTTGCAAGAATTAAAACCAAATCGCTTCTCATCGCCCCTGCTGTTCTTATCCTGGGGCGTCATTTGACCTGGGCTATTGCAACCTCTTCCTAGCTAGTTCCCTGCATCGCTAACGCTCCTGTCATTCTATCCTGTGCGCACTAGCACACGAAATAATTTAAACGTGGAAGTCGGCCCATGCCGTTCCTCCCAGGCGCTTGTCATCCCATCACGTTAGAAACCCGAGTCCTTACGGTAGCACAGGGCTCCCGGCTGCGTCTCCGGTCTGCGGCCCACGACTCTCCCCTCCTCGTGCTCCTGGGCGGACCAGCCTCCCGGCGACTGCACGTGGCCAGGTGGTGCGCCTGGTAGTTCCCGCTCTTCCTTCAGGCCTCGGGTCTTTTCAAACATGACTTTCCTGACTCTCCTTCCTAGAACCGCACACGCTACACCACCAGATGGATGAAAGATTATTTTTCTTTCATTCCCTTCCTTCTCTAGAACGCAGGCTCAGTGAGGCGGAGGGATTGGCCTCTGACATCCCCAGCACAGTCTCCGTACACACCTGTGGAATGAGTGAGCGTGGGCTAGGGTGGTTTAGTGGTTATATGAGGTGTGTGATTTTACTAGAAACGTTCACCTCGGAGACCTTGCTGTCATCGTGTGGTGCTTACCTGTGCTCAGTGGCAGAAACTTGTAAACTGTCTCCCCTCTTGCCACAATGGAAACATTCAAATCGAGGGCGAGGGCGTTTCCAGGGGTGGCTAGCTGGTTTCTGTGCGGACGGTGGTGCCGCGGTGTGCTGGAACAGAGAGAACTGGGTGGATCTGGGCTGGGAGTTCCTGAGATCCGCACTGGCCACATTGGGTTTAGTTGGATCTACACGCCGGACATTCAGATTTAGGTTGAAGATGAAATTTTGGCAGAGCTGGCATAAAGGTGGTGTTTGTGGCCACTTGAGTGGATGAGTTTATGAGGGAGAGAAAAGACAGCATAGACTCAGGATTTTCAAAATCTTTAAGAAAGTTTGCTCATTTCAGGGGGATCCAAATAGGGCCCAACGTTTCCCTACATCCCTGATGCCAGGAGGTCAACGTGTCTTAAGATCTTTTTCTTTCTAACTTCCCTGGGGCTCCAAGAGGCCACAGTGACTCCCGTCTCTGTTTTGAGCATCCCGGGTGGTCAGACAGAAACACCTTCGTGGGTTCCGGAAGATAGCACGTGTCTAGGGTCCGTGGAGGCTGTGTGCTGGGTGTGGAGCTCTCTGCGGGGTGGTGGCGATTTGCCGGGCAGCGTGCGGTTTCCCGGACACACGAGAGGGAGAGGGCGCGGACGTGGCGCATATCCTGAAAATCTGAGACCCGGATGTGGGTCCGGCTGGTCTCCCGACCTGCCGCACCTGACCCACCTTGGACTCCTTACCTGGGAGGTGGTGGCACCGTGGACACTCACTCACAGGACCATGGTGAGGACTCAGTGGGTGCCACGTACACCGCACAGCCCGGACCACAGAAGGAGCCACCAACAACACGTCTGGGAGGGAAAGTGGAAGGCGAAACACGAGGCCAGACACTGCTTTTGAGTCAATCAGCACTTCTCTGTGAAAATAGAAACGGAGACCAGAGCCCCGTGTTTCTGAAGACATGCCGGATGGAGCAGCTTTGGGGAAGGCACGACTGGTGTGGGGTTTCCAGGCCAGACGCGGGCCGGGCCTCGTGTAGGCGTCTCCTCCCCTGCCCCTCCGTGCCCGGGGCAGAAAGGGCAGATTGCAGAGACAGGCTGTGGTGGAGAGTGTGTCTGTCACAGCAGAAGAATTTACTAGCATTGTTTCTAAGCTTTCTGAATACAACAGGATATGGGCCCATCCTGGTCACAGTCCTCATGACACCGAGCAGCCACTATAGGCCTCGGTGTGGACGTTCTCTGGAGTGACGTCCGGTGGGGCTTGTCAGGACACACTGCATGGCGTCCCGCAATTACAGGCTGTCCTGCCGCCCAAGCGGCTGTGCGGAGAGGCTTGTGCTGAAAAACAGCCAGTCCAGGGGCTCAGGAACGGCCCTCTGACCCTGAAACGGCTACGATGCGAACTTCACAAGGTCAAGTGGGGGAATTCCCGAGAAAACACAGGTTTTAAGAGAGATCCCAGGAACGATGATCCCCCTCTCCTCCCGTGTAGACAGCCCGTGAGCGCCAAAGGCCCCGCTGGTGTGTCCACGTCAAAATAAAAACAAAAAGCAGCAAGTAAAGCTGCTTGGCAGGACAATTCCCTCGGAGCAATCTAGGTCGATTCCCTTGCGACTCAATCATTCAATGCCTAAAAGCCCAAGCTGGAATTCTGGATCCTCCTGGAGTTTTCTTTTTCTTTTTCTTTTTTTTTTTTTAC
>VBSM01003157.1:52860729-52903131 GCA_008086735.1 Cheirogaleus medius | reverse complement strand
TTTTAAACTGGCACCTTCCTGTATAGCCATAGGAATAGCCTTAATTTTTATATTAAAAATTGCCTTTTCCATACCTTTAGTTGTTGTTGATTTTTTAAAAAAATTAATGTGATAGAATAAACAGTGAGAATTTGAAAATGAGGGTCTATATGCCTTCTGTGGATCCGTAGAAGCAAGCCTGGGGGCAGTTTAAGGCGAACTCTTGGGCAGAGGTGCTGACCTCTCTCTGGTCACCAGTCCCCTGAGAAACGGGGACAGGTGCTGGCTCTGTCCTCGCAGTGCCGTGTCACACACACCGGCAATCTGTGCTCATTCAGGGGGGCGGAAACCTTCCCGGCATCCAAGTCCCATACTCCCTTCGTCACAGTGTGACTCTTTCCTGTTGTCCTAAATGTGATGTGCAATTCTTTTGGGGCGAAGTGACAGGTTTCCTCTCACGTGCTTCTCTGCCAGTTCAAATGGGCGTCACCCCGACAAAAGCATTTTGCCCAAGAGTTCCCTTCAGGCTCCTCCTGAAGACCTTTGAGTCTGTCGAATAAAGTGCGTGTCTTTTCTGAAGTTTAAATACAGTTGGACTGTTCGAATGTTCCATGATTGGGTCGGCACTTCCGGAAGAAGAGTCAGAGATCAGTAGTAGGTTGTGTTTTATTCTGTTGTGGTTTGGAATGCGGTGGTCTCCCGAACGGACGGACGGGAGAAGCCAAAACACCCCAGTGACTGTCCAGGTTGGTTTCACCCGCCCCGGGATAAGTCCTGTGACCTCTCAGTCTTCATTACACGGGCGTGGGCTGTGTTGATGTCCAAGCTGTTCACCCCACGTCATGTTGTTCCACTCCAGCGTCTGTTCCCTTTATGTAACCTCGGATTTACCGGTTCCCTTCGTGTCCCTCGGCCACGGGCCGTGTTTCTGCAGTTTCGTGGCATGAAACAAGGCCTTCGTAAACCCTTCCGCACACCTGGGGTACAAACAGATACGGTCACCTGTCCTTACTCCAAATGATTGCCCAAGGACCCACGTGCCATACTGGGAGAAAGACTTACCGTATCCCCAATCCTCTGGGGGCGAGGCAGTCCAAAGGCGGTGACTCTGGTCCCAGCCGCAGGAATACCCCCCACCCAACCACAGCCCTGCCCTGCAAAGACGTGGTTCTCAGGGGGAGGAGGATGCCCTGACTCAGTGCAGCTCCACGCACAGGGCCTGGCGCTGGGCCCAAGGCCACTGGGGAGGAGAGACTGTGTGAGCCACGCGGTGGCCAGGACCGCAGTTACCATCCCTCCTGAGGACCCAGGGCTTGGACCAGACATTTGTTTTGCTGCCAAACTTTCCAAACACAGTGTTTGAATTTGCACCTTTTTTTATAGAATGTGAGGCACTTTCTATGGAGAGCAGAGGACCTTCATTCCTTCTAGGGAGCCTGTCCATGTCATCTGAGAGGTGAGCTCAGTGACACTAACATCGTCAACGTCTCAGGACACCATTCCAAGCGATTCTTTCGAGGATGGGCATTTTAGGGTGATTCTCTTACACTCCCTTCCAGATAAGGGTCTCTAAACTCTCTTGAGGCACCTCCTTCTGTAAATATTTTGAGGCTTTGTCTTTGACAACACGTGGCAGCATCCTTCTGAGGTAGGATGGTCGTCTAAGGCAGAGGTCCTCAAACTACGGCCCTTGGGCCACATGCGGCCCGCCGAGGACATTTATCCGGCCCGCCGGGTGTTTTTGCCCATTTTGCTTTTTTGCTTTAAAATAAGATATGTGCAGTGTGCATAGGAATTTGTTCATAGTTTTTTTTTTTTTTTAACTATAGTCCGGCCCTCCAACAGTCTGAGGGACAGTGAACTGGCCCCCTGTTTAAAAAGTTTGAGGACCCCTGGAGGTGTGGCCCAGATGCCTAATTAGAAACGCCTAGTTAGAAGCCGCGTGTCCGGTGAGCATGCAACATCTTTGTGCTCGACGGACTGTCAGTGTGCAATCTCTGCGAGCACGAATTTATTGAGTATTTATCCCCTAGGTTTACTGAACTAAAGAAGAAAAATTCACATAATTTTTAGCAGAGTAATTGACATGCATTCAGTGCGCACTAAAGATTAGCTGTTATTCTTGTTTGCTGTTACTTTCTATTGTAAAAGACACTGTTTTTGTTCTGGGGGGAGTAAAATAAGGCGGTTAATACATTCATGTTAGGAAGGAGTTCGTTCTATCATGGTTGGCTGTGGTTTGGGGATAATTATATCTCTTTACTAATAATTTTAAATTTGGATGTTGAAACTACCAAAGTGCAAAAATGCCGATTGGACCAATAAATCAATAAATAAATCTATCTTTTTTTTTTTTTTTTTTGAGACAGAGTCTCACTCTGTTGCCGGGGCTAGAGTGCCGTGGTGTCAGCCTAGCTCACAGCAACCTCAAACTCCTGGGTTCGAGTGATCCTCCTGCCTCAGCCTCCCGAGCAGCTGGGACTACAGACATGCACCACCATGCCCGGCTAATTTTTTCTATATATTTTTAGTTGGCCAATTAATTTCTTTTTATTTTTAGTAGATACGGGGTCTCACTCTTGCTCAGGCTGGTTTTGAACTCCTGACCTTGATCAATCCACCCACCTCGGCCTCCCAGAGTGCTAGGATTACAAGCGTGAGCCACCACGCCGGGCCTAAATAAACCTATCTGTTTAGCATTTTGCACCATGTTAGGATGAGGGAACAGGAAAGAGAAAATGACATTTACAAGGAAAACCAACTGAAAATGTAGCAAGTTGAAGTTCAGTGGGTACAGGTGCAAGTTAACTCACCTGTAACAAGAAAACAAACAGAATAAAAATGTGAAATGAAATTGCTGCTTATGTGATTAGAAAAAGAACTCATGGCTGCAGTAGTCTAAAAGTTCAAAATTGGGTTTAAAAATTATTAAGAAGGAAGGAGGATGTGACACTAATATTTACATATTAAATTTTGATGGAGACTATGAAAGAAAGTTAACATCAAACTCAAATGCTTACGTAAACGTCAGCTGTGGTTAGGTCACCTACTTAATGTTATGCATAGATGATATGCAACCTTTAAATTGTGGTCTCTTCAGATAAGGATGAACGTCTAGTTAAAGAAAATGCAGAGAGTCTAGGTATAACGGAAAGCTCAATGCATAACTTATTTCGAAGGTTTTTACTGGCTTTTTGCTTTAAGGAATAGAAGAAAGAATTTGCCCTGGTTGATTGGTCTTTATCGGGTCAGGATTAGCATGTCAATACTTAACTCTATTCTCTCTATAAAACATTAGTTTTTAACTATCAACAGGATGCACAGAAAAATGAGGATGGAATGTATGGGAGCTGCAGGTAATAGCCTGGAAATTTGTTTCTGTTTCTTGATCAAACAAAATAAAATTTGTTATTTTATAACCAAAAAATAATCAATGCTATACTCATCTGATGCTGATGGAAGGAGAAAGTTTTATCCAAAGCCAACTTCACCCTTTGTGAGGTCTCCCTCATTACCTTCCCCGGGAGCTATAAATCCATATCTCATCATGGCCCATATCATACCCCATATCGCCGTTTGTTATTAGTGCGTATTTTAGAGTGCTGGTAAGTATTGGCACATTTTATTATGCTGGTAAACAGTGCCGGGCTGCTGGGTAGAACGTGTCGTCAGGAGCGATCTCTCTCCTCTCTTCTGCACCTTTCGCATTTTATTCTGGGCTTCTAGAGCCGAGACTTCAGGATATCCAATCGCAGCGGGGCCTGATTCTTCCTCCTGTGTTTCTGAGCTGATGAGTTAAGAACGGAATGGAAAAAGCTACCTATTATGCAGAAACATATAAAAATATCACGAAACACAATCCTCTTTTAAATATTTAGAAAATATATTAAGCAGTGATTAACTTTTAAAATAAGAAAATAGCCTTCTTAGGAGACGTGAAATTTTGATCCTTGAACATACACGAGCCACAGTCTTCGCTCGATCCCACGGGGTAGGCTGTGGTCCCCCAAGCCCCACAGCCCCGACGCAGGACACGGAAGTCAACTGAGCTTGGAAGCTGAGGTTCCTCAGACGTCAGCCACTGACGAGCTCTAGGGCCTCTTCTACCTTGCGGTGGGTCTCACGAGGCCAGAGCAGCGTGTGCAGGAAACGCAATGAAACCACGCCGAGTTTGTAAATGTCGAGTTGACCGGACGGCCTTGCCTCTCTGAGTCTTTCAGTTAAGCAGCTGGGCTTGCCTCGGTTTGGGACTCTTTCCACGACGTCTTTTGTCCGTGCTAAAATGATTATGGGGACATAATACGGTCGTCTCATTTTTAGGGACGGTTTTCTATTGGCTTGTTTGTCGTGCTAGCCAGTTTAGGGGCCATTTCAACTTGAGAGCTAAAAAGGTGATATGATTTTACTTATTTATTTTTAATGGCTGTTTATGGTGCTATCTCGAATCTGTCTTTGGAACTGAGTAGGCCCCTGTGACAATTCTCAGTCCAATTCTATAATTTTTTAGCCACTTTCAGTTGTGGAAACAATCTCGTTTTGTTTTCTCAATGCGTGGCCCTGCTCGTTCAGAACTTCGAGTGTCATGCTCAGATCAGAGCTCCCTTCTCTCCCCGTTCTCATGCCTGGTGCAAGCCGGGCTTGTTTCTCAGGACGTGCTAGCAGAGCAGGGGGTGCTTTGGTCCTCACCCCCCCCCCATATTTCTACCGCTCCAGCTTCTGTTCCCCACAACACGCGTTGACGTCCTCACCCCCATCCTGGTGAATGTGGCCGTATTTGGAAATAGAGTCTTTGCGGATAAAATCGAGTTACGACGAGGTCGTTGGCGTGGGCTCTGACACAGTGTGACGGGCGTGCTCGTCAGCAGGGGGAATGTGGGCACGGACGCACGCGGGGGGGCAGCGATTGCGGGTGGAGGCAGACGTCGGAGCGCGTAGCTGAGAACCAGGGATCGCCAAGGCCTGCCGGCGACACCAGCAGTTCAGAGAAAGGCTCAGGACTGGTCCCCCCCTGCCAGTGCCTTTGAGAGAACAGGGTCCTGCCCAGCCCTTGCTCTCAGACTTCCCGCCTCCAGAGTGTGGCAGAATAAATTCCTGTTGTTTGGAGCCACCCAGTTTGCGACGCTTTGTCGTGGAGCCCTGGGAAGTTAACACGAGCGGAGAGCGGAGAGCAGTTACCCCACGGGCCGTGGCGCGTGGCGCGTGGCGGGGGTCCTGCCGCATGTTTTGTCGTCTTCTTGCTTGTTGCCTGTGGCTCTGGAAAGGCCTTTGAAAGACCGGCCAGCAAGGGACTGGGTCCTAAGCCAACCTGTGGTCACCGGTGGCCCCTCTCGACACCGGTGCTCCAGACTGTGGTGCTGAGGCGGCCCCACCCTCACCCTTTTGAGGGGTGGACTCGCTGCCTCGCTCCTCAGCTCTGGGAAGCTCAGAGCCGCCCCCTGAGGCCCCCACGCTGGATCCTCCTTGTTCTCAGGAGTTGGGAGCGTGGGGGACCTGCACCTGCCTGGGGAAGTGTCCACATGTGGCCTCTCTGTGGCCGGGAGGGAGGCAGGTGGGCAGCTCTGTGGCCGAGCACGGCCCTGACAGCGAGACAGAGAATGGGTCTCTCGCCTTACAGGAAGGAAGACTGCCCTTCAAAATGTGGGTGGGCCGCATCCAATCAGGTGAAGGCCTAAACAAAACAAAAACCTGGTCTCCCCAAGCAAGGGGGAATTCTCCAGAAAACCACCTTTGGGCTTCGTCTGCACAAACGGCTCTCCTGGTCTCCCTTGCCAGGCTTACGGATGCCCTAGGTTCCCACCCCAGGTCCCTAGAAGTCCCTTTCTCACCTGTCTGGGAGGTGAACTCAGTGAGTGTCCCTGTCTACCCCTTTAAGGGAGAAGGTGGGGGAGGAAACCCTCCTGCGAACCCCGTATTCCACTGCCCCCAGGCGGAGACTTCATCCCTGTAGTTCCTGGTGGTCAGGCTTTCCCAAGCAGGGCGGGCCACTTGGCCCAGGGGCACAGGGGATCCTCTGCCTGTCACAGGGTGGAATGGGTCATTTTCTGTGTCAACGTGGAGGATGTTTTGGATGAGACGAACCCTTAGGGTAAGGTAGACTTCCCTTTAAAACGTGGGTGGGCCGCATCCAATCAGGCAAAAGCCTAAATAAAACAAAAAGGATGTGCTCCCCAAGCAAGGGGGAATTCTACAGAAAACTGCCTTTGGGCTTCGTCTGCACAAACGGCTCTCCTGGTCTCCCCTGCCAGCCACACTGCAGATTTGAACTCTGCCAGTCTCTGTGATCGCGTGAGGCAATTCCTATAACAAACCTATCTCTGTCTCTGTCTCTGTCTCTGTCTCTGACTCTATCTCTGTCTCTGTCTCTGTCTCTGTCTCATGTCTATCTCTGTCTGTCTCTATCTCTGTGTAGTGGCTCCCAAGTTTTAGGATTAACAGTATCAATAATAGAATCAAGCACACACACACACACACTCACACACACACAGGATTGGTTCGGTCTCTCTGGAGAACCCTGATACTCAGGGCTTTCTTTGAACTCTGTTTGGAGGAATTTATAACTTTGTTCTCAGCACCGCTCCGTACCGCTGCAATCCCCGCCTAGCTCAGTAATCTCTGGGTGGCAGGCAAAGAACCCCACCCGTGCCTTAAAATGTCCATCAGACGAGCAAATCCGACGTCCCTCTGAAACCCGACCTCGCCGTGAGAGAAGAGGATAACAGAGGCGGGAAGGGGGTTGCGCAGCCCTGAAGCCTCCGGAGGAGGACGGGGCTGCGGAGGGTTCATCGCTGCTCTTGAGTGTTCCGTGCCTCTCCCTCCCGGAGGGGAGAGGTCACCTATGCTCACGCCCGCAGCGTGGGGCGTGGTACGTGCCCTGCCGTGGCCGATGATGTGCAAGTGGAAATGTGGCTTCCAGGCAGAGCGTTAGGCGTCTTGCGTGCCTGGCCACACACTCTTTCCTTCTGCCTCGGTAGCCACCCGCGGTCCGGGGAGGGCGGCCCGTCACCCTGCGCTCCAGCGTGGAGACGGCAGAGCAGCGTTGCAGCCAGCCAGCCCTGGGCAAGTCGCATGAGAAACAAACCTCGGTTGCTGCAACTGCTTTTTGCAAAATAATCTTTCCTATTTTAACAGACATGCCACAGTCCTAAACAGAGAGAGGCAAACCCTCCACAGTATCAGGCATATAAGGATGTCCTCAGACTCGTAGTTGTGGTTTTAGATTTCTGTGGTGACATGGAATAAAATATCCTGGATTTTTGAATCAAAACAATGACTAGCTTGACGCATACAGGGAGACGTCGTGTGGCTGCCACAGGCTAGTAATGAGCACAAAAATCATTTTACAATTCTCTTTGGAATTCTGAATTCAATGTATGGTCTAATCCACGGCAAGAGAATTTGGCAGGAAGAGGTCGTGACCTTGACAGCCTCTGCATCTGTGAATCGGAGCTGTGAGCGCGAGATGATCGCTTGGGTCCTCCCGAGGTCTGATGCTCCACGATGTGCACCACGTTAGACCCTGGATTTGGAATCGTGGAGTTTAGCAAGACCTGCCTCTACAGCGTCCCTGCTGAGGGGCCGTCCAGCCTGAATGTCCCCACTGAGGAACCGGATTCTCTGGAGACATCTCGTGGTTTTCTTTAGAGAGTTCTTATGCTGGTTGGGTGGTCGTGAGGACTCTGACTTGGTGTGCAAGGCAAATTGCCTCTCCAAATGGTTAGGAAGGAGAAAAAAAACGATTCGTTTGAGAGCTCCCTGAGTAATTCAGAAGTCGACTCCTTTCTCTAGAAGAAAGGAGTCCTCCCAACACTCCAATACTGGGGCCACCACCGTCGATCCTCCACCCTCTCTTCCCTGGAACAGACACTTTCAATTGCGACAAGCATACGTATAGATATATATAAATAATTTGTCAATCAGGTTAAAGGATAGGTGGAAGTTCCTTATATCATTCCTGAAACTGTTCTGCAAATTTATGTCAAGATAAGGACTAAAACCTAAGTAAGCTATTTTGTTTCCTCCAAGTTATTTCAAAATTAAAAAAACTATTCTCTGACGCACACTCTCACTCTTCGCCACTGAGCTCAGCCACAAGCCTCGCGTGCACTTTGCTCCCCCAGACACGTGTGTTCGCTGGTCCCCTGTCTTGATGGTGCAGATGGGGTCGAATTTGTGTTTCTGGTTTCAAAAACCGAACTGAGGTTATTCAAAGCCAGGAGGACAGGATTGGATGACTTCTTTAATCATAAAGTTCTTGCCACAGAACCTTGTTGCGAGAGTTTCATTTTTCCAGGCCTTTTATTATATTATGTCCCCTGTTATTGTTTTAACTGCTCGGCTGCATTATTGTCTGTCATATCTCTTAGGAAGTATTTTAAAGCTATTTCATCCCGTCCAAGTCCCGCTCAGGCGAACCTCCCTCTAATTTCCCTGCAGGATATTGGGCAGCTTGAGGGTGTTGGAAGACTAGCCTTTCAGCAGGGCACATCTGAAATATTAATGCTCCATTTATCATTATTCCCCGAGAAGACTTTGGCCAGCATGTTTCACGCAGCTGTTCTGCAACGAGGTGCTCTCTTGTTTCCTCAAACTCGAGATTATGTTATCTCGGGAGGCTTCGAGATAAGGAAAGTATTCCTGTTAGGCATGACCAAGCACAGAAAACTTTCCACGTGGCTTCAACCTGGGCAGTTGCAAAGAGTGAGATTTCGAACGGAGCATCCTTGCAGACAAATGACAAAGTAGACGTGGCAGCCAGTGCTGCTTTGTGCCGTGGGAGCACCGCCTAAGAAACACGCCCCCCTCCTGCCACCGATCTTCGTGGCGTATAACACACGGTTTGCGTGTGGCCCATGACACGTATCTGATGGCAGCTGACTCCACGTCTGCGCCCTGCGCCCTGCAGCCGTGTTCCGGGTTCTGGGTGTGTCCCGGGTCTGCTCTCACCCGGAGGAGCAGGCTGCTGAGCACCCTGGATCTCTCATGTCTTACTCTCTCACGGCGGAGTGCGGGAACGAGGCAGCCGCTGTCAGACAGTGCAAGCACGTTTAGGCTTCTGCTCGGCCCGGGCAAACACACGTGCTCTCGCTCCGCGGTTCCAAGCATGTCACAGCGCAGAGCCCAGAGTCAGCTGGGCAGGGAAGCCACGGATGGGGAAGGCCGCGTGATTGTGAGCAGACTTTGTCTACCCAGGTGGTCCGGGGTGACATCGCCTCCCTCCCCAGGGCCCCAGGTGCCTCGCTGTGTCCTTGGCACCTCACTGTCCAGGATTTGGACCTCGGGGTCTCCTGTCAGCCCAACCAGGTCCTGCTATGACTCAGCATGTTTCCTACCCAAATAGGCTTGTCTCCTCCAAACAGGTCCTACTTTAACCATCTAATATCTAAATCCTTTTCGGACAAGTCCGGATTTCCCAACGACACCACTCCACATTCTGGGCGATCTGTCAGCGCTTCAGCGGCCTCACCCTAAGCTGGTTTCCCTTCGCTGCTTTCCCAGCGGCGACTCTGCCGCCGGGGCTACGTCAGTAGCAGTCGGGCTCTGTGAGAAACAGAACCAGTAGGAGATGCGGGTATTTAGAGACTGGGACCGAGACGCCGGGAGAGAAATTCACCACACGGAACTGATTTATGCAATTACGGGGCTGGCAAGGGCAGTCTGGACTCTCCAGGACAGGGGAAGGCTGGGAACGCCCAGGCGGCACAGGGGCAGGTTCCTCTTCCTCAGGGGACCTCGGATTTGTTCTCAGGCCTCATGACGGGACGGGGCCCCCCCAGGTTATCGAGGAGGACAATCCTCCTTCAGGTAAAGTCAGCAGACTGTAGGCATTAACAGCACCACGGCTATCTTCAGCAACACCCGGACGAGTGTCAGACGGAATAACTGGATGCCGCTGTCCCTTGCCAGGTGGGCCCGTACACCTGACCGTGGCGTGGAGAAAGGAAGCGTCTCCGTGAACAGCAGGCGCAGAGACAGGTGCGATGCACAGCGCTGCGCAGGTCACGTGTGTGGGCAGGGCTGTTAAAACTCCTGGAGATGCGGTTTAATATTCTGGAAAGGAGATGGGATAAAATTTCTTAGTAATGACAGTAGGAATATGGTCATTTGACCAAATCGTGTTAATAAAGAAGGTCGAAAAAGACTTCGGAAGGGTTGCATTGTAAAATGCTACATAAAGCCAGGTAATTTTACGTAACAGGATGCTGTTCTTTGTAGCACTTTAACAGCTGTGAGGTGCAGAGGCAGCTCGTCTACGAGGATGGTCGCACGATACACCGCACCTCTCGGGCCCTTTTGCCTTCTCGCACGTGTGGGATCCGGGCTGGTCTGGGTAACGCGCAGAGTGCAGCGCAAGGGATCGCATCATGAGAAGCCGCTCAGCTTCAGCCCGGGGCGTGTGACTCACGGGGCTACGAGCTGCCACGTGGAGTCTGACCACCCTCAGCCTGCAACGCCGTGAGGAAGCCCAAGGAGCCACGCGGCAGAGCTACACTGAAAGGGGGAAGGAAGGAAAGATGCGGCCAGGCCCGTCTGTTCCAGCTGTTCCATATGAGAGGCCAGATGTGTGAGTGAAGACGCCACCTTGTGCATCTTGCCCAATCCAGCTTCAAATGACCCATCCCACGTCACTCTCTAACTATAACCACATGAGACCCCAACTGAGAACTTTCCATCTGAGCCCACTCAGCACACGGGCTGTGGGAGACGCTGCCAGGGTACCACTTTCGGTTACAGGGTGGCCCGTTCAGCCCGAGCAGGTGAACTTCACAGGTGCTCTCAGGAGCGCTCGTTAGTCGTCCTTCACAACACCCTAAGAGCTGAGTGTGGTCGACGCCACAGTTTCTCACTGATGTTTGTGGAAGCCGAGTGTCAGCGCCACGTGCCCAAGAACTCACAGGATTTTATTTGTCATTCTGGAGACTTCCACGTGAACAATCTATGACCACAGCCTCTGCAGTGGCACAGTCCCACATTCCAGGGGTCACTTTAGGTTTTAATCAACACAGAGTGAAAGGTGGTCCGTCTTGTTAACCCAGAAGAAGGAGTGATCTGTAGAGGAGATGTCGGTGGTGTCTTCTCAGGACATCCGGACAGGTGGATGGCGTTGATTGCTCACGTTGATGCCCTCAGTCCCTGGACCGCCAGAACTCCAGGTCTGTCCGTGTCTCGGTGAACCCGCCACCGTGAGGTCCACTTGCTCCATCCTGTCTACTTCTCAGCCACCGAGTGGTTTCGTAGCTAAACTTCCATCTTCTCCAGTTTTTCACATGCGGTTTTGGTCATGGAACGATAGGAAATAGGGAACTATTTCTTCATAGCAGCTTTTCTTGTTTATGTAACTCCTTCGGGATGCTCCGTGTTCCGCACTGCACGGTTTTCACTGCCTGCTGCACGGTACCCACGACCTCCACATTTTCAAGACCTCCCCTTCCTGTCCTCCACCTACCACATTTCCTTAGGCACAGGGAAAATATTAGTTAAAAACCAACAACTTAGTGCTAATAATTTACAGAGCCTTTTACCATTTCATTCAGGAATGAAAAACATGTAATACATATTCCCAACTCTACTAACTTTCAGCAAATAAATTACACTATTTAAATTTTTTATTGTTAAAAAATCCCCATACTGTTGTTCTAAGATTAACACTTCAATTAACTTAAATCAAACAAATCAAAGTCTGTGAATGAACTGAATTTTATATCTGAATTCTAGGATAAAGCATAACAATAAAAAAAGAGGAAACTCTTCTGATATTGTAGAAAAACAATACAAACTTCCAGGGATGTTTTAAAATGATGTCTAGCTGCCTTCTATATTGAATTTTGTCTGCACAGAATTGTTCAAACAGAATGAACTTGGCAGAGCAGAGACCTTGCTAATCAATGGGACTCAGGCTCACTTACTTATAAATGGACAAAGGTAAATTTACCTTTTAGGAAGGTTTTCAGCAACCTGAGTTTAGATACAAAAAAAATCTCTTCAGGGTAGCATCAGGTTAATGGATGCATTCACTTTTCTAGAATTGCTTTTTTTTTTTTTTTTTTTTTAAACTCTGCAGTTAGCTAAAGTTTTGAGACACATTCGTGGTTCTCAACCTTCCCCGGAAATTAGAATCACGTGGCATGAGCCCCAACCCAGATCAATTCAGTGAAATATCTTGAAATTTATTGAAAGTTCTTGTTATGATCTGAATGCTTATTCCTCTCAAAATTCATATGTCGAAACTGTCACTCTCAAGGTGGTGGTATTAGGACGTAGGACCTCTGGGAGGTGAGGTGGAGCCTGCATGGACGGGGTTAGCGCCTCATACGAGACCCCCCAGAGCTCCCTTGCCCCTTCCACCATGTGAGGACGCCGCGAGAACACGCTGCCCATGAACAGGAGGTGGGTCCTCGCCAGGCACCAAACCCACTAGCACCTCGATCTGGGACTTCCTACCTCTAGAACTGTGAGAAATAAATCGTGTTGTTTATAAGCCACCCAGTCTATGGTATCTTGTCACAGCAGACCGAACAGTCGGAGATGTGTCTTTAGGTTTAGAAAAGTGTGTTAGAGACACTTTTTCCTGTTCCTCCCACTAAATACAGCTAAAATCTGGACAATATAAATACAACAAAAGAGAAGACTCTACGCTGTGGAGAACAGAAAACAAAGCAGGGAGCAGCCCTGGGGCCCGAGGAGCTACACAGCAGTGAACCTCTGGGTTTTTAGGGGGTTACATGCCCCAGGCTGCGTCCTGGAGGAGATGGAAACCCGCAAATGCCAGTGGGCACAGGCCAAAGAACCTCAGCAGAAGCATAAGCCTCTCACCAGCCAAAGGACAGGAAAGGGGCTAGCAAGACAGGGGCCTTAGACAGCACCTGCTCCGCTCCACCTGAACACACAGAAAAATACTCTGGCTCCATCACCACCCACGCCCTTGGCAGAGCCAAATGAGGAGCCCACCTGGGTCCCCACCCTTGCCAGGCTCTGCCACAACCCCAGATGAGGAGGCCTAAGGGAGAGTGTGGTTTCACCCCACTCAGCCTTCACGACCCTCCTTGCAGCCCCAGCGAAGGCCTCGTGGCGGAAGGAACTCCTTCCAGCCTAGAGGTGGGCGTGAGGGCCAGGTGGGGGTCAGGACCCCCACCTGCCCCCAGGAGTAACCGGGAGCCCACCCTCTGGGAAAATGGACTTCCAGCCCACCTGGCAGGAATGAGGCGTCCCTCTCTTCCTCTGCTGAAGTGGTGTCAGAGTCGGTCTGCTAAAATACGGCATTTAAATTCCAGCCAGGGTCTCATTGCTTGAAACCATATTGAATGTCCACGTTGCCATCAAAACTCATTGTGCTAAGTTAAGAATTAAGAAAAGCTTAGATTGAATGAGAAAAGACAGATGCTAACCCTGAGATGACAGAGATATTAGGATAGTCTGACAAGGACTTAAAAAAACACCAACAGAAATACTTCAATGAGCAATTATGATTGCACTTGAAGTACAGTCATGTGTCACTTAAGGATGGGAACATGTTCCCAGAAATGTGTTGTCAGGTGAACATCATAGTCAATTTACATAACCTAGACTGTAGAGCCTACTGCACACCTAGGCTACATGGCTCATTGGTTCTGGGCTAGAGACCTGTACAGTATGTTATTGCACTGAAGAGTGTAAGTAATTGCAACACAATGGTGAGTATTTGTGCTTCTGGATGTGTTCATAGAAAACTTACAGTACAAATCTGGTGTGATAGTCTCGTGGGACCACCATAGTGTGGGATGTCACTGACTAGAACATCACTATGTGGCCCATGAGTGTAAAAGAAAAAAATCACAAGTCTCAGCAGAGAAATGGACGATGTGAGGGAAATTTTAGATGTGACAAATACAATTACTGAAGCCAAGATCACAGTAGAGGCTCGACAGAGTAAGGGAGAAGACAGAGGAAAGAATCAGGAAACTCAAAATGAAATAGATGTGACCTGATTCCAGTCACAGGGGAACTTGGCAAGAGGAAAGATGAACAGAGCCTCAGGGGCACGTGAGACCGGGGGAAGAGTTTACAGAGTCCTAGGTGGAAAAGAAAAGTGAGGCGGCCTGAAAAATACTGGAGGAAATAACAGCTAAGAATTTTCCAGGTTTAGCAAAGGCATAAAACTACAGGGTCAAGAAGGTGAGTGAATCCTAACTGGATGAGCCACGACAAATCCACGAGGGCTGTCCGGAAAGCATCCATCCATCCCGATACAACGAGAACAGTTACCTGCAGTGCTGGCAGGTCTGTGTCTGTCGCCTGTTATTTCTGCTGACTCTTTCGCAGGAGGGCTTATCATCGTATGTGCCTAGTTATTTTGGTTTTAGGCTATATGTTTTTGTTTAGAAATTGTTTATATAGATAATATGGGGCACGGGATAATGGTATTTTTCTCCGGAGGTAATTTTATTTACCTCTGGCAGGAGCTTAGGGCCACTAATTGCCTGGAACCATCTTATTTTAAGTACTTTGGGCCACCTGGATGATTAGACTCTGACCAACAGCTCTCGAATGGCAAGGCTCACATCTGGAGTATTCCGGCTCTCAGGGGTAAGCTCTTTGAAGTTCTAGATCAAGGTGGAGGGTGGCACGTCAGGGTCCCCACCATTGGCATGACTCGGGCTCTAGGTTTTGCTCCATGCATACAGTGTAGTATTAAAAACTCATCTTGGATGCTCAGATGTGTCTTCTAGTTTATTGTAGACTCCCAGAGCAAAGTAGACCTGCATTCTGTCATATCTGAGTGGCCGCCCCCATTGTCTCGTGAGCCCTTTGTTGCTTACGTATGCAGTTCTCCTCTTTTGTGTGTGCTCGGCTGCATGAGAGTTGATCCAAACAGTCTCGTCCTCCACTGCCCAAAATGGAATTGTTCTTCAATAAAGTAACACCAAGCTGAGTATAGCCATAGAGATATAATTGAGAATAGAGCATTTTTCTGGCCATTTGAGTCTATTTTGGTGATTCCTGAGTTGACAGATTTCACAGTGGGGTTGGCCTTGTCTGAGCCTTGGGCAAACACCTTCTGAACCACAGCGCTCTTCAGCTGCGAGATGACAGGGGAGGCTGCATGTTATCGAAGGTCCCATTAAATTCTCGCTTCACATTATTCTATTATTTTAAGTTGTGAAATATTTCAGTTGTGCTATAAACCTACTGAAGCTTCAGAAAAACTCCAAATACATCTACTGATAAGAAACAGGAGTAATCTCCAGGTTCCATAATGCGGCATAGAGCATGTTTACAGCCTCTCGTGTGCAGAATAAAATGCTACCTAATTTTGGGATGACCCCGTATCCTGCACTGTGCAACTCAGCTGGCTCTCTGACCTCTACTCCCAACTGCCCTTTGTACTAAATAAAATTCATGCGTTTTCAATATTCTGCTCAGGGTCTAGCTGAACGTATCCCACAAGCTTGATGCCAAAGAATACTTTTTCATAGCTCAGTAACAGCAAGACAAAATAAAGGATTGACTCGATATTAACCCATATGGTCAGTTTATTGTGAACCGTTAAGAAGGGAGTATGTTTCGAGCAGCTGGAGCTGAGCTGAATGTGAGCTGAAGAAGTCCAGGCAGCTGTCCAAATGTGCACTAGGTGTATGGAAAACCAGGGAGGCTCATTTCTGCAGAATCAATTGCTGTGTCCAGGCTACATCCCTTTTATGATTCTTCATATTTATGCAGAAGTTAATTTATTTAAACTATTTAGAACATGCAATTTGAGGTACGTTGGTTTTCTCAGATGTCTCCAACCAGATCTTCCTTTATCTGGTATGGCTTTTCTTAATACATGTGGCATCTTTTTTCTTTGTTTTTTCAAAAAAAAAAATCCCATAATGTATTCCGCGATTTCAAGAGAACACTGCGGTCGAGGAGCTAATGGAGAAGCCGACTTGGATGCACAGCTGGCTAACCTCAAGATATTTCGGAAATGGTGCATGGCCGTAATAACAAATGCGGCTGCTCAGTGATAAATTTATTCCTCCATCTGTGAAGAAATTGATATCTGATGCCAGGGCTGGGTGACCTCTGCTTTCCCTGCCAGCTCCTCGCCTTGTTTCAGGAACGCTGTGTTAAACTGTACAGCAAACTTCTGACCTTTAAGGACTGACTGAACATTCCAGCAAGCACATTTTAGGCTTAGCTGTAGTTTGAGTATGTGTTTCTTTCTTTCTTTGCTTTCCTTCCTTCCTTTTTTTTCAAGCCAGCCTATTATAGACTTTGCTTTGTATGGGAGCAATTTTAGCCAGTCAGCATCTTGCCTCACAGTTTTTTCCTTAAGAAAGTAACTACCTAGTGCTTCTATTCCTAGAATAAAGAGGGGATTAAAAAGCACAGTCACCAAACGTCAGGCAGGTGGCAGGGAGAGAGGAGACATGGGCAATGCGTTAAGAAGGAAAACTTTACGTCCGCCATCAAGCCCCACGCTGTTGTGTATAATTATTAGCTGCAAAATAGCACAGCGTGAACATTATTATTGCACATTAAAGAACATTTCACTTATAATTATGGAACGAAAAGAAGCGTTTACAACTCACCTACCGAAGCATTAACTTTGTATATGTAAGAAAGTGTTTCAAAAAACCTCTTCATTAAAAATCTGCAAATATGTGACTTTCTTTTTCCATCTCCTGGATGCTTTCCACTTTTTAAAAACTGACACATGGAATTACATCTTAAACTTTTCTTTTAATTAAAAAGCAGCACAAAACTGTGAGGGAGAAAGGAAACCAAGAAAAGGGGATGGTGGTCCGTGTGTTTACCAGCTGAAATAAATAGGTGATAAATGAGGCAGATTTGGAACGTGAGAAAGGAAGGCATGAAATACGTCCTTTAACAGCCCCGGAATAACCGCTCAGAAACAAGAGCAGATTATTTTTTCTGATTGGTGTTCATAATTTTTGAAATGGAAAATGCTATGGAAATCCATACATGTCAGCAGTGGTATAAACTCTTCATAAGTGATATTTCCAGGCCCGGGGATGCAGGATTTAGCTGTTCCGTGCAATTCATTCCGCCAGTTTCTTGGATAACATCGAATCTTAGGGAACCTACGTCTGTGTGTGTGTGTGTGTGTGTGTGTGTTTGCCCGTTTTTATACTATTTGTGTATACAGACATCCCTTCAGTTAAACACATTTGTTGAGGGACTCTTACATCTCAAACTTTACCCGGCTCTAGGGAAACAGTCAAGAAAATATTAAACAGAAAAATGTATTTCTTGCAGTTGCAAGGACTGGAAGTCCAGGATGGAAGTGCTGGCAGATTCGGTTCTGCCGAGGGCCTGCCCGTCCTCAGTGGGGTTTTCCTGCTCTGTCCTCAGGGGAGGGAGGAGGGGAGGCCTCTTTTATGAGGAATCAGCCCATTCCCGAGGGCTCCACTCCCATAATCTGATCACACCAAGGCCCCCGCCCCCGCATCCCACTACTCTGGGTGTTGGAGTTCAGCATATGGATTCTGGGGAAACACAAACCTTCAGACCATGGCAAATCATAAGAGTTATTGCCTAGGTCCCTCCTCCTATGTGCTGGATGCTGAACTACACGCTCCAAATATTTTATTTTGCCTAACTCTTGTAAGAACCCTCCCTGTGAGATACGCATCAACTTCTCTACTCTGTAGATGAGGAAACTTAGGTTTATGACAATAAAGTGACTTGTTAAAGGCTATGGGGCTAACGATTGTTAGGAGCCGTCTATGTGGCTCAGCAGGAGTCTCTCTGCCTTGAATGCTGTGGGCTTGAGCATCTCCTGGGCCACGGATGAGGGTTTATTAGACCTGAGGATGAGTCCATCACCTCTCACCAGGGACGTGATCCTCCTCTGCACCCCGTGCACTCAATCATGCTTGGAAGGGCCGTGGGAGCAGATTGATTCCTGACTCCCAAGCCTCTTAGGCTGTGGAGCCTTTGAAAGGACACGTGGCATGTTTATCTGAAGGTCTTTGGGTGTAAGCCGCTGTCCGTGAGCTTCCTGTAGCTCCCATTGCATGACCTTCAGCCCTGCTGGGGACAGAGGACTTCCCCAAACAGAGGTTCTCAGGAGCAGTGAGAGGCATCCGGAGACTGTGCAGGGCAGGGCTGAGCTGTGACCGAGAGCAGATCTGTGTCCCCTGAGGGAAGGAAGGGTGATACCAGGGAGACTATGGTGTCATCTTTGAGAGGTTTCATGCGTGGTGCTCGGTCAAGTGCATTCCAGACTCAGCATCTGTAGTCCCAGTAAAATTTCCACATGTCAGTCAAATCATTGCAGAAATATTTTCAGCAGACAATATTTTTTTTTGCTACAGTAACCTACCTAGAACCCCAGAAAGTGCGAGGGAGCTTCACTCAAAGGGCCAACCATTATTTTAGCCAGAACCTCCTCATCCCCTGGCCTCCTAGTGTAGCTGGTGGCTCTCCGGTAAACACTTGATAATGTCACCTAATAAAACAATCGGAACTGAACTTCCATGCACCTTCACGTGGCCCAGCAGTGGGATGTGGCTGGGAAGGGTCACCTGGCTGGCTAGAAAGGTCAAGCACATGTGACCACGGGCAGACCACCCCGTAGTTGGAAACCAGCGAGTATTTGTTCCATATTTCACTGAAAAATCAATTATACCTTTTCTAAGTGGATTAACACACTCCAGGGAGTGCAGTGGTTTGAGATGGCCGCATCTGCTGGTCGCGAAAACAGCCAAACAGGCAACATTAGAGGTTTCTAAATTACGCAGAGGACGGCGCTCGTTCCAGGAGGGAAAGAATCCAAAGGCGGCGCGGGCCCAGCCTGGCTCTGACCGGGGAGGGAACTGCAGACAGGAGCTGCTCCCAGACGGCCAGGAGTGTGCCGTCCCTCATGGCCAGTGCGACTCGGGTCTCTCCCCAACGGCTGTCACCCTAGTCCTGTGTCTGGGACCTTCTCACTCCCAGCTGACTGTCTCTACTTACTGTCCGTGAGTGACACTCCTGCAAAGGTAGAGCATCAAGCCTTGCTGTAACTGTCGTCTTTAGGTTGGGCTGCATGATGCTACATGATCCCTGCCTCTGCTGTTTTATTCTGGGGGTGGGGAGGGGGAGTGGGGGGGGGCAAGGTTCAGAAGAAGAAGATGTCATGTTTTCCATTGCCTGGTCCCCTCCCCATGGCAGCCACCCATGCATGCCCCACCCCACCCCAGGCTGGAGCAGAGACACCGAACCTGTGAGCCCTTGGCTAGACCCTCGGCGTGGGGACCTCGGCTTCCACCGCTGCTTTGCCACCAGAGCGGTGCTTGCTCTACACGCTGCACGGGGCCAGCCTCCCTGGAGGCTGGGCAGGAGGAACAGTGGGCATGTGTCTGCCTTTCCTGCCCCCACGAACACTCAGGTCCTCTCAGAGTCTTCACTTTCTCCTCATCCCAGCAGACGCGGTCCCAGCCCTTTCTGACCTTTGCTCACCTTCCGGGCGGCCAAGCGGGGCCCCTTGTGCATTTATTTCATTTAACTTTCAACTCATTTTTTAAAAAGCGTGTGCCAGTGTTAGGCACTGTACTGGCTACTGGATAAAGAAGACAAAACCCTGCACATCCCTATCGAGTGGGAAAGCCCGGCACGGAAACAAGCACAGAAGAACGTGACGCGCACAGAGCGCGGAGCCACGGCACGCTCTGCGTGGACGGAAACGGCGCCCCGCGCCCGTCTCCCCTGTCGGCGCCTGCACCAGGCAGAGTGTCTTGAACAAGGCAGGTGCTTAATAACTACCCGTGATGAGTAAAGTAGCTGCAGTAGATACTGCTAAGATAGAACTTCTAATCGCATATATTTTTTAAAGTTGGTGAGGAATTCGACTAATTTAAAAGGCAAATACGAAATGCCAATATGATGGTTTTGTTTTTCATCGGACTCTACAACGAGGATATTAAGGGATTTGGAATCATTCTACGTGAGGCGCTTTGGGGAAGCACCAGATACCTTCTTACGGAAGACACGGACACGTCCCACGTCGACTCTCATGGTCTCGCATAAGTAACTGGAATCGAAGCTCAGAGAGGCTGTAAAACCGGGATAACCACAAACGACTTCGTATCCAGTAGCAAGGAGCTCTCCTGGCCTGCCTGCGCCTTTGCTGTTTGGGGTACCTTTAATTTATCTCTTAATTAATGAACCAAAAGAAGGAGATTAAAGAACAAACACATGAGGTTTACAAACGGTACTTAATTAAGAGATATTAGTAATCTGAATAAGGACTGGTTAGCATTTAGTTGGCTTTCGGGATGTTGTAAATAATTATCGAAAATTTTAAAATAAAGAAAAATCAAACCATTGTTTGCTAGGAAATTGCCTAAGAAACTTTAGAAGTGTAAATACTAGGAAAAACAAAATGGAACAGTAAGGAATTTGGTATAGGTCTAAACCACTGTGGCATGGAAATAAGTTTTAATATGTGTAATTTTACATAAAAATAGTACAGCATGCTTTTGAAATCTCAGATTTTATTTTAATGGGAAATTTATTTTAATGGAAAAGCAATGGGAAATTTGATGGAAAATCAATGGTAAATCATTGTACTGGACTGTTTTATTGTGAAATAAGTTCTATAATTTATGTATTCTTACTTTTTATTTTGACATAATTTTAGACTTTCAGAATAGTTGCACAAATAATTTTAATACCTATATACCCATCACCCAGATTTCTCAAATGTTAACATTTTATCACTTTCTCTCACTCTCTCTATGAATATATTTTTAACCAGCTGAGTATAAATCACAGACCTTATTCTCTTTACCCTTAAATACTTCAGGGTTATGTACTAAACCCAGGACATTCTCAGTTACAAAAATACAGTACAAATATAAAAATCAAGACATTTAATATTGATATTATACTATGAGCTAATCTGCAGATCTTATTCAAATGTTGTCGATTTTCCTAATAATGTTGTTTTTAGGGAAAAATGGGGGCCAGAAGTCGTTCATTGCTCAGTCATCATGGCTCTTTACCTCTTTTAATCTGGAATGTTCCATCAGTTTTTCCCTGTTGGCTGTGACTGTGGTATTTTTAATGTGCATAGAGCACTTGTCTTATAGAATGAACCTCGATTTGGATTTGTTTGATGTTTCTTATGATTACAATCCAAAGTATTTTTTTAAATGTCACAAAAATGCTGCCTTTTTTCAGTATATTGTATCAGGAGGCGCAGGACATCGGTGGTCCCAGTTCCCAGTTCTGGTGATGTTAACTTTGATCACCTGGTTAAGGTGGATGCTACAATTTATCCACTGTAAGGTTACTGTTTTCTATGACAAAGTTGCTTCAAAGGTACTGTTTCTACATTTGTAACTAGTGTCTTATAGGGAGATGCTTTGAGACCGTGTAATTATCCTGTGACTCATCAAACTTCCAGCCACAGGTTTTAGCGTCCACAGGATGCTGTATCCTTGGTGATGGGATTACTGCCGTGGTGGCTGCTGAGCATCAATATTCTGATTCAAAGTGCTCACTCACATCCCCAGGTGCTCGCCTCAGACACCTAGTCAGTCCGGAGTGTTGTGTTTCCCTTTGCATTGTGGTTGCTTCTTTAAGAGGATTTTCATCAGAAGACATATTCTCACAGAGTCGTACATTTACCTATTTTGTTTATTTTCCTTTCTAAACTCTCTCTCCAAAGTTTGCCTCACCCTTCCTTTGTAAGTTCTTCTTTCCCCCAGAAGCAACATCCTTCAATCAAAGACTGTCATCTCAAATTGATTGCATTTATAGCTCCCTTTCTGTAGTGTCTGATCTTTCAGGACTCCTTTCATTTTGCACGTACAATGGATTTTCTTTTTCTAGTGGTGATTTTGGATCAATCTTTGGCCTGCAGCTAGTGCTTCTCTTTTCTCTCCCATGAAGTTTTTCCTGGACTTCCCTCGTCCTCCATGAAAGCATGCAGTGGAGTAGCGGATATTGCTCTGGGGCTTATTTTTCTACTTGTAGGTAGTTTGAAGTTTGGACATTATTTATCTTCTAGTTGCACTGTAGGGGCCTACTTAAAATTAGGGAAGCCTCAATGTTTTTGGGCTTTTGGAAAAGTAGTTGGTTAAAAGGGATGGGGAGGTGTCTCGGTGAGTGAACAGGTGGCTGTATACTCTCAACTCACATAGCTTAGGTTTCAGTTCTTTTGCATGATGTTTATTTTACCCTGCCCAACTAAAAACTCACGTTAAGCTTTAAAAGCACAGTGGTTGAAGGTATGACCACTGGAGTCATGATTCATTTTTTTTTTTTTTGACTATGGGAAACATTTATTTTGTAGAGTCTGTGCTTTTTTTTTTTAATTTCAAAATATTAAGGGGGTACAAATGTTTTAGGTTACATGGATCATTTTTGTAATGCTAGAGTCCTGGTTACAGGTGTGCCCGTCACCCAAACAGTGATCACGGTACTTGTTAGGTTGGTTCCCCTCCCTTCCGGTTTCTTTCCACTGAGTTTTGTTTCCCTCTGTGCACATGTGTGCTCATTGGTTAGTTCCAATGTAATAGTGAGTCCATGCGGTGTTTGTTTTTCCATTCTTACGATACTCCCTTAGCAGAATGGTCTCCAGTTCCATCCAGATTGTTGCAAACGGTGTTAATTCATCTTTTCTTATGGCTGAGTAGTATTCCGTGATGCACACATACCATATTTTATTAATCCACTCATGAATTGATGGGCACTTGGGTTGTTTCCACATCTTTGCAATTGTGAATTGTGCTACAATAAACATTCTATTGCAGGTATCTTTTTGATAAAATGACTTCTTTTCCTTTGGGAAATACTCAGTAGTGGGATTGCTGGATTGAATGGTAGGTCTACTTTTAGTTCTTTGAGGAATCTCCATACTGTTTTCCATAGAGGTTGTACTAGTTTGCAGCCCCACCAACAGTGTAGAAGCATTCTTTTCTCTGCACCCATGCCAGCATCTATTGTTTTTGGACTTTTTAATAAAAGCCATACTGACAGGGATAAGGTGATATCTCATTGTGGTTTTAATTTGCATTTCCCTGATGATTAGTGATGTTGAGCATTTTTTTCATAAGTTTCTTGGCCATTTGTTTTCTCTTCTTTTGAGAAGCTTCTGTTCATGTCCTTTGCCTACATTTTAACAGGGTAGTTTGGTTTTTTTCTTGCTGATTTGCTCGAGTACTTTGTAAATTCTGGTTATTAGCCCTTTATCGGATGTTTGGCTTGAGAACATTCTCTCCCGTTCTGTAGGTTGTCTGTGTGCTCTGTGGATTGTTTCTTTAGCTGTGCAGAAGCTTTTTAGTTTAATCAAATCCCATTTATCATTAAATAATTTTTGTTGTTGCCATGATTGCCATTGGGGTCCTTTTCAACCCAGTCTTATATCTAGAAGAGTTATTCCTATATTTTCCTCTAGAACCCTCATGGTTTCATGCCTTAGACCTAAGTCTTTTTATCCATCTTGAATTAATTTTTGTGAGTGGTGAGAGGTAGGGGTCCTGTTTCATTCTTCTGCACGTGGCTATCAACTTCTCCCAGCACCATTTATTGAACAGGGCTTCTTTTCCCCAGTGTACATTGTTGTCTGCTTTATCAAAGATCAGTGGGTTGTAGGTAGATGGTTTTATGTCTGGGTTCCTGTTCTGTTCCATTGGTCTGCATCTCTATTTTTGTACCAATACCGTGCTGTTGACAGATTGCTACATGGAGAACTATGAAACTCTTAGGAAAGAAATAGGAGAGGACACAAACAAATGGGAAAACATACCATGCTTATGGATAGGTAGAAACAACATTGTGAAAATGTCCATACTGCCCAAAGTGATTCACAAATTCAGCACGATACCCATCAAGTTACCAAAGTCATACTTCACAGTTCTGGGAAAAATAATTCCATGCTTTGTTTGGAACCAGGAAAGAGCCTAGATAGCCAAAGCGATCTCAAGCAAAAAGAACAAAACAGGAGGCATCACATTATCAGACTTCAAACTATGCCACAATTCTTGAGTTCAAATTCTGATGCCACCTCTTGTATGTTATTTAATCTTCTTGTGCTTTTGTCCCATGTGAAAATGAAGCGTGATGACTTCTAACTCCTAGGGTTGTTGTCAAGATTAGGGGAGATGAGCCAAGATGAACCACATAGAACTCTGTAGAACAGTTCTAAACCATCATAAGCACTTTCTCATATTAAAAAAAAATCATAGATGGCAAAAATATTTTACTTAAAGAAGGTTGATAAATAATTGTTATCATGAGGGTAGTTTCTCACCAACATGCTTGTCATGTTTACCATTGACCTGAATGAAGACTTAAAATTCATATTTATTAATATTAAATATGCATGCTTACCCAGAGTTAGAAGTTAATATGATTGTAAATTAGATGGTGAGTTTATGTTCAAGTTCTTCTCTCTCATTTTCATATATATTTCATAGGACTTTGTTTTTCTCTTTATAACACCACTCACCATCGCCTACCTGGGGTGGATTTTTATTTATGTATCTTCATCCTTCACTAACCTGTGCAGTTTTTCAGAGGAACATCTTATTCCTTCAGTTTGGGAAGCCAGAGGGTGACTCAGCATCATCCAGAGAATCACAACACGGTGGTGTGAGATGATTAGGTCCTCGGAAGGAAAGAAACGGAACTGAGGTTAAAATCTAACGTTTGACGCACACCTGAATTAGCACCTGTAACTCATATGAGAACGTTGTAGCTGCTGAGTTAGGATGGACAGGAGGGAGACAGGTGAGGAAGTGGGATCCACCTGGCCAGAGCAGATCCTAGCATGGGGGCAGGCAGGTGCCGCAGAGGCGAGAAGAACTGGAGGGGCTGGGGGTGTCATTTGGAGGCAGGATCAGCAGAGACGAGTGTAGGGCCAGACTCTGTTGCTCAGTTGAAAGTATACCAATGGTTGGATGTCTGGAACCTGGTGAAAACCCGAGCGTTAAGATCCCAGGAAAATATTAACACTCATGCCATGAAGGAAAAAACAAAACTGTCTGTGGGTTGACCAGATTTAGTTCGTAGGGTATAATTCAGCTAATGTATCAAAGATATGACTTCTTTCTTATTCCATGTCCCTTAAACCCAGCTTTCTGCCTTTCCCCTTACTTTTTGGGTGGCTTCTCGGCAAGCCAAGCCCGTCAGAATGCTGACGGGGAGAACAGTGGCTTCGTGACGGATGTCTCTCTTGGTACCCTCTGGTTAGTCAAAGGTTTTACAGGATAGTGGCGGTGAGCTGCTCAAAAGGACACCCGTGGTCTTGGTCAGAATTACCGAGTCGATTATAAAACACCGGTGACCTGGCCGTCAGTAGTAAAAGTAGCAGAGTGATCACACAGATATGATTTTAATTAGCCTGCAGTTTCTAAAAACAATGCATCATCTGCGTGACAAAAATGGGGCAGAACACGAATTTCTATGAAGAAGAATTTGCTGGAGAAAATCCTGTCCAGTCTGCCGGAGAAACAGAGGTTCGTTAATGCGCCGACCACAGGTGACGGAAGCGGAGCTGGTAGAGGATCCCGAGCACATACTAACCTGGGCTCCCTTCAGGGCTCTTCTGTGTGTGTTTAAATGAGCCAGAAAAGCACCAAGGGGCTTTTTTCTCTCTAATCATCCCTAATGAAACTCATTGCTTGCTTTTCCTTTGAATTTGTTTTTTTTTGTTTAAACAACTTCCTTGTTTGGAATCTAGATAAGGAATAAAAGATTCCTATGGTCGTGGTTAGTGGCTGCAAAGAAGTGATAATTCTACACTGGTTCATGAAGACATGTTGCTTGTGGTCATAATTTCAGGTAAGAGGAACCACCAGTAAGCTTTTTAGGAAATGGCAAAATTTTGATTTTTGATTTCTAGGTTTTAGCTTCTTGAGACCAAGAAGAGGCCCACTGAATAGAAGCTTTCCGTTTCCAGGGTTTAAACTATCTTTATGACATCAAGCCCCTTCCGGATGAAGTGCAGTCAGCTTAGTTTATATTAATTGAGTGGTAGCTCGAGGGAGACTTGTCTGAAATCTTTAACAAATGCTTAAACAAGAAATTCCGTTCACTTTTCTTAGAAACGTACACCCAGAAGGAACCCCTAGGGGTCATTTGGTCCATCCAAATTTGCCTCTGAGCAAACTTGACCTAAGCTTCCCTTTCTGCAGGGCGCTGGCCAGACATGAGGGAGGGAGCCCGGCACCGAGGAATTCACGCAGGGCGGGGCCTCCTTCCTTGCGTGTGTCAGAAAAGCACAGCAGCGCGTTCAGGAGTTGCATTTCTGTGCTACATCTAACGACAGAGCACCTTCTTTCCCAGGCTGTGCAAACAGAGGGGGTCCCTGACTCCCCTCCAGGGCCGGCGAGAACCCCACGCTGAGAGTGACCACCTGGGCGCTCACACTGGGTGCCCGCAGTTCCTCGGCGTTTCTGATTAGCCGTTGGCAACGTCCCCTTTACAATAGTTCCTTTGTTACGGTGCCTCTACCTCGGCCACAGAGCAGGCACGCACGGCGGCCAGTGCACCGGCCCCGCGACCCGTGAGGCATGATCCGCAGGCAGAAGGGCCATCAAGGCCGGGCCCCCTCCGGCCCTCGCCGCACGGACACCCCCAGAGCGGCCCTAACGCACAGGGTGGGCGGAGGCCCCACGGAGCAGCCAGCTCTGCGCGCCGGGGACCTGCTCACGAAGGCCCCGCTCGCTCGCTGGACCGGCCCGGAGTCCTTTTTGTCCTTCTGTGCGTCTCTGCAGGATCTGAGGTCACGGCCAAGTCCCGGAAAAGTCGCCGGCGGCGGCTGACCAAATCGTTGCTGCTGCCACCTGTGAATGAACGCGGCGTCTGGAGAGTTTTCTTGGGGAATTAGATTATGTTTCCCCGATCAATAGCTGCTGCTTCATTTAATCTTCCCGAGGATGATGGCAAGCTAGGGAGAGAAAGAAAAATAAAAAGAGCTTTATGAGACCTGCCCTATTTTCTGCTCCCTCACGTCTCTCCCCTCCACTCCACGCGGGAGCTGGGTGGGCGTCCTCATTCCGATTTCTGCCCCGGGTGTGGCCTGGAGGCCCCGGGGGACGGACAGCTGGCTGTCAGCGGGCCTGTCGTGCAGCCGGGTCCAGCCACTGCAGCGATGCCCCGAGCTCCCGTCCAGGCCCGAGTCCCGCGGGGCAGCGGCGGCCGCAGCGCCAAGGGCAGCGGCTGTGTCCGACCGGCCTCCCTGCTCTGGCCTGGCGCTTACGTCTGGCCCGCATGCGGGCGGCGCTCAGTGAATGCTTTTGGAACCAAAGTAAACTGACATTGCGGTTCTGGTGGAATATTTAGACACCTTGAGAACATCCAGACGCACCACAGGCCAAATCTCGTCCCCTGATGCGCGACTCCACGCTGAACCTCGCGCCCAGTCCCGGCGTGGGAACGCGCTCGCCAACGTTTCCCTTTTAGCTTCTCAGACAGAATCTCCTCGACACCCTTTGAACCCTGACGTTGAAGATGGCTCGTTAGCGACGTGTCAGTGCGCCTGCTTGCCGGGAGACGGGAGGATGCGAAAGGGAGGTTCTTACCGATGCGGAGACAGAGGGTTCTCACCGAGGCGCAGACGGCACCGAGCGCAGGTGCCACGGCCTCTCCAGGGGGGCAGCGCCACAGCCCCGGGGGTCCTCGGTTTGGGGCTTCCGTTCGTTCTCATCCTCCATGAAGACATTTAGAAACTCACATCTCGTCATGGTCCTCAAGATCGTTTGCCCCAGTCCGGGCGCACAGCGGCGCCAGGAGGTGGGGAATCGCGGACGGTTGGATGTGTCGTTGGTGACAGCCCTGCTCGGCTCTGCGCCCCACGGAAACTCTCAAATGGCCAGCGCTGTGAAATGCTGGCTTGGCGGGGAGAGACACGTAATTTAAAGGAAGGTGCTATGTGACATTGTACGTCCTCAATCACGCCAAGTGCAGCCTTCCCGACGCTCTGTGCCTTCGCCAGGACTCACTGTGCTGTTTGAGTCGGGCTGGACACGGGCCGAACTGGGGGCTGTTTATCTGCCATGGTTCCGCGCAGGAGGGTCGCGGCGTGTGTGCTCAGAGGCCAGGGCGTGGCGCGCAGACCGCTGACCTGTCCCTGAGGCCCTTCCTTCTGGCCGCCTTGGGCTTTCGGTGGCGAGCAGTTGGAGACAGATCGCGTTTTCCCACATAATGTTGCTCCCCCAGGAATGAAGAATGTGGGGCCCCAGGACCACGGGGTTAATCTGGTCGCTCCTTTGGAAAAAAACGTCTTATTGCATTTTTTTTTATTATTATTATTTTCTGCATCTCGGAGCTGCGCACCCTCTGTCTCGGGAGATGTGCTCCGCCGGGGATGGCGTCACGGCGCGGCCCCTGGCGTTTCTTTATGACAATATCCTTCCAGCCGTCGGGGTGCAGAAGCGTGGTTTCAAATTCTGCCCTTGAAACATGGATTAAGCAATGTTGCTAATGCGTGTTCGTCCCTGCACTGTCAGACATTTCACTGGTGCCGGAGTCTGCAGACAGCTTAATAGCCAGGTCCTCTGTCAGCGTGACTGCGCTGTGTCTCCCTTGCTTCGAGACGCTGTGGAAATTTATGGGCGCCATAGGTATGGAATGATACCTAGTTAAGAACAGCACCTGCTTATGTATATATCACCATGGCTCACTGACACTCACGGTGACCAAAGGAAATGGACGGATTTTGCTTTCCAACAGGCGCCGGCCTCGGTGTTGGGCGGGGGGAGCGCCTGCCCCTGCCCTCCCCACGACACCACCGGGTGTGGAAACGGGGTCTGCTGACCTTTGAACTCCTGAGATCAGCTGTTGACAACTCCCCACCCGTAGTCCTGCCCCCAAATGAACATTTTCAGAGGTAAAGAAAAATGCAGATAAAAACTGAGGACTGGCTCCCCAAATGGGTGCTGTGTTTCTTCATGGCAGAGGCATGGGACACTGTCCCATGGCTGGGGACAAGCATGTCCCGGAAGGGTCTCTCGAGCCCACCCTGTAACCAGAGGGTCTCTTTCAAACAGCCCAGAGGGCATTTAATGCATTTTAACATCTTGAATTTCTGTCTACAAATCCACACTGTTTTAAGTCTTCACCTACCTGTTTGTTCTTCCACCTATTAATTCAAGTCTGAATTATTTCCTTTTTCAAGGACATTTCGACACACATGGTATTTCAAAATCCCAATAGGGTGGAGTCAGAAGAGACACTGAGAATGCAGATATTTAAGCCTTCAGATGACCATAGGAGCTCCGGGTAAGAATCAATATTTTGAGAGCTTGTCTGAATTTATCTTTCCATTTCTAAGCAATTATACCTGGACTTTCCCCCCCTGAAATCTTTGTTTATTTGTGCCTTTTAACTACACATTTCTAACTGGATACTGCAGGAAGGCGGCCGTGGTACCGCACGTATCAGCGTGGGTACTGCTAACGCCCGTGACCCTTTTGGGTCGTGTGACAGGCTGAGTAGACGTGAGGCTCTTTGAAGGTCAAGGAACATGAAAGCTTGTCATACCTGCTATTAAATATTTTTCTTTACCTTTACATCTTTCCACCAAAGGTGCTTTATTGCTTCTTTCCATTGTTCGTACCACGGCTTGCATTGAGCACTTACCTTAAGCAAGGCTTGGAGTGCTTCACTGCATTTCTGATTATATCGGAGCAGGTGTGCTGACAACCTCCCTATAGCTACTCATGGAGTCGCTGAGACCTGGCCCGTGCACAGGCTGTCCCTGTTCCCTCTGTCCCCAGGGCTCGTCCTTATGGTCCCTTGTTTGTGTGAGGAATATCCTCCTCCATCCATCGCCCTGGCTCAGAACCTTGGACTTGCTGTAGGTCCTCCTGCTTTGTCTCTCCCAACAGGTGCATAACGTGTATCCAGGTTAATTCTTCCTGATCAATGTCTCTAACATTAAATCCACTGACACTGCCCTCAGTTAGACTCATTAGCACAGATTTCCAGAATATTCTGCAGACTGTAGCCACGCTAATCTTCATTTACTGCTTTCGTCCTATCTTCCCCCTAGTAAAAGTTTTCAAAGGCTTTCTCTTGCCCATGAGATAATATTCAAAGTTCTTTGTTTAGAATCCAGGGATCTTGTTCTGCCCTTGTTTATAGTGACTTCAGCCTAACATCATGGAAATGACACTGTACTCGAATAACTTTTAAGCCATGATGTCTAATAGAAGGAAAAAATAGCTAATTAAATGCTGCTGATAGGGTTTCTATTTCTACATCTTTGTTTTGGTAAAAATATTTTAGTGAAACTTTTGGTTTTACAAAGCTTCTGCTTTTTAAATAAAGAAGTTGAAAAAATAGAGAAATGACACTGCTTGATACAGTAGCGTATTTTCAGCTGCCACTGCAGATGGAGCTGCGTTTCTGCTGGGCTGCACCAATTCCCATGAAGTCCTGGGGTGACCTGCAGAAGAATCCCAGTGGTCCAGAGGGAAGGCCAGTGGGGCCGGTGAGCACAACTCAGGGAATCCAGAGACACTTGGGATTCTCAGAGATGCTGAGCTTACTGCAGTGTCAGGTGGCTGAGGTTATTGTAATTTATAAAATAAATGAAACTGTAGCTGCTGAAGGGCTTAGGCATCTGTGATGCATGGATTAGACGATCTTGCTAGTTTTTGCTTCCATGTACCATTCACTGTAGCCGGGTGATGTGTGTGCTTATTTGTGGACATGTAGGCATGTCCACACAGCCCCAAGCCCTTCTATAATCAACATTAATCCACTCATGAAGGTGGAGCCCTCGTGACCTAAACACCTCCCATCAGGTGCCACCACCCAGCACTGCTGCAATGAGGACTAAGTTTCCAACATGATGCTTCCTGGGGGACACCTTCAAACCATAGCACTTCCCAGTCCATGACCACCTCTGCTCTCAATTTTCCTGTGTGTTCTGTTCCTACCTGTGGCGGGCACACACTAAGGTGATCTCCCATGCGGTGAGCCCTGTGTAGGTCCCGGCTCTGGAGTGTGCTGGACCCTGTGACTTGCCAAGACTACTTGGCAGTGCTGTTGGGATGCCATCCCTTGACTAGGCGACTCTATATGAGGCTCTGTCTTGGCAGGTTGGAGAGACAGATGCTGCTGTCTGCCCTGAAGACAGAAGCCCCCATGTGTGAGATGACCACGAGGAGGTCTGGGAGGAGGCCACGTGGCTGGCAAGGAACTGAGAGTAGTCCTGTCCGATGGCCAACAGGGAAACAGAAATCTTTGGCTTCCAACCACAGGGAGTTGAATTCTGCCAGCAAACACATGGGCCTGGAAGAGGACTTTGAGCTCCAGCAGGAAATGAAGCCTGTTTGATACTTGATTGAGACCTTGTGAGACTCTGAGCTGAGAACCCAGGTAAGCTGTGCCTAGATTCCTGACCCCTGCAAACTGCGAGAAAATAAATGTGTGTTGTTCTAAGCTGCTACATTTGTGATAATTTGTTCTGAATTTGAGGTAGCCAGAAAAAGATATCCACATGCTAATCCCTGGAATCTGTGAATGGGACCCTATTTGGAAAAATGGTCTTTGCGATGGGATTAAATTGGGGATCCTGAGATGAGGACATTTTGTTGGATTATCCCAAAATATTAAAAAGAAAAAGTCCTTCTAGGAGGGTGGCAGAGGGAGATGTGAAAGACAGGTGGGGAGGGAGCAATGTGACCACAGAATTAGAGGTTGGAGTGATGTGGCCAGGGAAGTCAGGGAAGATGGGCAGTGAGCAGACGCTGAGAAAGGCAAGGGGCAGATCCTTCTCTGGAGCCTCCGAGGGGGGCATGGCCCTGCCCACACCTTCATTTCAGCTCATGGATGCTAACTTCAGACTTCTGAGCTCCAGACAGTGAGAGAGAAATTCCTGTTGATGAAGCCACAAAGTTTGTGGTCATTTGTTACAGCAGCCACAGAAAACCGACACAGCATCAGTAGATGACAGATACTTGCTAACAACCACAATGTGGTGAGCGCTGAGCAGAAAATAAGAGCTGGCAGGCTAGAGAGACAAACAAAGATTCAGCCCCTGTATGGTCTGAGGGAAAAGTGATCATAGTTTGAGCCTTCACATGTCTCATGTGGGGGAAGAGAGTAGGGACGTGTTCTGGTCCATCAGCAGAGAGCCTGAATCCACACCGTAGGAGTAATGGTTACACTCTAGAAATAAATGCCATTTCTCAGGAGTAAATATTATGCACTAGGAACACACAAAATAGTCAAACTGATATTCCAGACCTGAAAAATACAGTACCTGAAATTGAGAATTGGATGGTTTTAACATACTACACTTGATAGAAAACAGACTTAGTGAGCTACAAAAATAAAAAATGAAATAAACCCAAACTTAAAAGGAAAGAGAAAAATAAAACAAGTGAAAAAGTAAAAAGAAAACCTAAGAGACATGAAATAACGTCAAAGGTCCAATATACGTATAATTGAAGTTCCAGGAAATAGCAATGGAAGATACTGGAAAAGAAGCAATATTTGAAAAACAAAAGGGCTGAGAATTTTTCAGAACTGATGAATATTAACCTACAGATTTAAGAAGCTCAACAAAACTCAGTTATGATAAACATAAAGAAAACCACACCTGGGCACATCAGACTCAGTATATTAAAAATCAAAGAAAAAAAGAAGAAACTAAAGATAGCCAGATTTAGAGGGCACAAGGTAACAACAGTAAAACTTAAAACTGATTTTTTCAACAAAAGATATGGAAGCCAGAAGAAAACAGAAATGTGTTTAAAGTGTGAAAAGTGGAAAAAAATCTACATATAAAAGTTTATAGTCAGAGATATAATTCTTCAAAAATGAAAAAACAAACAAACAATTCAGTTAAACAAAAGTTAAAAGAATTTTTTACCAGCAATAAGGAATATTAAAGGTAGTTCTTGAAGCTAAAATAAAGTGACTCCAGCTTCCAGCCTCCAAATTTCAAAATATGCTACAATCTTGTTGTAATCCAAACAGCATGGTACTGGCATAAAAACAGACACACTAACCCATGGAATAAGACAGAAAGCCCAGAAATAAACCCAAGTATTTATGGTCAATTGATTTGCTACAAAGGTGCCAAGAACACATAGTGAGTAAAGGACAGTTTCTTCAATAAATAGTATTGGGAAAACTGGATGTCCACATGCAGAAGAATAAAATTGGACCCTTATCTCACACCACAGGCCAAAATTAACTCAAAATGGTTAAAAGACTGAAACAGAGAACCTGAAAGTGTAAAGCTACTGGAAGAAAACATAGAAGAAAATCTCCAGGCCATGTGGTTTAGCCAATGATTTCTTAGATATGACCTCAAAAGCTCAGGTGACAAAAGCAAGCATCGACAAAAATAATGCCATCAGACAAAATGGTTTCTGCATAGCAAAGGAAACAATCAACAGAGGGAAGAGAGAACCTATGGATTGGGAGAAAATATCTGAAAACCATACATCTGATAAGGGGCTAATATCCAAAATGTATAAGGAACTAAAACAACTCAACAAGAAAACAAATAACTTGATAGAAAAATAAGCTGAGGATCTGAACAGACATTTCACAAAAGAAGAGATGTCAATGGCTAACAGATATATTAAAAAATATTCAACATCTCTAATCATCAGGGAAATGCAAATTAAAACCACAGTGAGATATCACCTCGCACCTTTTAGGATGGTTGTTATTAAAAAGATGAAAGATAACAAGCGTTGGTGAGGATGTGGAGAAAGGAGAGCTCCTTCACACTGTTGATGGGAGTGTAAATTAGTGTAGCCGCTATGGAAAACAGTCTGGAGTTTCCTCAAAAAACTGAAAGTGGAATTGCCATATAATCTAGCAACCCCACTTCTGGGTGTATATCCAAAGGAATTGAAATCAGTATGTCAAAGAGATAGCTGCACACCCATGTTCATTTCAGCATTACTCACAATAGCCAAGATACGGCAGTGACCTGAGTGTGTGTCAGTGGAGGAATGGCTGAAGGAAATGTGGTTTATACACAATAGAATGCTATACAGCCTTAACAAAGAAGGACATTCTGTCATTTGTGACAACGTGGATGGAACTAGAGGACATTATGCTAAGTAAAATAAGCCAGGAACAAAAAGACAAATACAGAATGACTTCACTTATATGTGGCATCTAAAAAATTTGATTTCATAGAAACAGAGAGTAGAAAGGTAGTTACCAGAGGCTGGGGGAGGGGGGGTGGGGAAAGGGAAGATGCTGATAAAAGGGTACCATGTCCCAGACTGAAGGAATAAGTTTTAACGATCTATTGCATTGCGTGGCGACCACGGTTAATAATAATACCCTATATATTTCAAAATTGCTAATAGAATAGATTTTTAACTTTCTTAGCACAAAAAAATAAATTAGTAAAGTTATGGTGATTAGCTCAATTGAATCTTTCTATTATGTATGCATAGATCAAAACATCGTATTGTGCCTTATAAATATATACAGATATTACTTGTCAGTTAAAAATTAATTAATTAATTAACAGATAGCAAATAAAAGATTTTAAAAAAATGACTCCAGATAGAAGTAACACTGCAGAAAGGAATGGATCTATCAGAAAGGATAAATATATTTACTTTCTGAAACAACTTATGTAATACCACCTTGTGTAGTTTATAATATATATACACCTATTTATATTTATATATATATAATATGTAGAGTATATATCAAAGCTAGTGCGAAGGACAAAAGAGGAGTAAAGGCATTGAGCAATTTTAGGGCACTCACGATGTCTGAGCAGTGGTAAATTAACTGGTTTACAGTGGACTGTAGTAAGTCAACAGTGCCTTTCATAATCTCTAGATCTCTAGGATAACCACTAAAACAATAATTTTAACATATATAAATTAAAAGCAAATAGAGGATTTGGATTTTAGTAATTTGCTGAATGAAGGTCTTACCTCCCCGGGAAAGATGGCAAACAGGAAGAGGTGGAGAGTGGTACCCGGGGTGGAGTGAAGACAGAGAATCGCACCTGTGGGGCGGGCGGCTGCTGGGAACTCGCTTTAGTTGGGCTGGATCTTCTCTGCAAAATGGGGACAACATTGCAGGCAGGGAGTTAGCAAGTGGAAGCCAGGCTCTGAGCGTCAAAGGAGTGGGAAGAGATTGGAAACAGTGTTGAATGGAATAAAAGAAATACTGTTTTTTCATTGGATGACTAAAGAGATGGTAGTTGGGATTAGAAAGTATGATTACCCTGCAAACCTATGCTTTTACTTTGGGACTTTCTCCCAGAAATGCTAGGCAGATGACAAGGAAAGCAAACGATCGAAGGACAGGGTTTGCTCGTGTCTTGGTCTGATGCCGCACTCGTGGCAGGAGGACAACAGGAAGAGCTGGTGAGCAGGTGAACTGGAATTAAATTGAATGAATGGCCATTTTCTCCTTTGGATGGAAAGGGAATTGAGACCTAGAAGTGGCGTCACTAGAGTAATAATTACTTAATAATTGTTTTATAATGTTTTCTTGGGATTCTCCATGCAGCAATATTACTCACAATAATTAAAACCAAGCTTTGCATTTTAAGTACAGATCTAGTAACTTGTACTTAATTTAAACCTCATGGAATTTGTGACTTTGTATCGGAGAATCATCTCATCTTGTATTTCAGATACATTTTTGGAAAGGTTGTCAAATGTGAATTTTTTTTTTATGCAACTGTGTTTTCATTCAATCATCATACATTTCTGGAAAGTTTGCCACTGCTCTAAGTGCAGAGACTTTATTCAACACATATTTTATGGAAGGCACATTTGTTGGGATCTAATGTGCCGAGCACTGTTTTTTAACTTAAGATTATATCAGTGAAACAAAACTGATTAAAGATAAAACCTTATGAGACTTTCACTCGAGGAGGAGAGATGGACAATTAGCAGCAACAGTATAAAGGAGTAAATTAGACGTGCGGAGGTGGTAAGTCTGTGGGAGAATCAGTGAGTGTACGGTGAGGAGAAGCACCGGCATCGTGAGATCATCTCCCTCTTCCAAGGGAAGAGCAGGGACAAAGGTCCCCTGGGAGGAGTGCACAGTGCAGGTTCCGGAGAGCAGCATGGCGGAGGAGAGAGAGGGCTGGGCGTGTTCACACGTAAAGAGGTAAGAGAGGGGGCAGAAGGGAGGCTTTGCTGCCTGTGGGAAGATTTTTGCTGTCGCCCGAATGAGTGAAATGAGCGGCGCTGCAGGATTCTGAGCAAAGCAGTGACCTGACTTATCTAACAACCATGTCTTAGCAGGGTCAGTCCTGCCGCGTGCGGGATTGCACAGGTGATGGGATGGGGGCAGGAGGCACGTGCAGAGGTTGTCCCCATGATCTGAGAGGAAGACTGTCACAGGGGGAAGACTGTGATGAGAATTCCAGTGATTGATAGCTCCAAGTTTGGTCAAGCTGACCAGGCACTGGGTTTGCATTTTCTACAGATCCTTTCTCCTTCCTATCACAGCAAGAAGATAGCAGCTCCAGCTTTGGAAATGGTGTTTCTGAAGGCCAGGAGGGGGTCAGCCCACACGATGGGAGGGAAGAAGAGCTGTCTGCGGGTGTGTTTGTGTGTGCGCTTGTGTTTGGTTTCCGGTTGCTTGTGTGTGTGCAGGGGTGTGTGTGTGCGTGCGTGCATGTGCATGCATGTGCATGCAGGTATGTGTGCTTCTGTGTGTACAGATGTGTGTGTGTGCAGGTGTGTGCAGGTGTGTGTGCTTCTGTGTGTGTGTGCTTGTGTGTGCAGGGGTGTGTGTGTGCGTGCGTGCATGTGCATGCATGTGTGTGCAGGTATGTGTGCTTCTGTGTGTACAGATGTGTGTGTGTGCAGGTGTGTGTGTGGTTCTGTGTGTACAGGTGTGTGTGTGCTTGTGTGTGCGCGCAGGTGTGTGTTGCACGTGCATGTGCATGCACGTGTGTGCAGGTGTGTGTGCGAGTGCAGGTGCATGCTTGGTGATGGTGTTTTTGGGTTTTGGTTTTTTTTTTTTTTTAAGTAACGAAAGAAATGTCCTTTCCAGAAGTTTCCAGGAGAATTCCCCTTCTGGTGCTGCCGGGGTCTGGCCTAACCTCAGGGAACGGGGCCTCCCCTGCCCTCCCACAGCGCCTTTGCGGAACTTGGCCTTTTTCCCTTTTGCTTCCGAAGCTGGAGTGCAAACGGTGTGCCGAGGGGTCTGGGGGAAACTAGAGGAAAGGGGTCTCCTGGAGAAGTACTTTCACCCACATCCCCACCCCAACAATTATGTAACACTTTTTTTAATGTAAAACAATCATTTTATATATCAAGGAGTCAAATGCAAATCTTATACAACCTTTTGAGAGAAGGCCAGAAATATTCAGGAAATTCTGACCTTTTGCAGGACTGTTTTGGGGACCTGCCGCCGGTATCTATGTGATTGCATCTTCCCTTCTGCTATCAGGGGCACCTTGCTGGGAAGTTTAGAAAAGCTCCGAATTTACTACATTTGCGTGTTTGGCCCAGGTGCCCGAGTGGCACGTACGCTCCCTCCCTGGTAGGTCAAGTGTCCTTTACGTCCTCCAAAGTCTGCGCATGTGCTGCTCGCTGGCCCCCGCCCTGCTGCGTGCTCACCAGAAGGGCTTCTTTCTCCTTCCTCCACCCACCTCTGAATTTCTGGTCGCTGCCCTACAGTGGCCACCTTACTACACAGAATTATATTTTCACATTTCCTGTTTAGCAAAATTTAGTCTTTGTGTCTTTAGAAGGGCTGTAATTCTTTATACTCGGTGGTTTATCGTGCATGACTCGTTTCATTGCTGGGCTGAGACTTGTGCCTCTTCTCTTTTTCTTCTTAGTGGGCTTATAAAAACAGAAGAGTCCTCAGGAAATATTCACTGAGTTAACAGTTTATAAACGTTTGGGATTAATTTATTATCTTTGTGGCGATGATGATGACTACCTGTTTTCTTTTCCTGCTCTGGCTGGCACAGAGGTGCTCACGGGCGTCGGGGTGGTGGTGGGTCCAGCCACCTGGCTCCACCTGCCCAGCGGCTGTGCCTGCAGGGGCAGGCCGCCCACTCTCACTGCGGGGCTAGAACGAGTAGCACCTGGAGCAAGCGCTGCTTCTGCAAAGCAGGTAGCTTTGGAAAGGGCGAAAAAGGGGTGAATGTCGATATGTTGACCTGGAAGAAACAGCTTTTCTGACACAGAGACTGGGCTTTAGACCTATTGCAGTAGAGGCTAAAGTTAAATATGCAAGCATGCCTATTTTTTACTTACCTTTAAAAATATTTCTTTGCCAAAAATATTATGAATGGCAATATTTCTTCATTGTGCGTATGAAGTGCATTATCTGCAATGAGCCTCACAGAGACCCTACGAGGCACACACTGTCACTGCCCCCGGTATGCAGAAGAGGACACAGGATTGGCAAAGCCCCGCAGCCAGCCCAGGGCTGCACAGCCATGAGGACGTGGAGCTGGATTCGAATCCAAGAGTGCACACTCTACATTGTTGCTCTGAGCTTAGGAAACTGTTTCCCTCCGTCATTTCTCTTCCACTCCAGAGTCGCCACTTGCCTGTGAGTGGAAAGAATACAGGGCCTGTTGCGTCCACTCGGGGAAAAGTCTTGGCTTTTCTAAGAATACCCCACCCAAGGCTGCTGTGTAGGTCGGGGAAGCAAGAAATTGAGCATAACATAGGAAATAAAATTGTAATGAATCAAGAAAATGAAAAGACAACCTAAAAAATGCAAGAAAATATGTGCACATCACACCTGTGATAAGGGGTTTGCATGTTGAATATATAAAGAATTCTTAAAACTCAGCAGTGAAAAGGCAAACAGCCCAATTGAAAAATGGGTAAAGAACTCAGATAGATATTTCTTCAAAGAAGATACGCGAATGGCTAACAAACTCATGAATAGATGTTCAATGTCATTAGTCATTAGGGAAATGCAAATCAAAGCCACAGTGAAATACCTCTTCACACCCACGAGAGGATGGCTACAATAAACAAATCAACCAACAAAGAAAAAATAAAACAGAAAATAACAAGCAACAGAAAGGATGTGGAAAAGCTGGAATCCTCATACGTTGCTGGTAAGAACGTAAAATGGTGTAGCCAACCGCCGAAATCCTCAACAAGTTAGCAGAATTCTAAGTTTGGCATCCTCACCAAGCTAAACATGGAATTACCGTATGAACCATCAGCTCCACTGCTAGGTCTGTACCCTGAGGAATGGAAAAAAGGATCTCAAACAAATACACACACACACACACACACACGCATTCAGAGCAGCGCCATTCACAATGGCAAAAGGTGGAAACCACCCAAGTGGCCATCATGGATGATGGATGGACAAACTGTGGCACACACATGCGATGACACATTACTCATCCACAAGCATAAATGACACGCTGATACATGCCACAACACAGAGGAACCTCAAACACGTTATTCTCAGTGAAAGAAGCCAGGCACAAAATGCCATATATTGTATGATTACATATATATGAAATATTCAGAATAGGATATTAGAGACAGAAAGCAGAGTAGTGACTCCCAGGGACTTGTGGGCAGGAGGATCGGGAAATAACTGATTAATGGGTGTGGAGTTTCCTTTTTGGGTGGTGAAAATATTTTGGAGCGTGATGGAAGAGGAGGTAGTTAGTTGCACGATATTGTGAATGTACTAAATGCCAATGGATTGTTTGCTTGGAAATGGTTCATTTCATGTGATGTAAATTTCACTCAAGTAAAAAAAAAATAGTAACAAATATTTGAATGAAATTCAGAAGGAAATCCATGAAATGTTAAATATCACAAATACAAAACAAACAAAATCCCAAACTAATGAAACATTAGAAACCACTGTGCTGCCCAAAGATTGTTGAGTGAAATTTAGCAATCCTGGGACACAGATCTCGCGGGCCTGGCTGGGGGCGTGAGTGGGTCTTACTTCACTCGTGAATTTCTGAGGCTATTGGACCGATCTTGTAAACACATAATCAGAGCCCCGCATGTATGGACAGATCAGAGTAAAAGCTAATGTTTATTAAGCAGCACTTTGTTTGGGACACTGTTTTAAGAGATTGACATGTAGCATCTCATTTAATCTTGACACTTACCTTCTAAATGAGGGGCTATTGTTAACCCCATTTAAAATAGGCAGTGTCAAGGCTGAGAGAAGGTGAATAGCTTGTGGGTCTTGCAGCTAAAGAGCTCCAGCTCTCACACTGCGTCGCTCGACTCTTCCGCCCCCGTGGAGCTGGCCGGCATGTTCTGGGCCCACGCTGCGGGGGACACGCTAGCACAGGTGTGCGCCGCTCTCTGCTTTGCACTGAACGTGTGCTCAGCACCACTAGCACATATTCACCCAAACTATTTCTGCTCGATTTCTCAAGACGAAGCCTAAAAGACTGGTCATCTCTCCCTCACCCTGGCAGCTCCATCTTTCAGGAGAGCCAGCAAGAATTCACTTTTGAGAGTGCCTTTGTTTGCGCTTAGCGTCTGAGTGCTTTTATTCCGGTAGTTGTGTAGCACCGGTCCTTCCGTGTATTTATGGAAAACTGAAAAGTAATAGGAACATAGATATTTTAAACTTGGGAAATTAAGATTTCCATTTGGAAATCTACATTAGGGGTTCATTAGAGAGTGTCTTAGTCTGTTCGAGATGCTATAATGAAGTACCGTAAACTGGGTAACTTATAAACAACAAAAATTTCTCAGTTTTGGAAGGCCAAGACCGAGGCCCTGGCAGTTCCCGTGTGCGGTGGGACCTGCCTCATGTTCACAGACGGCCATCTTCTCTCACAGCAGAAGGAAGGGACGAGGGTCTCTCTGGGGCCTCTTTCATAAGGGCACTAATTCCATTCTGGAGGGCCCCACCACCATGACCTAATCAACCTCCAATACCATCACTCTGGGGTTAGGATTTCAAGGTGCAAACTTGGAGGAGACATGGCCGTTCAGACCGTGGTTGTAAGCCACAGCTTGCTGCTAGAAAGACCTGGGCTTTCCGGCTGCAAACTGAGAACCATCAGCTGTTAAGCATGTCTATCCAAGAGTCATGTGTGTCCTGGGAAGGTAACACAGATAAACCTACATTGTATTTGTGTGTGTGTGTTTGTTTTCTCCCACGGAATGCAGGCTACATCTGCGGAGGTAGAATTTTCCTGGATAAAAGTGGTCCCCCTAGGATAAAGTAAGTTTTCTTACTTTCCGGAGTAGGGTATTAGATACTAGTTCCCTGTGTTGCCGTGACACCTTACCACCACCTGGGTGGCTTATTATAACACAGGTTTATTCGATCACAGCTCTGGGGCCAGGCATCTGAGGTGTCTGCGGGGCTCTGCTTCCTCCGAAGGTTCTAGGGAGAATTCTTCCCTGCCTCTCCCGGGTCCTGGTGGCTCCAGGCTTGGCTTGTGGCGGCATCACTCTGACCTGCCTCTGTCTCCGCGTGGCCTTCTTCTCTTCTCTGTCCCAAGCCTTGCTCTGCCTCTCCTTTAAAGGATGCTTGCCCTTGGATTGAGGGCTCACTCTGACAGACCAGGATAATCCCACCTTGAGACCCTTCATCACATCTGCAAAGACCCTTTTGCCAAGTAAGGCCCTCTTTCCACATGCGTAAGCTCTGGGGATTTTAAGACATGGACCCCTCCCGCTGGGGCTGCCATTCCACCCTGCAGGTGGCAACTGGGCTGAGAAAACTTCTGGCTCTGCTCCCAGGGAGCCCGTCCGCCGGGGCGCGGAGGCCACAGGGCCACAGAGGCGCACGGCCCTGCCTGCTCGGGCTGCGGGAAACCCACCCCCAGGTGACTCATCGGGAAATGAGGCCGTTTCCAAACAGCTTCATCAGTATCATTGTCTGAAACCACAGTTGGGTTTTAGCAGCTCACCGGGCTTTGCAAATGTTAAAGTCCTGGATTTACAGCCTGGTAATAACTCTGCGTCGTGTCCAAGGACTTACACAGGAAATGAGCCGGCTCCAGCCGCAGCAGGACGCCTCGCGATCACACCGTGTCCCATTTCGGGTGCCACCTCCGCCACGAGGGCTGACGACCAGGGGGCAAGGGTCGCAGGGGCTCCTGAGGAGGAACGACTCCCCGGAGAGAAACTCCTGAACATGAAGGCCTCTCTTCATCCCCACAGGAACCCCTCCGCCCCCGCTGCACGCGGGCAGCCGCATGCGCTTGGGCCTGTGCACGCGGACAGCGGGCTCGCCGTCATTCTAAGGCGGTTTGCACAACAGGGAAGGTGTGAGTTTAGTTGTCTTTCACCCCACGTTCTAGATTTTCATTTTATTTGCTTTGGCACGTTCTATTTTCTAGAACCATCCGGGGGGCCTTGCTCAGTGGCAGGGGCCCTGACGTGCTGCCTTCAGCACTGACCGCTTCCCTCTTGTCCCGTTGAAATCTCTGTCCTCCAGTGCCTCCCTCGGGGCTCCCGTTGCTTTTACACGAAGAGGGGAGGTCACAGGCTGAGGGACAAGACAGCCCCGGGTTCTACGTTAGCTCCACGGGTGACCCTGCCAAGTCCCGGCATCCTCGGT
>VBSM01003157.1:52751469-52860629 GCA_008086735.1 Cheirogaleus medius | reverse complement strand
CCCGAGCGGCTCACGCCCCGTCACTCCTTTCCTTTATTAACGACAAACCACCCTTGTGGTTTCTCCACCACCACCTGCATGCAGAATCGGAGCCCGTGAAGCTCTTCAGCCTCAGCCACGAGGGCTTTGTCCCCTCCCAGGGTGTGATTTAGCTTCCAGGCTGTGATTTAATGCTAATGCCGTTAACTTCAGATGCGGCCATCCTGGAAACGAATGAGGGATTCGGAGAGCAGCTCCAAGATTTCCCTGGGCAGCCCTGAGATGAGCGGATTGGCCGGAAGCTGGGGCCCCGCTCCGTGTCACTCGGGGAGGAGAAGGATGCCTTCTGACACTACCCATGAACCCCCTAAAAGTCTAGGCACTCTCGAAAGTGTTATGAAGTATCTCAGTGATCGCCGCGACTGCCGGCTGCAAGATTGGAGAAGGGGGAATATTATTTATGTGCCATTACCCGGCCCATACCCTGCCGCAGTTATTAGATAATCTCTGAAAAGTGGACTTCCCGCGTAGAAATCAAACATCGGAGAGCAGCTGTGGAAAGGAGATTGGTTTCCGGTTGCATTTCTTTTTCTTGTGATGTGGATGCAGCTTGGCCCACCCGACCCCGTCGGTGTGAGGCTCCCACCCGCGGCGGGGATGGATGCTCTCCATCAGACGGCTCAGGCTCGCGCGGCGCGGGCAGCGCGTCGGCGCTTGCTGGTACCCGCCCGAGCTTGGCCTGACGGGGGAAGATATTTCATTTACATGCTTGTGTTTAAAAAGGTAGCAATTCTGAGTGATGGAAACATGTGCCGCCTCCGCCTCACAGCCCCGGTATAATATCTCCCGGATCGCGCCGTTGGGAATGAATCAGGTGCCCAGCGCTGACAAGACGCTGCGGCACGTGGCCCTGTATTTACAGAGCGCCGCCTCATTTTTAACAAGACTTGTCCGGGAGAGCATTCCACACAAGTTCCCATCGGCCGGCCTCCCTCTGGCAGCTGCGGGGATTAGTATTTCAAACAGCTCTGTAATTCCGGGGGTCTCTGGTGTGGTTTTACTAACTCACTCTACCTTCCTCCGGGTGACCCCCACCCCATCGGGGCCTCTGTGCTCTCTCTGGTCCTTTGCTCCGAGTCCCCCCACCCACACGTGCCGAAATTGCTCCTCCTGTCCAAATGGGATCCGGGGGAGAATCTCCCAGCGTCTGAGATCCGGTCCTGCCCCGGCTCCTGCTTGGCCGCAGCTTACTTGTGAGAAGTGAAGATATGCATGCGTGTATTTCCTGAAGCAGCGTGACAACGTCAGATGTCTTGCCATTTCTCTTTAGACGGCTTAGGTATTTATTTAGTTTGTGGGGGGCAGAGGGAATCTCAACACTGGGAGTTTCCAGCTTGCACATGGTCCGCCTCGTCTGCGGTTAACACCGTGATGATAATAAGGAGAACGCTGATCCTAAAAAGGGCGTCCCTTTTTAGGGTGGAAATGCATAGAGAGAAAGATAACCGAGGAACGGGAAATGGAAACCCGGAGAACATCAGGGACAAGGCTCAGAGAACTCCCTGATAAAATGGAGCAATTTACAAAACATTTATGGGGGCTTTTAAGAACCGTGAATTTGTCAAGTGTTATGAAGCAGCGAGCAGCAGGCAATAGAGGGAATGTCTTTAGAAAAAAGTGCCCCGATGCCCGCCAAAAATCTGCGCAGGAGTTATTCTTAATGTTTCCCCCGTAGCAATATGAATGCAGATTTGGAAGCTCTTTCTCTTTCGGAGGGAGCAGGGTGATATAACGAGCTGTTTAGAATTATCAAATGTCTTTGAAATTTCCAAATATTCTTTTTCCTGAAAATAGCACACGAATAGCACACAGGTATTATTCTTTTTTTCTCCCCTAGGCACTGTCCCTACTGTGCTATTATCTTCGGACGTGATTTACTTTTGTTCTCCCGAACAGACAACTGTCTGGAAGATGCAGGGAGGGGCTGGCGCCCAGGCGGCCCCGCTCTGCGGTGGGAGGTCCGTCATCACTCACCAAGTGACCCCCCCAGTGAAGAAAACGCAAGCCATCCAGACCGACCGTGCAACCTGATTGAGGTAAACTAAATAGCACAGGGAACTCTCCACCTGGCAGTCGGAGGGAACCACATTTGCAGTTTTTCTGAGATCTGTCAGAATTGGAAGGACTCTATCCAAGGGAGGAAATGGATGTGAAAATGGAAAATAGACCCATAATCATGGAAGGCCGCGTTATTTCCTTTATTCCCAGGCCTGTGGGTTTCACGCTGCAATTCAAGAAGATGTTCCAAGGAAAGATGCTGCTCTGACCGAGCTCCTGCCCAGGGCACTGGGGCCGCCACTCACATGGTGAGCCAGGGATGGCCCCCCGGGGGTCCGCCCCCTGCAGAACAGCTCTGTTGCAAACCCACTCCAACTAGAGACGTCGTTGAAAACTCAGAAAATCTGCTCTGCTCTCGTATGTCTTTAAATTTGCACTTCTCATAGGATTTGGTGTCGTGTGTGCAGGTGCGTCCACCTGGACCCGCACCTGTGGCTGCTCTTGGTGACGCACCGCCACGCAGCCTGCAAGGAGCCCCCAGAGGACCACAGAGAGAGCAGCGCTGCTTTCTCCTTTCTGTGTCTATCTTCTTATTTAAACAGTGACTTCATCTGAGCAAAACAGCCTCATGTCCGTGCTGTTATTTTGTGACACCCAGTACGTTGTTACTGTCACATTGTCATCGTCACATAAGACAGGGTCGATCGGGGAAAAGCTCTATAGCTAGTTTAAAACTTCTTTCGAGAGGTTTCCTTAACATCAGTTCTTAATCCCACAATATTTACAAGATTACCATTTTTTAAAACGCTCCCGTCCATCTCCCACCGTGGCGTGGCAGGTTAAGGCCCCAGAGGTCTCAGTGGTGGCCACACCTGCCCTGTCATTTTGTCCTGGTGTCAATCATTAATTACCACCAGGCCTCGGGCTCAGCCCAACAGCCCACCCGGTGTCTCTGGATCGCGTCCCACTGCCTCAAAATTTTAGGGTGAGTTTTTGATGGAAGAAAGGATTGTTTGTGTGTTAATCTTCAGGGATGACATTTTAATTTAAATGGGGCCTTCAGACACTCCACAGAGCATCTTCCGGCCGGGCCCAGCGCAGGCCCTGCAGGCTGCTTGGATTTTGCAGGGTCTCAGAGTTGGTCTGGCTGAAGAACACTGACTCATGTTAACACATCTCAGAGGAGACTGACACGGGAAAGCGGAGAGCCAGTTCATTAATTTACAGTGAGTAATATAAGTGTCAGCCCGGCCAGATGTTTGCTTCGTCCTGACCAACACGTTCTCTCCCTGCAGGCGAGCTACTCGGGAAGTCGGGCAGGCGGAAGGATGCTTGGGGACCGGGAGTCAGAACAAGAGTCTGGGATTTGATTATTCCAGTGCCCAGCGACGTAATCAGATGCACCTGCCAGGTGGAGCAGGCGCTCGGTCTGGGTGGCGGAGGACTCGCTCCCAGGATTGGTACTTAGGTGAGTTTTGCAGCAGTTTCCTGCCTCACAGTCCTCTCTGCTTCCGGTTCCGACCCGCTTATCTTTCCGGACAGCCTCCCACCCCTTGGGGATGTAGTCAGCACGTCTGCTGTTAATTCACCTTAGAATGAAGCCCACCCTATCGTGATGGGGTTTTGTTTTGTTAGGCTCTGAGCCGATCATGTGGCCTCGTTCTCAGAGGACAGTGCCACTCCCAGGTCCTCAGGGAGCACTCCCGCGTGGCCCCCAGGCCCCACGCCCCACCCGCGGAGTCTGTGTTGCGCCTTTCCATTCCTTTCCATTCCATTTCTTTACCCACTTCCCCAGATTAGCCTGGTCGCTGCCCCTACAGCATCATCTTTTCCTTGATTTTGGTAGAAATGCCTTTAATATTTGACCGTGGATGGCAAATGCATATCCTGTTCCCCAACACCCAGTGTACACAGATGGTATTCGGTAAGAGACAGTAGCTATCAAATAAAAAATACAAGAAGTCCTTTGATACGACTTTGTAAATACCTGTCAACCAGCGAAGTATTCTAATCAACCGGCAATAAAAATTGTTTAACAATGTCAGTCATTGCCAGCATCATTCACGATAATTCATGGATCAGGTCTCTAGATTTTGACAAGAAAATAGGTTGACCTTGATAGACAGTTGGAAAAAGAGCTCCTGTATTTGGTCGGACTTGGCTACTTTGCCTAATCGGCAAATTTCTCTTAAAACTGCCCCTGTAGGGAAGGCAAACGTTCTTCTCTAGGACGTTTGAGGGTGTGCTGAGAGATCCTGTCCCCTGGCAGGGATGGGGCTTAGAGGTGTGCCCGTGCATCAGTGACAGTTGATGGCAGAACCTTCCACCAACCTTCCACCAAGTCTTGGCCTTCCACCAAGACTTCTGCGGGAACCTCACCATCCGTCTTGGAAAGCTTCGCTGAACACAAACCCAGACTCCGTTCCCCAGAGCGTTGCCTTGGAGCCTGTTTTGGTCCGCCTGGTGGTCAGTGGGAGTCTACGCACTGACCACTCACCTGAATGCCGGCTTTTGCAGAAATCACATCACACGCTAAAAAATTAGTCATGCAAACAACCACGAAAATACTAATGAGGTGGTCCAGACCCCTAATCGGAAGCGGGGACGGGAGCCGTTGCTCTGTAATTAGCACACCCGCCGTAACTTTGAGGCAGTCACGTTCAGGTTTCGCTGTGCCTCCTGCATCCCGTGGCAAAAGGAAAGAGCGCGCCTGGCCTGCCGTGGGCGTGCGTTGTGCGGTATTTTGTGAGCATGATGTATCTGCGACTCTCCTTAATTAAAAAGACAGCCGTGACCTTAAAAAAATGCACAATTCATTTAATGACAGATATTTTTAATGCGTATGCTTATTTCAGGTTTTTCTTTTTGCGCGCGTGGACGGATGCTGCTGCAACACGGTCCGTGAGAACCTGTCCACGAGGGAGCGAGGGTAGGGGTGGTGGCCGCTCCTCCCAGGGGGAGACCTGGGCCCACACTTCGCAGCCAGGAGCGCCTGGAACCCGTCCGGGGGTGACGTGACAGGTCCCTTCCCTGCTAAGGTACAGACCCTCTTCCTCTAGGACCAGTGTGTCCTCGTCTCCGCTATGGAAAGCCATCAAAGTCTTTTTTGACATCGCTGACGTGAAATAGTGCGGACAGTGCAGAAAGACGCTGTCTTGTACCTAATGACCTTGTGCTGAGAGGGGAACAGAAACAGCTCCATTAGAGTGATTTAATGTGGTATTTTGTTAAAACTAAATCAAAATAATCTATGGAATGTGGCTGAGATTCATGCGAACTTGAAACATACAGGACTGTGCTTTATCTCTTTGTTTTCGTTTTGCAGCTAAGTGGAATTCTAAATGTGAAATACTACAGAACAGGATGCTTTCCAAATTAAAAAAAAAAAAATTTTTTTTTTTTTTCCCCAAAACAGGCTCACAAGCTTGGGGTAACTGCCTAGCAGGAAATAAATAAGACTCGGCTCTATACTGGAAGCTGCAGAACAAGCAGAACCGAAAAGACAGACAGAAAGAAAAAGGTAAATATAAATGATAAATATATGCATGAGGAGGTGGCGGGAGAGGGGGAATATCGCAGAAATAAAACCCAGAAAAACAGTTCAGTAATTCTCACAGACCCAAATTAGCCCTGTCTTCAATACAGTTAACTGTTGTTTCGTTTTGGAAGGAATTTCATTATTCTGTTTTCCTCATCACTTCTGAAAGGAAAAGCTTAGAGCAGCATCTGCAAATTGCCGGCAGGGAAATCCTTGATCTTTACCCCTGTTGAGATTGTCAAAAGATACCAAAAGCTGGAATCTGCGCTTTATGAAGTTAATGTTTTCTGGAAATTGCAGCAATACAAAAAGCAACCTTGCTCTCCGTGGGTGAAAAAGAACCTACCCAACTGACTCAGTTCTAAATCTCTACTCTAAACTCTTTCTCCTGTTTCTGTGAACGCTTCGACAGAAGGAACGTCCATTGTAACCTCAGCCCAAATGAGCAGCTCCAGGTGTGTAGGTGGCTCAGGGTCAGCTGACCCGCAGGAGGAGATATATTTCTGTTTTGGTTCCTCCAAGGCCCCACAGGTTGTTGGTTCCGTTCCATCTAAACTATCTTCCAAAATCTGTTTAATAGAGCGCTTCATACCAGTGCAAAGCGGCCGATGTCAACGTAGAAGAGTCTACCTACGTTTCCGGCACTCCCCAGGTGCTGGACTTGAATTGAGCCTTGTTGATGCGACTTGTTCTCACCATTCATTAGCTATGATCGTGAGTCTTCAATACCTTTGAAACCAGGAAAGAATTATTCTGTAAGAACAGCTCACATACGTTTTTTAAAAAGGCATTCTCTCTTCCTGCTGGCATGCTCCCCACACCCTTGTGGGGAATTCCTTTGAGGAGGATCTAGTCTAAAACACAACAAAATAATAACAAAAAGTCTCTTACATTTCTTAAAAGTTTAGCTTCCTTCACAGGTCTGTGAATAATCAGTACTAAACATTGATGGATACATTGAGGAACATATTTAAAGACACATTTTTAACTACCAACACGCAGGAAATAAGGTTTGCTGCCTCACATCCGTGTGTACAATGTTGCCCACTTGGGCGCATGTCTGCCTTGTGTGAAGCACATGGGGACCGTCCTGTTTGTGCACAGCTGACTGGTACCCTAAGGACGGAGACTCTGAGCTGACCTCAGCAGTGACTTACTCGAGGAATGTTTCAAGGCCATGGCTTGTCATAGACGCCCCTTCGATGTAAATCTTATCGATCACCCCGGGGTGGAAGGAAAAGGATGTCTCAAAATTTCGGAGGGGTCACTGGAGATCTCCCACTGGGAAGTTCAGGTTGAATCGACTGTTCCTTCAGTGAGCCAACGAGCGCGCATTCAGCCTTAAACAGTTGGCTCATGGCAGTGAGCCTGACCCCTCCTTCTGTGCCCCGCGGCCTCAGGGCTGCTTGTGCACGCGGACAGGAGGGACTGCGGCAATTTCATGAGAGTAGCTCGTCTTCTTACGACACAGCGCAGGTCTGAGCCAGATCTCGTGGATGCCACTGACAAGCAATCGAACCAGGTGTTGGCGGGGGAGGGACATTAACGTGAGCAGCTTGCCCAGCACTGGGGGCATCCTTGAAGATGTGCAAAAGAGGGAAAAAGGGCAGGACAGCCTGGAGTCCCCTCCACCCCTCTGCGCCGCTGTCTTCTAATCCCTGAACTTCTAGTCAGGAAGGTCGCCCATTTGTTACGCCATCGAGGTGTGATCTTGCAGGATACGAGGTGAAAACTGAAAGGGCTGCACGTTGGGCCTGAAGTTGGGAAATGATATAAGTGTTTAAAATACTTTGGTACCTTTTATTTTGAATTCACGTGATGCTGACAGTGACAGGGCAGGTCCGCGGATAACAGGAGGGGAGAAGGGGTCGGGAGAAGTATTCCCTGTGGGATCAACCCATCTCATTTTAAATGAACAGCACCATGCTTGAGGTTACAGGGACTCTTCTATCGGTGGCTTTCACGTGATTTTCAAGGACAGGTTAATTTCCAGCCTTTCAGCCCCTACACACGTCACCTGTGACTCTCCTGCCAGGGTGTTGGCAGCAGGGCTTGGTAGGAACAGCGGCTACGACTGGTGATCCCTTTACACGTCAGCCGTCTGCTGAGTCCTTGCCCGTGACAGGCCCTGTGCTAGGCACTGGGGACCCCGACGGGAGCTGCCCTCCTCCTGGGGCTCATCTTCCCCTGGAGAAGATAACCAGCAAACAAATAAACCTTGACTAATGCCGGCCCCATGTACCCAGGACTGACAGTGCCCTGGGCACGCCTTCATCAGTGGTTTCTTCAATCCTCACACCCCTGTGCGGACGTGGTCGTTCCTATCCCCATGCGGCGGACGAGGACACTGACATTTAGAGAGACAAAGGCCAGTTCCCGGGTCTCACAGGTGGGAGTGTGGGGCCCCGGCATTCTGGCTCCAGACTGCACGGCTTTGCCGGCAGCTTCCGCGAGTGGGCAGTCACTGTTCCCCTGGCTTCCTCGTGGTCCTGCAGGTGGGTCTGCACATGCCTGTCCTGCCGTCCACAGATGTCTAAAGCAGGGGCCCCTGGCACGTGCTGCCTCTGTTTCCTCTTAAGCCTTCCCATGAGCCAAGCAGTGTCCCACCCCCGCTGCGCCATGACACGGAAACGCTGTGGGTCCAGCCCCGAGGTGTTTGCAGGGTGGGAGGAAGCGAGACAGATGAATAAACAGCGCAGCTAAGTGACCGGAGCTGAGACGGGATGTGCACACTGCAACGGAAACCTCAATGGAGGTGTTTTCATTACCTTAATTATCTCGGCTCCCTAATTCCATCATGCACGATTGGCAGCAAGTGTCGCATCTTCTACTTGTTTCTTCTCCGAGTTGCCTAGGACAGAATTTACACCCACTAAGCGCTTAAAACATATTTGCGAACGGATTAGTCAACCTTGGCAATTTCTGCTTCCTTTTCCAGGCCTTTACTTCCTCTCTACTTTTGGCGCTTTCAAAATGCATCCCTGATAGCACTCTCTTCCCGCTTTTTGCATTCGTGGTGAGTATTATTTCCACGAGCACCACTATGTTGCCAACATTTTCTAACATTTGGCTAACTTTCAGAAACTAAGCCATTCAGGGGAGGGGATCAAAATGCTGCAAAATTGATCAGCTAAAGGGAATTTTTATCTCTACCCCCCAAACCCAGCCAGGGTTGCTCAGGTTGTTTGGTGGCCAAGAGCGCAGTGGGGATTGAAATCGACACTGAATTCTGCCCGTGGAAACTTGCGTCCTGGGATGGCAACCCTGTTGCAGAGCTGGGGTGTTTTTTCTAATTTCCCCAAAGCTGTTGCATGGGCTACTGGTAGCTCTACACCCTACGGATTCATAACTTAATATGAGCTTAACTGGAGTATGAGAGAGAAGAACAAGAACTGAAAACCTGTGGGTAAAATGTAAACATGACAGTGAGCCGCACGCGCGGATTGTGGACTCGCACATCAAAATCGGCATGCGCTACCTGGGCAAAACATGGGTTTCTAGGTGCTCCTCCAGACAAAAGTCTTTAGGAGCAGAGCCTAGACATACGCAGTTTTATCTGATTGACGAGTGATTCCTAAGTACCCTAAGTTTGAGAACCTCGCTGTCTTCAGGAAGACGGGCTGTGCGTCGCAGACTTTTGGAGCAGAATCATCACATGGGATGTGGATGTTGAGAAGTGGATGAGGATCCGGAGCTCAAGGAAGACCTGGTGACGACAGAGAGGCACGTAAACAAGGCAGAGTTGTTGCATGAAGCAGATGGGTTTTAATGTGGGGGATTAGCATTGAGATAAGAGAACGAAAACGTTTTCACATATTTAGTGACTCGAAAGAAGGGTGATATCGAAGCGTCGTGCAATACAGATTATTTACCAAATATTTTTCAGTTTCACAGAGGTGCACAAATTTTAACTCGATGAGGGTTTTCTTTAACCTGACGTGTTAGACTCTCTCTTATGAAAGCGCTGCTTGTCATGTCCCCACCAGCAAGGGCCTCCCCGGCCACATCAGAGCAAGAACACTTCTTACAGAAAATAGGCTCCAGCACTGAAGCTCTCTGACCTTTCTGCCAGGTTCAAGGGCACCCACCACTGTTCCAGAACCGAACACAAATATTCCTAACTGGCCAGGCCGCCTCGCTGTGGGAGTCAGCAGGGTCAGAGGACTGGGTGGGGCCAGAGAGGTGCTTCCAGCGGGGACACTGGCCGTAGGAGGGCTGGCAAGGGACAAAGCAGGAGCATTCCCGGGCAGAAGTCTGCAGGAGACCTCAGCGGGGCCCACGGCGCTCCAGGCCCCTCTGCTCTCGTGGGAGCCTCTCCCGTGGGCAGGACGCCACCTCCCCCTCTGTATCGGAGTTCTTTCTGCTCAACCTGGGACGCCTCCTTAGGGTCCCCAACTTCTGCCCCGCCACCAGCAGCAGCCCACGCAGGGACCGAGCGCTCAGGAGCCAGCAGCTTTCCGACTCCATGGGGAAGGTGGTTTCAGAATCTTACTGCCGCTGGACACTGCACTTAACTCCATCCAGTGTCCAAGCTCCGGCGGATTCAGGCTCTTCAGAAGCTCAGGAACAAATTGCAGGTCAAACGTGGTGCTCCTGAAATGGAGCTTGCTTTTGGGTATTTTCGCCCCCTTGAGGAAAAGCTTTCCAGCTAGAATTTACAAATGACAAATGACTTTCTGCATTCTCCTGCCTGGGTTTGGGCTTTGCCTTACGTGGAACACCCCACCACCTTGCGCCTCGCAGAAGCCACGTGTGACCCTGGCGAGATTGTTCTTGAGGGTGTGAGCACGGGACCGTGGCATCTCCACTCTCTAACGTCACGTCGTTGTGCTAGGAAGATGTTTTAAAGCACTGCATTTTAGGATTATGTTCACTTTTGTAGGTGTAGGTATTTTTGTGTGGGAATTTCCGCACAAGAAACAGTTTTGAGAAGCTTATTTTAAGTTCTCTTATTTTAAACCAGTGCTTTAAAACACTTAGGATGAAGAATATCCAACTGCCTGGATTTTGTGGCTGGAAACATTCGTTGCCGTAAGTCAACTACGCCCACTCTGCCCCAGGAAGATGAGGCAAGTCCCTACGGGCTGTGAGCTCCTCGTCCACATCACCCTTCATCCCCACGCGTCCCCCCATGAGCTGGGCTCCTCTGTGCTCAGTTGGTTACTGGAGAGATTGTTCAGGAGCCTGGACTCTTCCAGATGATCATAACCTTAGGCCTTCAGATAGTTTTTCCTTCATAGTTAATATCTTGAGCAAAAAAGGACAATTTCTTAACTGTCTGTAGGTGCCTGGTCATGAAAACACAAACCAAGCCTGAAATGTGACTGTCCCCCTGCTCTGCCACGTAATCAGATTCCCACGCATTCCCTTCTTAGGTGGCCGACTGCGTCACATCTGTTAATGGCGTCTGTTGCCGTCACGGAAATGGCCAGGCTGATCCCTGTGTGGTCCGTTAAAGGTTCGGCAACGCCGCACGATTGCACGAAAATGGAGAATGCCTGTTCAACGTCAGGCTCGCGCTTCCTTCGACACCGCAGTGTGCGCCTTTGAAAATCTGAAATCCATTTAGCTTTCCTCAAAACGAAAGACCATCTTGAACATCAGTTTTTAACAGGTGTCTTAAACATCAACTTGAAAACTTGATAGAAAGGAAGCGAAATGAAACATATTTCTATTAAATGGCATCCGGTAGTATGTGCTTAAAGAAAACGAAGATACCTTAAATAGCATCACCAAAAAACACATCCTTTAAGAATTTCTTGATTTCGACTTCAGATCATAATGTTCTAATTTCACATCATTATGTTGAAGTTAGGGCTGTAAACATTGCTAATTATGACTTCATGTCAAGCCCACACACAGTCATCTGGCGGTGGATGTCACTTCTGGTATATGGCACACATTCATATCTAGAAGAGTTCCTGATAAATATTTATCTTTATTTCAGAGCGTGAGGTTAGACAATGCGGTACGCTGATAAATAGGACAGATGCCTCGGTCAGTAGCAGCTGTTCATGTCTCTCCTTGTCCCATCGGGCTGTCTTCAGTCTTCCTCTACCGCGCGACTGAGTGTGTAGCGTGGAGCTCAGTGCCACGGGGCAAGCCAGGGGGTCGGAGCAGGGGAAGAAGTTTCTGGGGATCCGGAGAGACTGCTAAACAGCAGTGATGATGATGATAATGGCAATAATAATAATAATAGTAGTAACCTCTAATATTCCTTTAAAAATGACAGGCATGATGTGAAGTGTTCTATAGCCATTACCTTGTTCAACTATGGTGACGACCAGCTGAGGTAGGAACTGTTATTGTTCCCTCTTTATGGAGAGCTTAATTAACCAGAATGTCAGCTCAACAAAAGCAGGGGTATGGCTGGGCCAGGCACGTGGTGGGCGCTCAGCGATCAGTTGCTCCGCGGCGAAGGAGTGCGCTGCGCCAGCCGCCCCAGCAAGCGGTTCCATCTCGGGTCACCTGACTGCGCCCTGGGAGGTCCCTTCCCCTCGGAGCCAGAGTCTCCGCGTCTTTCCTGAATGTTGGTGGTTGCCTCTTGTCAGTGTGCGACTCAGAGGATTAACGACCGAATTGCCGTTTTCTTTCCTGGGGGATCGGAAAACGGCAGCCCCTTTTCTCTTCTCTGCTTCTACTGGGTAAGGATCATTTCAAAGAGAAAAAGCAAAGTGAGTATAGTGAGTATAGCTGATATTTATTGAGTATGTATTATGAACCAGACACTAGTACTGTACACATAAGATAGTTTAATTCCTTCAACAACCCATTCGATCCTCTTGCTGCTTATTTGAGGTCATCGTTATTTTCCAAATAGACGTTAGGGAATTGAGTGAGGGGACATTAAGGAGATTCTGGAGTCACTGCGTTTGACCAGAGCCTACCCACTAAGCTCGTGTTCCTCACCCCACATCATAGTCTCTTCCCGTGCAGCGTGTTGCGTGCCCCGGTGGCTGATACTGGGTTTAAAAGGCTCTTTGCGTGTTCTGATGCCATGACGTTTATCTGAACCTTACTCCCTCGTTTGGGGAATAACGGGGCGTGAGGAACCGAGACCAGTCTGGGTGCCGACTACCAAATCCCACCCGCTTCCCAAAATCAGATGCAGAAACCATATTTGTAGAAGTAATTGCCCCCAATTTCTTTGAAACTAAAATTTAATAGAAATATTGATCTGGAATAATAATAATAATAATGGCTAAAAATACAGTGCATTCTATTCACTGTGTTAATTGCTTTATAAATGATTACGTCAAACCGCAGTATAGGAAATGTCCCATTGTTAACGTTTTTTGCATGTGAAGACACTAAGGTAGAGAGGAGGTTGAGTGATTTGCAGAAGGTGCCACAGCTAGTCAGTGGCCCTGGGGTTGGAGGGATTTGAGCCTGTCATCTCTGGCTCAAGAGGTCATGGCCTTAAATACTATGTTTTTCTGCCTTCTCATCACCCTGCACTAGCGGCTCCAACGCCTTAAACAGAGGTGAAGAGCGGCTAGGGCACCGAGATTTCCAGGCATTTTCCCATCTGCATCCAAAGCTAATACCCTCCCTCCCTTCCTGTGACAGCTTCGGGCCCTGGGCTAGGCTTCAGCAGGGGAGCAATGACGATGACTCAGCAGTGGCCCCGAAGAAGCATCAAGTCTGAGTCCAGTGATAATAATTATCGATAGTGGAGATGGCCCGTGATAGCAGCCGGCACAGATATTTCAGAGCAAGGGATGGGGACTCCACTCGTGTTGTACGTCACGTGCAGTTTTATCCAGGAAAGAGAGCCTCCACTTGGGGGTGAACTGCACCCCTCCTTGTGCACTCCTTTGGGGTCCGCTGCTAACCTATGTGCCTTCCCTGGCCCCTCCAGCCATGCTTGGCTGGCCCAGTGCGAGGACCTGCTTGCCTAGGACTTTGACACAAGGGCTCAGACAGGCCAGACATTTTCATTCTCTGGCGCAGAAGATGAAAGAGTTTTCAGAATCTGACAGAGTTAGGAGCTGTCAGCATTCATGTTTTCTGTCTGGTCAAAGCATTGGCAGGAGAAGAGTGGAACACAGATGGGCAGGAGGAGCAGAGTTGTGAGACCACGCTGGTAGCACGCGAGTTCCTGGTCCAAAGCGTAGCTGATATCCACCCCCATTCCAATCCTTGGGGTCCACCTCCAGCTCCCAGCCCCAAATCCTCACCACGAATTCCCATTTTGGCTTATTCTGGCACATGTGGGATACCTGTCCCTGGTAACCCAAAGAGCCCTATTTATGCTAATATTAACATAATATTATGCTAATATTAACTGGAACATCCCTAGTTCCTACTTTAGTTTATTTGGCTCCCAAGAATAAAATTTCCAACAAATCCCATATTTATTCTGCTCTTACTGATGGGCAATTAGAAACCACATTCTAGCTCAGTCATGCCTCCTTCTGAATGCCTTCGAAATAAAATTCTGCAATACTAAAATCTTGTGGGTTAACCTAAAAAGTTAAATAATTACCAGTAATGTAATTTCACAGAAAAGATTCCACTTCTGGGCACAGAAAGGGGTTAGGAAGAGAATCTCGCAGCTCAAGTTTAGGATTGCCAACTATGGATAAATATAAATTGATATGTTTGTCACCATTTCTGAAGGAAATGTACCATTCAAATTTTAAATTTAGTAGAAGTGTTTAACATTTCCTATGTACTCATTTAAATATTTATACAAATTCTGTTCCACACACTACCACCAAATTATAATATTTATAGGTAAAAGATGGCTCAAATTACATTTTGAAGGAGTACATTAATTTAAACTTGAATGCGCAGTTTCAATTCAGCATTTTCTAGAGCAAAAATTGAAAGTATAATAAAATGATACATTTTAATTATAACTCAAAAAAGCATAGTGATGGCAATACTTGATAATGATTCAAGTCTATTTTGGAGCTATACAAGTACAAGCCATGCAAACATATTTAAACACATCTTTCCTACTATATATAAGATGTTAAGTAGTTTGCAGTATGTAAACACTATCAACCACAGTGTATTCAGTGTAATTAGGCTACAGAAGCGAACATTTAACAGAATATCTTAATTTATGCCTGAGAAAGGCAAGATGAAAACAAAAATCAGACGAACACCAGATTTCTTTGCATTCTCTTTGAAATAGACGTCAATATTTTTCAAAGTACAGACTGGACCACAATAATCAGACGCTATTGCCTTCAGGGCGTTGGAACTCCTAAGAGAAAAGAGAAAGTCTTTCCTTTCTGATCTTCACGGGATGGGCACCGCTGGGGCCCCTTGTGAGTTCAGCTTCATCCCATGCGCACGAATAGCAACAGTCAAGATCTTTCTCTCCTCCCTTACTTCCTCCTTCTCGTTAAGTCCTGTAGTTGTTGAATATAATTCTAAAATCAGAAAAGTCTCTGAAATAGTAGACCGTTGGTTATTTTTCTGTAGTTTCTGTCCATTTCATTACTGCCAATTTATAATTTTTCAGCCATCCTGGGTCCCATACAAAGGTCAAACGGAAAGGCAGCCGGTAGCCCGCGGACATCGTCATTTGACGTCCGTGTTGAGGCGTGATGAGTGAGCTGCTGTGGACACTGGGTGGACTTCGCAGCTTTAGTCAACGTATCTTCTCATCTCTGTCACTGTCACCTGGGCGTAACCATGGCAACACGTCTTAGTTTTCATAATTAAGGAGGTTTGACGGGATCATTTACAAAGAGCAATTCGTAGAGACGGGGAAAAAGCGGTCTCTTTCCCTGACCCAGAACAGCAGTCGGCTGCTGGTCTTCTGTTGATAAGAACTGGATTCACCCATGATCTCTAAAGGTTTGGGATGCTTGGGGACGGTGCCATCTGCGAGGTATTCAATGGATGACCCAACAGTTCAGTGACATCTGTGATTTAGTGGGTGTTTGAAATGTAACTTCTGCAGGGTTTTTAACTAAGGCCACACTAAGCCTGTTTTATTCATTAGGTGAACTCCAGAGCCTGTTTGTTAAATTCATTTTCGTGTAATCATGACCAGACTTAAACTTGGGATTAATGTGAAATAAGCACTTTTTTTGACAGTAGGGATATTTTTCAGTCTATATTATCAAATTTTTCCCTAGTAGGGTAGCATTTTATGTGTCTCTTGAGTGTCCTACAAACTCCCATTCTTAATGGTGTGTTCATGGTGAAATTGATGTGTGATTGCATCGGTACTCCATGTGCTATTATAATGTTTTAGGGTTGTAAACCATTTTTAAGCCTGTGTGTGTGTGTCTGTGAGTGTGTGTGTGTGGGTGTGTGTATATGAGAGACAGAGAGAGAGAGAGAGAGAGAGAGGGAGAATATGCCTAAGTCTAACTAGGGTAATATAGCACCACTAATTATATTGATCTAATTAATCTAATTAAATTGCAGCTAGATATAATTTTGTACATGTCATTTGTCTACATTAACATTATGTAAACCTATTCTGCCTGTCCATGCATTTTATATGCAGTATTTTCTTTAGTACCTCAAGGGCTTTGGGTGTTAGCAGGGTAGAATTCATTTCAACAGCTTAGTAAAACAAGATGTTGAAAGACCAGGAGAAATCAGAAGATGAGCAACAAAGGAAAGTGCACTTTCTGTCATTGCAAAAGATTTCAGAAAATTGAAAGTACAGATATATCCAGGAGAAAAACTCGGTTTCTCGCTCCCACTCCCCTACATACTTTTTTTGCTTGTCTTCATCGAGCCTAGAGCATCTCTTAGGATGGTCTTGGGTCTTATTGTCGTGGAAGGTATGGAATATATATGTATATACACATATGTATAACTGCACTGGATATGGAATGTATATGTGTGTATATATTCCATATATACATGTGTGTGCATATATGTACATATACACATATGTATAATTGTACTGGGTTACCATGTTTTAGATTATCTGTAGAAAAATTCAGAATATTTTAAACTAGACTTTAAAAATTAGAATGCTCCATTACGGAAAAAATGGCTGATGGGAATAATATAAAAGTTAATAAAATATTACAGGTATAAAAATAAATGGTAACACCGATAGAGGAATTACAATATATCAGAAATTGTTCTCTGAGTAGATACTAATCTATTAACACTCATGGTGACCCCATGAGACAAGTACTAATGTATTTCTCAGTTCACAAGTAAGGAAACTGAGGCACAGACTCTTCAACTTGCCACAGTCTTGGCTACTAGAGAGCCACAGAACTGCAATTTGAACCCAGGCAGTCTGACTTCAAAGTCCAAATCTGAGCTCTTCAATACCAACTTACATGTAGCCTCAAAACAAAACAAAATCCGTTCTTAAAATCCAGAATACCAGAACATTGAGACATTCTGCAAGTTTTCTTTAAATAAATTCCACCAGAGAATAAACCTACATAGTATATGCCTCTACCCTGAAAATTCAGAGTTTTAAGAACAGCTTCTGGTGGCAGGAGTGAGTAGGGATCAGCTGAATGAGGAATTTTTTTTGGTTTTAAAGTTACTGTGATTTGAAAAATAAAATTAAGTGGTCTCAATTTCTTATTCGTATGGAAATTACCTGGTCATTGTGGGAGCATGGGGGTGCCAGGGGAGGTTAAGTGTCAGCCCTGGGAGCTATAAAAAAAGAGTCAAGCACACGTTGAAGTCCGAACAGTTCTGCTAGATGTAACGATAACAGGAACAGATGACATAGGATACCCGCCTTGCAAATCAGTTCCTGAAGGAATGAAATAGCCTCGAAGGAAGTTAACGGAAGTCAGGAGCTCTATGAATTATGTAGGAAGGAAAAGAGACGGAAGTGTTTAGGTTGGAAAGCTGGCAGGGTAAACATTTCATTTGAAGTCTTGTTTTTCTTTGCTGATTGATGATGTTCATGGGAATTTGAGGAGTTCAGCTCTCACAGGGCTGCGACAAACAGAGACACGCCAGTGGTGTATCAGCTATCTACTGCTGCATAACAAACCAGCCAAAACCTAGTGGCTAAAAACAACAACCACTTGCTCAGCTCACGAATATGATGATCTTCTGCTCTGGGCCATCTTCCGCCCACTCAGGCTGGGCTGGTGTTGTATATGCAGTGGGCTGTGGATCCCATGGAGGCAGGAAGTGGTGGGGGACCTTATTCATGTACTGGTGGTCTGGGGGCTAGGCCAGGCATGATCGCACGACACTGGGCTCTCACAGACTGCAAATCATTTCTGCCACATTCTGTCTATCAAAGCAGGTCATTGGGTAACAGATTCTAGGTGTTAGAATATAGACTACACTTTTGATAGCAGTTGCTGCAAAGTATCGTGGCAGTTTTTGTTATCCACTCATTACAAATGATTCAGCAAAAGCACTAGAAGTGAATTTTCCTGAGGCAAGAGATTGTTCTGTAGCATAAGAGGTACTTCAGGTCAACAGTAAATGAATCGATCGATAGATCAATCAATCCAACTTAGTTTATATTGAATAAAATCAATGGAAATCTATGGGGTTTACCTCTTCAGTATGCTTTCTTCTGATATGAAGATTTCTATTTTGAGGAATTTCTTCTGGTTGTGCCTTGGGAGTACTATCTGGCCCCAATTTCTAGTTTTTATTAGAATGTTTTGACACCATCCTCTTTTTCCCAAAGTGGGACATTTCCCATGCATGATGATAAAATCTTAGCATTCCTATGGTCATAGGGACTTTTTTATGGTTCAGTTCAGAAAATAGCCCAAGCTAGACAAGTCAGAGTTAATGCAAGGATGCTTGTTGAAACTATGGAATAAGCAATACTTTCTACTGAGTTTGATAAGATGGTGGAAGATGAGCTTGCTGCATGAAGGGAAGGCCTGCCTAAGAACAGAGAGTAAGGAAGATTCAGGTCCTAACCAGATTGCATATTTGGACTCATAGTTCCTCATGCCTGTCTCTTGATATTTTCTGTTAGAGGAGCCGACACACTTCTTCTTGATGCTTGGGCCAGTACAATTTCAGTTTCTGTCGCTTGCAAATACAAATCCTAATACATGAGAAATAAAAGGTAAGACAAGGAGAGAAAGGACCCAAATAAGCTCAATTAGAAATGAGAAAGATATTACAACTGATACCACAAATACATAATATCTATGAATACTATGAAAATCTCTGTGCACATAAACTTGAAAACATAGATGAAATGGAAAAATTCCTGGAAACACACAATTTTCCAAGACTCAGTAAGGAAGAAATAGAACTCCCAAACAGACCAATAATGAGCAATGATATTGAAGCAGTAAGAAAAACATCTTCCAACCAAAAAAAACCTCAGACCAGACCACATGGATTCACAGCTGAATTTTACCAGACCTACAAATAACAGTTGGTACCCACACTGCAGAAATTATTCCATAACATCAAGAAGGAAGGAATCCTCCTCAGCTCATTCTACAAAGCCAGTATCGCCTTGATACCAAAGCCAGGAAAGGACACAACATAAAAAGAAGACTACAGGCCAATATCCCTTATAAATATACATGTAAAAATCCTCAATAAAATTCTATCAAACCGAATTCAACAGCACATTGAAAACACAATCCATTATGACCAAGTGGGCTTCATCCCAGGGATGCAAAGATGGTTCAACATATGAAAATCAGTAAATGTAATTCACCACACAAAGAGAAGTAAAAACAAAGATCACATGATCATCTCAATAGATGCAGGAAAAGCATTTGACAAAATTTAGCACCTTTTCATGATAAAAAACCTTAAAAAATTAGGCATAGAAGGAACATATCTCAAAATTATAAAAGTCATATATGACAAACCACAGCCAACATCATACTGAATGAGGAAACATTAAAAGCATTCCCACTAAGAATGGGAACAAAACAAGGGTGCCCACTGTCACACTTCTATTGAACATAGTGCTGGAAGTCCTAGCCAGAACAATCAGACAAGAGAAGGAAATAAATGGCATCCAAATCAGGAAAGAGGATGTCAAACTATCACTTTTTGCTGATGTTATGATGTTAAATCTAGAAAACCCCAAAGACTCCACCAAGAGACTCCTGGAATTGATAAATAAATTTAGCAAAGTCTCAGGTTATAAAATCAATGTACATAAAACAGTAGCATTTCTATATACCAATAACAGCAATAACAGTCAAGCTGAGAGTCAAATCAAAGACTCAATACCATTCACAATAGCCACAAAGAAAATAAAGTACTTAGGAATATATTTAACCAAAGCGGTGAAAGATCTCTCTAAAGAGAACTACAAAACACTGAGTAAAGAAATTGCAGACAACACAAATGGGAAAACATGTCATGCTCATGGATAGGTAGAATCAACATTGTTAAAATGTCCATACTACCCAAAGTGATTTACAGATTCAATGTAATCCCCATCAAAACACCAATGTCATATTTCACATATCTAGAAAAAATAATTCTATGCTTTGTTTGGAACCAGAAGAGAGCCTGAGTAGTCAAAGTATTCTTAAGCAAAAAGAACAAATCTGGAAGCATTACTTTACCAGACTTCAAGCTATACTACAAGGCTATAGTAACCAAGACAGCATCATAGTGGCACAAAAATAGAGACATAGACCATGGAACAGTACAGAGAACCCCAGATATAAAACTATCCACATACAGCTAGCTGGTCTTTGACAAAGCAGACAACAATGTACACTGGGGAAAAGAATCCCTATTCAATAAATAATGTTGGGAAAATTGGATAGCTACATGCAGGAGAATGAAATAGGACCCGTATCTCTCACCACTTATTAAAATTAATTCAAAATGGATAGAGGACTTGAATATAAGGCATGAAACCATAAGAATTCTAGAAGAATATATTGGAAAAACTCTTTAAGATATTGGCCTTGGCAAACATTTCGAAGAGGACCCCAGTGGCAATCATAGCAACAACAAAAATAAATAAATGGGACTTGGTTAAATTAAAAAGCTTCTGCTCAGCTAAGGAAATAATCAACAGAGCAAATAGACAACCTACATAATGGGAGAAAATACAAGCTATGCATCCAAATAAAGGACTAATAATCAGACTCTACAAGGAACTCAAGCATATCAGTAGGAAAAAAAATCAAACAACCCCATCAAAAAGTGAACAAAAGACATAAACAAAAGCTTCTCAAAAGAAGATAGACAAATGGCCAATAAACATATGAAAAAATGGTCAATGTCACTAATCCTCTGGGAAATACAAACTAAAACCACAATGAGATATCACCTTATCCCAGTCAATATGGCTTTTATTAAAAAACCCCAAAACAATAGATGCTGGCATGGATGCAGAGAGAAAGGAACACTTATACACCACTGATGGGACTGCAAATTAGTACAACCCCTATGGAAAACAGTATGGTGATTCCTCAAAGTGCTAAAAAATCAACCTACCATTAGATCCAGCAATCCCACTACTGGGTATTTATGCAAAGGAAAAGAAGTCATTTTATCAAAAAGACACTTGCACTCAAATGTTTATTGCAGGAAATTTGTGATTGCAAAGATTTGGAAACAACCCAAGTGCCCATCATTCATGAGTGGATTAACAAAATGTGGTATATGTCTACTGTGGAATACCACTCAGCCATGAAGAAGGATGAATTAAGTCCTTTTGCAACAATTTGGATGGAACTGGAGACCATTATCATAAGTGAGGTCTCTAAAGAATGGAAAAAAAACCGACTACGTGTACTCACTATTAAATTGGAACTAATTGATGAGCACACATGTGCACAGAGGGAAGTAAAACTCAGGGGGAATCAAGCAGGGGAGAGGGGGGGAGGTGGGGGTTGGCAAAACCCTACCTAACGGGTACAATGCACACTATCTGGGTGATGGGCACACTTATAACCCTGACTCAACCATAACAAGATTGATACAAGTAACTCAAAACATTTGTACTCCTGTAATATTTTGAAAAAATAAGAATGATTAAAAAAGTGGACACTTAGACAAGAAAAAAATTAGATGAGACTGTGGCATGGAACTGTATGAATAGTGCCAGGAAATGTCAAAGACATTTTAGATATGTTCAGAGAAAAGAAATTTGGGTACAAAGAGGCTTGTAGCTTGGAGCCAGTGACATAGAAAAAGCAAAACATCTCTATATCTATTTTGCCGTTGTCTTCTCTGACAAGGAGAATAATTCTCAAACTGAAAAGGGTAAAAATAAATGTGGCTTCAGTGTAGCTGAAATGAGGCTTCAGGTAGCCTTGTGAAGGAACTGACAAGGAGCACCTGGCAACCCTAAAGTTTGATGTCATGTGTGTACCCCTGGACGTCAGGGACCTGACAGGAGGAGATGCACTGTGTTCGGTCCTACCCTTGAGGGAGACCCGGGGCACGGTGGGGCGGGGCTGGGTGGAAGGCGGTATGCAAATATTCTGGTTTTCAAAAGGAGTAATGAGGAAGGCAGAGTTTATTACACAAGGATTGGTGAACTGGATTTCAATCCTGAGCAAATTCCATAATGAATTTTTAAAGGGTCTGTAAATACATAGGATAAGATTTCATGGCAGGGAACCATAGGAAGTTTGTGAAGAACAAACAATACTGGATTAAATTTAATTCCTTTGCTAAAGGGATTATGGAAACTGAAAGACCAAGAGAATTCAGGAGGAGTGTTCTCTCCACGCCAGGAAACCATTTACGTAGCCTTAGTGGGTGTGTTGGAGTCAGGGGAAGGGTGGAAACTGCTTCCCAGGGAGACGAGCTCCATCAGGTGATTAGTGACTGACTGAGTGTGTGGCCGAGATGAAGGAGCACCCCATGGTTTCCATCTTCCTCCTCTTCCTTCAGCCACAGATCACCCTACCACTTTGCCATCCACCCAGCTGGAGGACGCATGTTCTGGCTCCCTGCAGTGGGCTGAGATCATGTGACAAAGTCACAGTCAACAGGGCGTAAAAGGACGTCGTGTGAGCAAACTCCCTGTCACCTCCTTAGACAGGGAAATGTTTGCTCTTAACCTCCTCTTTCCACGGTGGGAACACAGAGGTGATCAGGTGAGCCATCTTTGACCCAGCTAATGGGACGACGCGGCCAGACAGGAGGAACCTGTCCACCGCGTGCTTTCATGGAGAGAGGTGTTCCTTGCACCGGGATTACCTGCCCCTCCCTGAACTATTTACGGTAGTCCCTCCTTACCTGCAGTTTCCCTCTCTGAGGTTTCAGGTACCCACGGTGAACCGCAGTTGGAAAATATTAAACGGAAAATAGCAGAAATAAGCAATTGATAGGTTTTAAATTGTGCACTGTTGTGGGTGACATGATGAAATCTCGCAGTGTCCGGTTCCGTCCTGCCTGGGACGTGAATCACCCCTGCGTCCGGTGTATCCAGGCTGTCGTGCTCCCTGCCTGCTGTCTCGATTGCCAGGTCGACCGTCGCAAGATCGCAGTGATTGTGTTCAAGTAACCCCAATGTGCCGGAGTAGTGATGCTGGAAACTAGGATATGCCAAAGAGAAGCCAAATATACACCAAAGCGAAGTTGTTAACCTCTTATTGGGGCTAACTTATATATTAAACTTTATCGAAGGTATGTGTGTACAGGGCAAATGTGTTACATATAGGAGGAACCTATCTCCCAAAGATAAGAGGAACCTCTGTATTTAAAGATAAAACACTCCTTATTTCTTTCAGCCACTAAATCATATTGTTAAAACAGCTTCACTTGTACGTGTGCTAAATCAAGTGTCTTAGAAATTTTCAGAAATCAGGCTTATTAAGTAAACTAATACATGTGTACTGAAAGAACATGTATGTAAAATATATTGATATTAACTTTCTGAGTTATCTGCTGTAAGACCATAAGGCTTTGCCTTATTTATATATTTTTAATGGGTTGGTGTAGAAGTTAAAGCAATGCATGATGGATAATAGAATTCAAATACAAAAAAAGAGCTCAAAAATTTGGAGCAATAAGCTGAATTAGACCTATTCACTTTAAAAGAAACATAAAGTTCATTGATACAATTAAAGTACATCACAAGCAAAGAAGGAAGAAATACTATGTGAGAGCAGATATTTCAACAGCAGCAATAACAATGACACCACAAATCCTCAAACAAGTCCAAAATGGAATTTGGCTATTGGGAGGGGGGAAAAAAAAGAGCATTTGGCCTTCATTAACGGAAGGATCCTGTCTAGAACAATGGAAGGGATGTTTCTCAATGTGCGCTGGGATTTAGATTTCAGAAGAGAGATGAATGTCAAAAACAAACAAACCCTGGAATATGGTTACAGTTCTATGAAAATGGAATAAAATGTCCAAGAGACAGGGATTTCCTCATTCCCCAGCTGCGGAGTCATCTGGAAGCTCCTTGGTGTTAAACATTGGTGCTGACGACTCCATCAGAGATTGGGACCGGCCACTCCAGGCTTAGGCTGCAGCTCCGAGAGTCTGATCCCCAAGCACAAGGCAGGAAGGACTGCGGGAGAAGACATTTGAAGTTACTACCCTGACCCAGGCAAAGACATTGTATGCTACAGTCGGGTGTTCCCAGTGGGGTCATGGGCTGTATAGAGTTGTTCCTGCTATCTTTTCCTGTCTAAGAAACTTGCCCCAAAATCTAGTCCTTTAAAGCAACAGTCATTTTATTACATCTCGTGACAGCGTGCTCAGTGGCATTTAGGTGGCCAGGACAGTACAGGGGACCCAAGACAGCTTCAGTCCCATGTCTGGCACCTCGGTGAAGATGCCCTGGGCCCTTCTTCACGCACTCTCTGCGCCTCCCTGCCTGGCCTCTGCGGCCGAGCCATCGGGTTTCTTATGTAGTGGCTCGGCGTCCAGCACACCGCGCGGAGTCGCGGCAGGCTGGTCTGGAAGCGGCCGGGCATCGGTCCATCCTCCGCCGTTTGCCAGGGCACACCCCAGCTGCAAAAGGAGGGGAAATAGAAATCGCTTCCAAACGAGAGGAGTATCAAAGGATTTGTGGCCGTATTTAATTTACCACTGAGGTCAGGAGAATGAACATTAAGAAAGAGTTATTAGCCTCCAGTGATTAAGAAATCTGGGGACTTTTGAGAGACTGGTTTCAGAAGAGTGTGCATTAAAAGTCACATCCCAAGATATTCTTCTAGAAATTAGAGCTAGTGGGAGTAGACTCTTCTTTTGAGGAGCAAGATCAGGCCATATTTTGTGTTCTTAAAGAATTATTAGAAATCTGAGAAGTAAACATCCGTTCAAGTAGGAAGGGGCTTGTGGGTTAGAATATTCTTATATTAAAGCCATCCGGTTACATTTTCATTTGTACAATCTTAAGAGTACACTGTATATTGTCATAGTCCAGAGGTTAGCACGGCTTCTATGGTAGAGAGATTACTGAGAAACCCCTGCTTTGATTCAGAAAATAAGTAAATTATCCTTCTTATTTTTTATATAAATTTGAAACACATGTATCCAAACATTCTAACAACATACAGGATGCAATTGGTTTGATCCTGCAAGCCTCAGTGAAACATGATTATTTCTACACTCAGTTTATGGTAGAACTGTTCAGAGACTAGATAGAAAAATATTGCTTGTATATTTCTTCAGCTGGAAATATGCATTTGTTATTTAACTGTTAGTCAGCTGAGGTGTATTAATTTTGTCCGTATAATCACAATATTTAAGAATGCTTTCACTCTTTTGCAAAAGCCTGTTTAGAGAAATTCTCTTTCTCTACCATTGGTTATTTCTCTGCATATGCTAGCATCCAATAAAGACACTTATTTTAGGTGCAATGAATGTTTCATCCTTACAAATTTTTTTTTATTTTCTTGGTAAAATGTTGTGAATTTGTCTCAAACTCAACATTGGAAATAGGAAACTCCAGAATATAGCCAGGATCACTGAGGCGGCTAAGCAATTGACACTTTTACTCCTTCCTTGAGAGAAAGATGACCCATGACAGGGAAATTTCTTGTATTTGGGGAAAAAGATCAGATTGGCAGGGAGATGGGTATGACTTTTCTTATTTTATATAATCAAATCTGGCAGCTCTCCAAAGAGTTGAAGGTAAACGTAACAGAACATTGACTTTTATTATTATTTTTAATTCAGCTAAAGTTAATCTTGATAATTATTTTCATTCCTTAAAGAAAAGATGATAGTAACAGAGAAGCTCTGATACTAAAGACGCCGGCTACTCCCATTGTGCAGACGTGGAAAGACTCAATTTGAAGTCGTGTTTGCACAAAGCTGCTATTTCAGAAGTGCAAGCACTAGTGCTTGAATCTGACGTGTTGACTTGTCAAACTAAACACTTTGTTTTTTTACACAAAGATTTTCTTTTGTGGGGCTCTAGTTTTGGAGCCATAGATTTTTTTTCCACATTGTATGCTGATTGCATCCCTAACGTGGCGACCTTCGCTTTCTCTTAGATATTCAGACACAAAAGATACGAAGGAAGAGTGGCTCATTGGCTATGATCAGATTGCCCAGCCTGGAGAGACCCATGCAAGTAAGAATGAGGGAAGCCCAAGAAGCTGAATCTTTCTAATCCCGAAAACAGGAACTCGGTAAAACAAATGCTGAATAGTATTGTCTGTTTTAAAACTGCTTTCTGTTTCTGTGGCTGCTTGATTTAGCAGGCTTCCTGGGTGGCAGAATCGGTAATGCGCTGCAGAATGGAGCCTCTATATCTCATGAGAGGGTAAAAGGGTAAATATATGAGGCAAGAGGTTGGGCTGGCTCTCACAGTGGAGAGAAGAAATCTGTTCCTGGCATTTTAATGTCATCAGATTAACTAAATGGGTGGCTCTGATTTCATGCCTGGCTTATAAGTAGTCTTGGAAATAATGTCATATAATGAGTGGTCAACAAACATTTGTTGAATTGACCTGAATGGAAAACATTATTAATAAACATAACTTGGGTGGTCTTATTGGCTACTGCTCAATTCATTATGTATCACAGACAGTCACTGTAGGCGATCCCTCCCCAAATACTAGTTGCTTATAAAAGCTAAACTGTTTGATTTGGAAAAAAATTGCTACTCACATCTGCAATATATTTTAATTAAAGAAAGTGCTTTTATGTACTTTGTATCATTCAAAATAAAAGTACATCATTAAAGTCAGCATTATAAAAAAGAAAATCACACCATTCCTTTTAGCTCTATGAAGGAATTTGTGCAAGACTAATGATACCACTTGAAAACAACTAGAAAATGCAGAAAAATACAAATAAAACAAAACAAGTTAACTGGTAACTCAGCGTCCTTGTCAGCATTTGTATTGTAAATTGTTTGGATTTTACCCATTCTCAGAGAGGTCTAGGGGTATCTCGCCATTATAATTTGCGATTTTCTAACAACATAATTTTGAAGATCTCATATGTTTGCCATTTGTATGTATTTTTAGGTGAGATGTCTGCACAGATCTCTAGTCCATTTGTTAATTGAGGTGTTTCTCATTGTTGAGTTTTAAGTATTCTTTGTATATTTTGATTATAAGTCCTTTCACAGAGAAGTATTTGGTAAATATTCCCCCCCACCCCAACCCTGCTGTCTGTGGCTTGTCTTTACATTTTCTTATCAGTGTCTTTTGCAGAATAAAAGTTTTCAGTTGTAATGAGTGAAAACAAATGATCATTTCTTCATGGATTATGCTTTAGTTGTGTCTAAAACCTCATCAACAAACCTAATAACACCTAGATTTTCTCCTTTTGTCTTCTAGAAGTTCCTAGTTGCATGTTTTACATTTAAATATAGTATCAATTTTGAGTTCATATTTGTGAAGAATGTAAGGTCTGTGTCTAGATTTTCTTTTTTTGCATATGGATGTCCAGTTGTTCCAACACCATCTGCTGAAAAGACTATCCTTCCTCTACTGATTGGTCTCTTCCCCTTGGCCAAAGACCAGTTGTCTGCATCTATGTGGCTCTATTTCTGGACACCTATTCCGTCCCATTGATCTCCTTGTGTATTCTTTCACCGTCGCCACACCGTTTTGATTACTGTAACTCGATGCAAAGTTTTGAAGTCGGGCGGTATGGGTTTTCCAACTTTATTCTTCAGTTTTCTGTTGACGATTCTAGGTCTTTTGCCTCTCCATGTAAATTTTAAGATCAGTTTTTTGATATCCACAAAATAGCCTGATGGGATTTTGGTTGAGATTTCATTGAATCTATATATCTATCACATTAGGGAAAATTGACAACGGGATCGAATCTTTTTATCCATGTACGTGGAATAGTGCTCCATTTATTTAGGTCTGCCTTAATTTCTTTTCTCAGAGTTTTTGTAGTTATCCTTATATAGACCCTATATATATTATGCTAGATTTATACCTAAGTATTTCATTTTTTTTTTTTAGTGCTGACATAAATGGTATTGTGTTTTCAATTTTAAATTCCACTTGTTCATTGCTGGTATGTAGGAACACAATAGACTTGTGTATTAACCTGCACACCACAATCTTTTTATGATTGTTTACTGGTTCTAGGAGTTTTTTTATTTTTTTATTTTTTAAGGATTTTCTACATAGAAAATAATGACCATGTCATCTGTGAGTGAAGACACTTTTACTTCTTCTTTACCGATCGGTATGCTTTTTGTTTCCTTTTAATCTTACGACATCAGCTAATACCACCAGCGTGGCGTGGAGCAGGCGTGGTGAGCGCAGATCTGGGCCTTGCTTCCGGCCTGAGGGGAAGATTTGCTGCATTACCATTAAGCACAATATCATCTGCTGGTTTCTGTAGCCGTTCTTTATCAAGTTGAAGTTCCCTCCCATTCTTAATTTGCTGCGAGATTTTAATCGTAGGCCTGTTCAATTTTGTCAAGTGCGTTTTTCCGCACTAACGTGATCTGTGGGTTTTTCTGCCTCAGCCTGTTGGTGCCGTGGGGCACACTGGCTTCAGTCGCTGAACCGGACTTGCACACCGGAAGTGAAACCCCGTCGGTCATGGTGAGTAATTCTCTTCATACGTGGTTAGATTCCATTTGCTAATATTTTGGTCAGGACTTTTGCATTTGTGTTCATTAGCAACGTTGCCTGTCGTCAAAGGAAGCCACGAGCCAGCCGGGATTCAGGCAGTGAGGAAGGAGTCCCTGCCCCTGGACAGGGGACAGCAAAGTCACGTGGCACGGGGGACGGACACAGGGAGGTAGGCATTACCATCTGTTTGTTTAAAGTAATTTTGTCAAAATCCAAATAGTGATTTCATTTGAATCTGACAAAATGACTCTAAAACTCATCTTAAGTATTAAAACTAAAATAGTTTTAAAATTTTAAAAAGAGTTATGAGGAAATCAGGCTCATCAGTTATTAAAATTCATGAAATAATTATGAAAATGATGTGTTATGAGAGTAAACAGGCAGCTACTAGGAGAGAACAGATAACTCAGAGGTAGAGTACAATTTATGTAAAAACTTAAGCTATAAATATTTTAGGAAAAGTAACCCATATCAGTGGTTAGATATGGATTATACAATACCGTTGAGAAATTTGATTGGATATTTAGAAAACAAGTCAGATTGTCACAAAACACTATATAACAAACTGGATTCCAGATACATTAAAAAAGTTAAATAAATAAATAAATCTAAAAAAGTAACTATATATTTTATCTCTTGATGTTGAAAAGTTTTCTAAGCTTAAAAACAATATAATAGACACAGAAAAATATATATATTGACTAACTAAAAATATAAAAACATGCATATACTAAAAGAATAAAAATTGAATGAAACAACTTCAAAGATTTAATAGTAGCAAAGGAGCAATAACCGTACTATATAAAGAAATTACGCAATCAATTAGAAAAAACATTTTAAAACATAGTAGATAAATGGATGAAGCACATGGAAAACCCCCACATTCTACTAACAAACATATGGGCAAAATTCAATTATTATAATATTATAACATACAATTTTACAAGTATCTCCAAAAACTGATCACACAATGCTGGTGAATATCTGGTAAATCATTGTCAAACATTGCTGGGCAGAAAAAAAGATGTTTCAATTCTGCTGGAAAACAATTTGGCAACATGTATCAACAGCCTTCGACCTAGGATCCTTTGAAGTAATTTTGCTTAGGTCAAAATTTGACCTCATTTTGCTTTTTCTATTTTTTTTATTTCTATAAATCCTAGGAAACTACCCAAAAATATGGGGAAAGTTTTATGGATAATAATGTTCACAATGTCAAAAAAGCCACTGAAAACCATTTAAGTGGCCCAAAGTAACAGAGCATGGAGAACAAACCAGGGCACGTTGTAGAGTACTAATTCGTCACCTCCCACACTTATAAGGCATCTTATATGATTTGAGAAGATCACAGTGTCCGAAGTCCAGCCGCTGCATAGGGCCAGCTAGTGCGCTTCCTGCACTGTCTTTGTCTCCCGTCTGGCTTCCCTATTGTCCAACATGACCATGGGTCACTTCTAGAGCAAGAAGAACATGCTTAGGTTTGGGGAAGAATGAAGCAAGCTCCCTGGGTTGTCCGTGTGGGTTGGCCTGTTCTCCAGCTCAGGCAGGTTGGACACCGGAGGACCATCCCACTCTAAGGTCTCCCACATGTCCCCAGGATCAAGGACAGAGCCTGCCATGTGCTGCCACTGGCGCTGATTCTCAGGGGGTTTGTTGGCACTAAATGCTTGGGATTATTTCTTCAAATTACAGCAATCAAGGCATCATTTTGAGACCTGCACTAAAATACTGCATCGGGTTCTCACTTGTCGCCATGGGAGCCGTGGGCTTCCCTGTGATGTGTGTGTCTGAGTGTGGGCCTGTTGAGGCTGATAGAGCAGTCATTCTTCCCCGCGGACCTTTGATCTGTTGAAAGGTGACTACAAAGCCAGAGCCAAGGGCCCTGCGCAAGGAGAGCTCACGGCGTGCGTGTGTGTGCGCAGACGCGGGTCCCGGGGCCGCTTTGCAGAGCGTGTAACAGCTAATTGGGCCTGTTAGGGTCAGCAATTAGCTTGGAGCTATTCAGAACTTCTGACAGGGCCACCTTTATCTGCAAACCAGCTCTTCACCGAACAATACGCCGCAGCCAGCCAGGGAGACGTCCCGCGCGGCTCAGAGCGGGAGACGAGTGTCAGGGAGACAGAGCTGTCCCTGGGCTGTGGGATTATTATATCATCCTCAGACGTCGAGCCCAGAGACTTCCTGGGCTCTGTCAGGGTGCTACATGTCAATCCCCAAGTGAGAGAACATCATTTTCTATCATGTCCATCGCTAAGTTGTTGTTGTTGTTGTTGTTTTTAACTAAAAATTCCCTATTGGAAAACTAAGGGTTATATTTTTTTCAGTGAAAAGAATATAAAAATATTTCACTTCAAACATAATCCGCCGGTGTTGTTTTAAAGGTTAATAGGAGCGGAGTTTGGAAACTAAAACTTGGAAAAGTCGTATCTGGGCAGTCTGAGTATTTTCCTCCTGCTTCTGATAAGAGGATCGTGCACCTTCGCGTCACACCGGCAACCTCTTTTCAGACCTTACTATCTGCGCTTGTAGTCCAAGGAAGGAAACCGTTGTCCTTTTCAAAACAACCCTTTCTTCAGTTAAGAAACTAGCTTTTTACAAAGTTACCTTTCTCTTGCTTCATGGCCGAGTCGTAGCTATATTTTAAAATTTATTTTTATTTCATTTTCTTCAGTCATTTATTTTTATTTTTATTTTTTTTTATTTATTTGTTTTTTGGTGTGGGCAGTGGGTCAGCTCACCCCCACGAGGCTGGGCTCCCTGAGGAAGAAGCCCCCGTCCTTGGAATCCTGGTCACTGTCAGGGGTCCTTCGCATCTGACCTTGGAGCTCAGCACTGGGGGTCAGCCCCAGCGGGCCCCCTGCCCGCCTCTGCCCAGGGACTCTCACCAGCCTGGGTCTGTCCTTCCCCGAGAAGCCCCTCTCGTGTCTGTGGCTGACAGCTCTGTAATTCCAGCATTATTTTAATGCAACGTGAGTGCCTTATGTATTTATGCGCCTTCGTTTCCCATCTGCTTTTTAGGAGACTTGATTTTTACCTGTCTCTGCTGGATTTCAGTCGTTTGCTCCCTTTCTTTTTTTCTATTTTTTTTTTTCTGTTGTCCCCTCAGCTGTTCCCCATCCTTGATGGGAAAAGACAAGGCACTCCCACGAAACGCTCTCTGGCCTCTCAGCCCTTCTCGGTGAGGAAGCCTGTCGTGCAAGAGTCGGACGGCTGGACTCGCACGGCCCCGCCAGTCAAGCTGCCCGGCACGGTGCCCGCACGGGATCGGGGCTGAGTTGACTTTGCCAGTGCCCCGTGGGCAGGGGAAGCCGGGTATGAGCCCCTCGTGGGGTTCAGGGGTCTCCTTCAAGAGCATAAGAGCAGGCTGACGGATGAGGTCTACGAATATGCTCATTCTCTCCTGTGGCAGCCCCTCCCCCAGGGGCGTCATTACCCAGGGGAGAGGGCTGTGGGGGTAGGGAGCAGATTTCATGGGCAAATTTACTTGCAATGAAGAGACTTTTCTATGCGTCACTAATTTTGCACCAAGAAACTAGCATTTCCCATCCTGCAAAAAGTTTACAGGCTTTTTTGGTGATCGCGTTTCTGCACTGTTGAGCTGACAGCTAAAATCTGTCCCCCGCCTGTGTGTGATGTCGGCTGAGGGCCAGCCTGGCAGTCAACGACAGGGGAGAAGGGAACAGCTAGGGGGAAAAAACGAGGCATTGTATGATTGCGACCAGCCCAGCTGAAACTGCGTGTCATGTGTCAAAACCCCCACGGCCTGGCAGATCTCCGTGGACACAGCTTTGCCGCCCGTGACACATCTAAAGGCTTGTGGGATGCCAGCCCGCACCTGGAGCTCTCCCAGCTGACATGCCACCAGAGAGCGGGAACGGGCCTTTCCGAGGCCGAGACTGTGGCGACACCGGGAAACAGGCTCAGCTGTAGACAGTCAGGTCCACCAAGAGTTCCTTCTAAAGTCTGGACACGACTGGGACATGCAGACAGGCACCAACTGACAGACGAGCAACCCTCCCCCGGCTCGGGGCTGTTCCCTTGTTTACCGCGCTTGTTGGACTCAAGGGAAGACTCTCTAAAGGCGCCTGCGTGGCATGTCCTAAGCAGCAGGTCTGCCGGGCACCTCTGTGTCACTCCTGCAGGGTGGAAGGTGGCAGGGAGGGACAGGAAAGCATGAGGCACAAAGAGAAGGAGCCACGGTGAAAACAAAGCCGGGAGCGCAGTGGTGCCAGTCCGAAAGGTTGCAGTTGCCACGGCCGGTAAGCTCTGCTTCATTCTCGCGATTGTGAAATAAAACATTAGACAGCTTTCGTGACTGTAGGAGAACTGATGACTGTCTATTTCCATTTATTTCCTGTTCTTCTAAGTAAAAATTTTAATAAATACGGTGCACTTAAAAGAACCAGCATATTTTTGGCTCGTATTTATGGACAGTAAATGTTTAAAGACACAGCGTTTTTATTGATAAAGTAGAGAAAAATAACTGGAGAGAAAGTTTCCACTCTTTAAATAATTCAGAGCACACAGGGGAAGAACAGAGAGTCCGGGGCTCCGGGCTCAGAGCAGCAGGGGTACAGGCCCCTCCTGGTGAAAGGTGAAGTGAGAACGTGTAGACGCTGTCCCCATGAGATTGCAAACTGCAAGGCCACAGGGGCGGAGTCCACGGCCGCGCAGGCCACTTGGCGCCGTGTGGGGAGTGGCGAGAACTCACTTTCCGGCACTTCACTGTGGCACCTGCTTCTGCTGCCTGACCATGGTGAACAGTGGCTCGAAATGGTCACTTTGCATCCTGATCCAACCCGTCCCCAGGCCAGTAGCCAGCAGAATCGGTCCACGCACACCACAGTCGCTTGACAGGAGAGAACACATCCACTGACGCCAAGTCCTCCCTACGCATGACGGCGAGAGATGCATTGAGGATATTTTCTCCAAAGAGTATCGCTTTTGGACTCTTCTTTACCAATCACAGTCATTTTTGCTCTTGTCCGGTAGCAAAATTCTGTGGTCCCTTGTTCTATTTAAGATATAAACTTTGTATAATATATATGTATATATATACCTGCATCTATAATATATTTATGTGCATGCATATGTGTGTATATACATTTATTTAATTCTGAATTAAATTAATTTTGAGTATTTTTAACATTCTAGATTTGTTTTTAAAATGCCAATTTGAAAAAATTGCAATTTAGTTATCATCTTTTTTTTAATTGTTATATTTTTTATTTCCCAGGACCTTGATTGATAAGGTTTTTTTCATATATTAAAGTAGATAATGAATTTGTCAAAAGTCTTTCAACATTCTTGCATTTGCTATTGACATTCTATTTTTGTTTACGATGGGTTTTTTTGGGGGAGGGAAACTAATTAAAAACCTTGCAACCAAATGTTTATACTATTTTATTATTTCGTCCTTTGCTTTTATGATAAAAAGCTCTTTTCTACTCTGAAATCTTCCAGCTGTTTTAAGTTGTTATATCTTTCTTTTCTTGGTTTACAATGAACTATTTAGTCCTTTGGTTTACTATGGTGTATGGTTTGGGAGAGGTACAAACTACTTTCATTCCACTATATAATTAACAAATTATCCCTTCAAAGATTAGAAGTGAGAGCCTTATTTAATGCTACGGGATATGGAGATTCCATTCTGTCTGGTCCGTGTGCCTGACCAGCCTTAAGTCTATTCTTGGACGTTTGGCAAAGTTAGCTGTAGGCCTCCCCCATAGTCTTGTTTTTCAAACTATTCTATATATTTTTACCAATTTATTATTCTACAGGTAATTTGGAATTTTGATTGCCATTGCTTTAATTTGTGGAGAAACGGTATCTTATTTTAAATATTCACTCATTCCATAGAGAAATCCTAACTGTGTGTTTTATTTATTCAAGATTTCTTATGTATTTCAGGGTTTTTTAAAACCTTGAAAAATTTTTAAAAATTGTGTTTTATTTCTTGGTAGCATGTTTTGATTGAAATTGTGACAGGGAATTTTTTTTCACTTATATTTTCTGCTAATATATTTGTGGCAGTAGGGAAAGATTTATTTTTATACATTTATTTTATTATTTGTCACCTTATTGAACCCATTCATTACCCATAAATTCTTTTTCCCCTTTTTATATTTGGTTGATATCCTGGAATTTAGTTATTGAATAAATATATAGTAAGTAACTATCTCAATAAATGGATATTTATATTAATTCTCATAATAATTGTATTTGATCAAATCCACTAGTTGTATCTCATTTCTTTTTATTGTGTTAAACCATCAATAAAGTTTCTGTAACACCGTTAAATAAGCAGATGTCTAGTCCAGGGGCTTATTTTAAATGCACTGTCTCCGGTTTTCCCCCATAGAGTATATAGACCGCTTGTTTGGTGTAATTATATTCCTAATATTAAGGAAATATATTTTCAGTCCTGTTTTAAAAAGAGAATTCTGGGAGAAAAGATGCCTTTCATCGTGACATTCTATGATCTTCTGCTCTATTTATGTCTTTGCTTATATGCTTGTTGTTTATCTTCCTTAACTAGAACGTAAGCTCCTTGAATGCAGGGGATCAGTTTGGCTCACTCCTGAACCCCCTGTGCCCTGTGAACGACTAAGAAATTAGAAATTCCATCCACTCCAATGTGTTGGGAAACCTTTCAGAAAGCATGAGGACTTCCTGTTCTCACAATAGAAAAAAATCTGTAGTTAGAAACAGCTTCCAAATTATTTCTTTAATAATCATTTCAATTTTACTATTTGAAGATTTTCTCTTGATTTGTAAGCCAACTTTGGTAATTTTCTTCTGGAGAACAATTCATTTTATAAAAAACTTCATCATTGTTAATGTAAAAATTTCTTAAAAATTATTCTTAATGGTTCAAAATATTTATCTATCTATAGTAAGGACTCCTTTCTTAATGCTAATTTCCTATAGTTATGGGTTTAATCTCTTAGTATCTTGATTCTATCTATTAAAACTCTGTCTATGCATTTGGTTATTTTGAGAAATTAATTCTTGAAGGTAACTAAGAAAGTACAAATATTTTTGTCCTAGTTTCTGATTCATTGAGCTTTGCTTTTATCTTTCTTTCCTTTCTCTTTTTCTCTCTTTAAAACCTACTGAGTTTAACATTTAAATGATTTATTTTCACCTTTTCTTAAAAAAAAGTTTAAAAATTAATATGCTATCCCCATAAGTTTCCCTTTGATTGTATCTTTGACAAACTGGCATGAACTTTTTATTATCATTAGTTTTAAATACCAAGTGATTATTTGATTTCTTCTTAACCTGGGTTATTTAATTATTTTCTAACCAGATTGTTGAATTTTATTAAAGCTTTGTTATTTATTTCTAAAATTATTGCCTCATGACCAGAGAATGTTGTATAATCTTGAACATTTTTAAGTCTCTTGAAACATATTTCAAAATTGACCTACAGGACTTCTGCTTCCAGAAAGATGTTGTAGAAGTTCTTTTGCCTATTCCTCTCATGAAATACAACTATAAACATTAGATGTTATGCATATGAAACAAACATGAGGAAACTCTGAAAGTTGGAGTAAAGAGGGCAGACAAGTGGGGATCTCAGTATCCGAGGCATGACACGTGGGTGCATTGTCTGGGTTTTCTTTTTGCCTCATACGTCCTAGACCCACAGCTGAAGAAGCCAGCCACCTAGGCACACCCTTGGGTGTATACAACAATAAGTCCCAGCAAAAGCCTACTCTCTTGATTCAAAGGACCAGGAAAGGGGTAGCCCCAGGAAAGCAGAAAACTTTTAGACAGTATCCACAAGTCAAGTACCATAGAGAAAAGCTCACTCAGCCCCCACTCACACCAGCAAAGTCTATGTGAGCACCCAGACTTCCACCCTTGCCAGGGTGTGCTGAGGAACCTCAACCACGACTCCCCCAGTATGGTGTCGGAGAAGCCTATTTCAGCCCAGATGACAATACCTCCGCCCACCCCCAACCCGTGGGGTGTCAGCAGAGACCTCATGTCCCCGGGTGGAACAGGGCCAGAAGAAGCTCAGTGCAGAGTCAGGAAGTTCACCAACTCCCAGCAGGAATGACACCATCCCGATAAGAGTAATAAAACACTCCTTCCCTTTCCAACCAGGGTGGTATCAGCCCCTGTCGGAACAATGACAATAAAAGCCAGCTAAAACAGAAGGGTTAAATAAGACCTGGAGTCACATAATACCCCAAATGTCCAAGGTTTAATAAGAAAAAAAAAATCACTCATCATACCAAGAACCAGGAAAATCTCAATTTGAATGAGAAAAGACAGTCAACAGACACCAACACTCAGGTGACAGAGATATTAAAATTATCTGACAAGAATGTTACCGCATCCATCACAGAAAATCTTCAAAGAGTAATTATTATACAAACACGCCTGTTACAGATGTAAAAATAGATAGTACCATCAAATAAATATAACATCTCAACAAAAAATTGAAGATATAAACAAGAACCACATTGAAATTTTAAAAGGGGAAAATACATGGATCAAAATAAAAGCACAATGGACACGCTCAATGGCAGAACAGATGAGACAGAGGGAGAACCAGTGGCCTTGATAGAATAAATAGAATTACCCAATCTGAACAAAAAAGAGAAAATAAATTTAAGGGAAAAAAGCAAACAGAACCTAAAGGACCTATGGGACTAAACAAAAGATCTCACCTCTGTACCGTCAGCATCCTAGAAGGAGTGAAGAGGGAAGGGCTGAAAAACCGTTCAAAGAAATAGTGGCTAAAAACTTCCCATTTGGTGAAATACATGAACCTACAGATTCGAGAAGCTAAAAAAACAAAAAAACAAAAAATACAAACAAAAAAAAAAAGCCCAACCATGTAAACCCAAAGAAATCTATACCAAGACACAAAATAGTCAAACTTCTGAAAAACTAATGGCAAAGGAAAGGTCTTGAAATAAAGAAAAGGGAAACTACACCTTATCTTTAGGGGAAAAACAACTCCAGTGAGGATGGCTTTCTTAGAAAAAACACATAGATGAGAAGGAAGTGGCACATGTACTCAGTGTTGTAAGAAAAGAACTGTCAACCTAAGACTCCTATGTTAGATAAAAATGTTCACAGATGATAGAGAAATCAAGAAGACATAAAACTAAGAATTTGTTGCCAGCGGACCTACCGTAATATGACTAAAGGAACATCTCTAAACAGAAAATAAATGATAAAAGAAAGAACAGTTAAACATCTAGAATTTAAAAAGCACAACAGAAAGAGCTAAAAATATGAGTTAAAATACATTATATTTTGGTTTTCCTCTTGAATTTTCTAACTTACATGTGACAGTTGACGCAAAAAAATATAACACTGTCTAATATTGTTCTCAAGGTGCATAGAGGAAATATTTAATTAACTTCCAAAAATATGTCCAAGTAACCCACAGGAAAGCAGAAACAAGAAAACTGAATGACTTAAAACAGAGAGAATAAACTGTAGATAAAAAATAAAACGGCAGACTTAAGCCCTACTGTATTATATTAAATATACATGATATAAATTCAAAGGGAAAAAGATATTGACAGAATGAACAAAACAGCATGACCAAACTATATTTTGTCTACAAGAATCTTACTTCAAATGTGACGGTATAGGTAGGTTGAAAGTAAAAGGAATAAAAAAAAATACCATGTGAACATAAATCAAAAGAACTAGGAGAGGCTATATGAATGTCTAATAGAGTATATTTCAGAGCAAAATAAATTATCAGAGTAGGAGAAGGACTTTATGTAATAAAAAGGGGAATCTGCTCTTATCTCTTCCAGCCTGTGGTGGCCCAAGCGTTTCTTGACTCAAGGCCACATGGCTTCCATCTCTGCCCACGTGGTCACGTGGCCTCTGTGGTCATGTGGCCCCCGTGGTCATGTGGCCTCCGTGGTCACGTGGCCTCCGTCTCCTCTCACGCAGTTCGATCTCCCTCTGTTCCTCTTGCGGGGCACTCACGCCCGCACCTGGATTACCCAGGATGTGCCAACCCCATCTCAAGATCCTGGACTCACATCTGCAAAGTCCCCTTTTGCCACACAAAGACACATGCCCGGGCTTCAGGACTTAGGACACAGATACACTTTTGGTGGAGGAGGGCGTCACGGAGCCTGGCACACAGCCTTTCAATCTAGCATCGACCGCGCTGCATTCTGGCCATGGCATTTCCGGTGCTGGCGGAGCGCTCGACACGCCGGAGGCATTTTATATGTATTCCTGGGGCTTTGTAGCGTGATTGAAAAGTGTTATTTTCTTTTACTATTTTCTTTAAAATATCTCAAGCTAAGGTAACTGGTAATCGGCACAAGCAAAAATCTGGTGAATATTTCAATCTCTTACTTCCTGCTCCTTTTGCTGAACTTCACTGTGGTTCTCAGTTCTTTCTTTAGACTCCTGAGACCTTGGCATCTCTTGAAAGCCACTGGCAAGCTGTCATGTGTGGAGGGCAGGAGTTTGTAGTTTTTAATTAATTTATTTATGTATTTATTTACTATTACAGAAATGCCAAAGAGCACGGAGTTTATAATTTTAGCACCACAGAGAGTTGCCTTGCTTGAGAGTGAGTGGGCCGGAGAGCTGTGACCCTCCCTGCCTCTCGCTACCCCAGGCAGGGAGCTGGCGCTCTAAGCCCACCTGGCCACCTGCCCTAATTCCCGCAGGGCCAACCGCTGGGGCTCAGCACGTCCCTGCCAGGAGCCGGGGGCAGGGTGAGCGAGGAGGGCTCCCCTCTCACTTCAGTCCTCGTGTGTTGGTCTGCTCTTTGCTGGTGATCCGGAGCTAGAGCCACCTGCATCGGAGCAAGGGCAGCGTGTCCAGCACCCTTCGAGCTGGGTCGCACCGTCGAAGGTGCTGCTGAGATTCAAGCCAGCGTGAGGCTGCCGCCACAACCCGGTAATCGTTGATCCCGTCTCAGGGAACAGAAACAGCAGATTAGTGGCCACAGGTGTTTATTCCACACACACACACGTGCCTGGGGAAGACGACTGGACCTGTGGTGTGTTGAACCTGCAGACCTGTGTTTATAAATAGTTCCGCAGAGCATCAGAATTGATAATGGTTAGGAAACACATTGATGTTTCGTCTGAGAATGCTTTCTCGCCATAAATGATGCAGCTATCCCAGATAAGTTTTCAAACCCAAATTAAAGATGATTTGAGCACACTTTTAAGTTCTTCTCTACTGTATTTCGAATTATAAGGAGGATTTTGCTCGGCTTAGTTTGGTCTTGGAAAGATATTTAAACCTTATGTCTTCTTTATAAATTGCGAACCAAATACTTAGCACGGCTTCTTCTCCTACAAGTGTGGCCATATCAGAATAACAGAGCTAAAATGTCTGCAAGGCCAAGGTTTGCCTGTACGGAGTTCTCTGATTATAATTGCTGAGCATTAAAGGATGTGGAAATAAATATTTCCAGCCTTGGACCTCGTCTGTGTTGCATCCGTTTCGATGCCACATAGAGCAGAGAAACCTCAGCTCTTGCAACGCTAGACTTGTGGCCCAGCCAAATTCTTTAAGAGCAACGCTTCCATAATTTAAAAGAAAGGTAATGCGTTTGCCATTCCACCTCTAGAAAGTTCTCTTTGCAGCATCATCATAATCACCACCCTATTACGAGCGGCAGCATCAATATTATAGCAATGGCCACTTAGAGCCATTTATCTGTGCCACGCTCTCTGCTCAGCGCTTGGCACGTATTATCTTACTAAATCGTAATAATAACCCAGTTGACACCTGCGGAGACTCAGAGAGACTAAGTAATTTATGCAGAGCAACACAGCCAGGAAGAGGGGAGCTGGGGTCTGAATGTAAAATGTCAGATTCCGGAGTTTGGAAATGCACCTGGCCGGGCTGCGAGTTCAGTTGTCATACCAGACATTTCCTTTCATGAAATGCCTCAAAACAAACTCGTGCTATTTATTTGAATAAATAGAAAACAGACACCCCAGAACTTCTTGTAATTGTTTAAATTTGAAAAGAGGTGAAAAGGTAAGGATGATTTTACCTTTAAGCAGCTGCGCCTCCGGAAGTGTAAGGTTAAGATCTACCCTCTAACCCCTTTCAAAATACAGTATCCACTTAGGTGCACTTGATTTATTAAAAACTATCACATTTTCATCATTTTAAAGATGAGCTACATTACATCTGCTTAGCTATCTTTAGTGACTACTGAACGCCTCTGTTGCAGTGCCAAGTGCTCTGTAAGGTTTGCGCCCCCCGGCCACTCCGAGCCTGCCAGGAGGCAGGGAAGTTCCCCTTCCAGCACAGAGAAAACAGCTCTTTGGACCGGGGAGAAATTCACCTCACATCCCTGCTCAAGGAAGGAGCATCGTCGAATTTGAACCCTGACATCTTTATTCCAATGCCTGTGCTCTCCTCACTAGAATGAGAAAATATTATCTTCAGTTGTAAGAATTGAAAAAAAAATAAATCATTCTTGATGCGATGCACTTATCTCTGCTGTTTGAAGGACTTTTGTCTAACAGCATTCCTCTGAATTTTGAATTTGTTTTAATCCTGCTTTATGGTTAAACTTAAAATGTCAGCTAAATAGTAAATAATAAAATAAAAATTATGAACCATAAACCTTGTGTTTTTCTAGAATTATAAAGCTTTTCAAATCAGGGTAATGTTTCCTTTGTTAGAAATCGTAGATGAATTGAACTCAGTGTTAACCAAATCCTGCGGCTCCTCAACCATAGATGGTGTATTTTATTCTCTTTTAATTCTCAGCACTTTACATGGTTCCAGGATTATCACATATATTCAAATATTTGGTGAATTTGGGAATAATGCTGTCTGGGATGAGACACCTGGTTATGATGCACAATTAATATGAAATGATATTTTAGCATGCTAACACCCAGGAGAAATTTAGGTAACAATTATCATTATATTAACAACACTGTTTGGTTCAGGGATTCTTTGCTGTATTAAAAATGTGGACAGAAACATTGAAGTCATTCTGTTTCGTAAATAGCAAGAGAAATAAAAACAGCGGTGAGCTTATTTAGTTTGAAAATTGTATTGATCCCTATCTACTCTTGTAATACATTAGTCTGGGCACTCAGCTAACTTGCTCTTTGTCCAATTACAGAGAAAAGAAAGAGAAAGTGTACATTCAGCCTTTCAATATTGAAGTTCTGGTATAAGTTTCAAACCTACTACTTTACATTTACCATAGAAATTGCATTCCCATGGACAATTTGAAAGCATTTTACAAAAATTAATTACTTCAAAATGCATTGCATTTAAGAATCTATTGCCTTCTCTGACTACTTTAGAGTTCTTTTAAGACATTTTCATTTATTTTCATAGTTACCTCGTTTGAAATGATACAATCTTCTATTGCACAGTTGTGAAGCAGAGAACCTGTTAGAAAAATCTTTTGATTCAACACTAACTATATACATTTCTTAATTTTTACCACAAAGACACATATCTTCAAGTTGTTTAATTCAAATATTGAAGAAAAATCTCATTCGCTACTATAAAAAAGAACATAAAAAAGATAATATATCCGTGTTTACTCCCTTATCTTTTGGATTTGCAAAAAGTCATTTTTTTCACGGCTTCATGGTGAGATATTTACTAACATAGTTTCTCTAGTTCTTTATTTCTTCGTCTTTTTTTTTTATTATTAGTGTGCATTCCATGATATATGGCAAATTTCACATGACAGTGAACCACGAATCCCTGGAGGGCCTGGTGGTACCCACACAATTTAATACACCGTGGTAGCAGTTTCAGAGGGCATCAGCAGAGGCCAACCATGGCTCTACCACTTGAGGATGTGATAATCTTCCTAGAGAGAGAGGACACCAGCGTGCACAGGACAAAAGTCCCCATCAAGTCACACACCACATGAGACGAGAATCGAAGAGATGCGTGCTCAGTTGCTACAAGAGCAGATTGTTAGAGCCATGGTCTCGGAAGCATGCGGGCGCCACGGGCTGGTAGACATCTACTCCACGCTGGCACTCTCACTGTTTGGGATAAACTACGAAGATGATTCCTGTTTTCTATTCACCATAGACCTTCCGAGAACCAGTGACGTGATCCTCTATGACTTTGAGTATTACAATATAAATGAATTTAAGAGGAAATGTAAAAAAAAAAAAAAAAAAAAGCAGTATCTGTAAAAATATGTTTTTTTGATTAGTAATTAAAGCCAGACTCCTGTAGAGGTGCCCACATTTGATTGATTTGTTTATTCTGGTGGTGGCTTTCTTTTGCTGCTCTTTGAAGTCCCTTCTGGACTTAGAGATCAGATATGAGGAGGACGGAAAGGCATAGTAAATGCTTTCAAGACTCTAGGATCTTGAAATCATTGTTTTCAGGTTTATTAAGAATCTCTTTTTCTTTTCCCATAGAACAACAAAAGAACATTCGCCCACGTTAAAAAAAAAAGGAAAGAAAAAGAAAGAAAGAAAAAAAGAAAGGGAGGAAGGCAGAAAGAAAGAAAAGAAAGAAAATGAAATTTTCTCCGGCAGTGTTTCTAATGAGGCGATTGCAGCAGATCAGATGTCTGAGGCCATGAGCGGTATTACCTGGGGACCGGCTGAAGTGGAAGCATTCTTCGATTCCTACTTTTTCCCCAGTGGTTACACTTATACTTAAAAGTATGACCTGAGCCAAATGTGTAGATCTGGAATTCACTAAATTACTGCCTCCGACTTCCTTATTTCTCAGTCAGTAATAATTTGATTATAATTGAGCTTCATAATTGAGCAACATACAAATATATATTCTGAACAGACTTCCAACTACCAAAATATGCTTTCACCTGAAAAGCATGTCTAATTATACACACATATTTACTCTAACTTACTTGATTAAGAAAATAAAATAAATAAATCAAATAAGCCTTGCTTGCTCCTAGTGGGAAACACATTTCAAACTCTAGGGAGAGAGGAGAAAAGAACCCAATTGTGATTAATAATACCCATTACCGAGTCACTTCTCTGACCAGCACACGTTTCAGAAGGTCTTATTATTCCCCTTCTGTAAGAAATAAGAGAAAAATAAGGGAGTGAAATATGGAAAAAGCAAATAGTTTGGTACATGTCTAAAGTTGGCTAAAACTTTATTATTTAGGTAACTTTCGGTGCTCTCCTCTGGGCTTACAGTACATACCTGGGAGCAGACATACAGTAACTGAATTGTTTCAACTTATCCAAATAGCATTGAAATGGACTTAATTGTTGCACTAGAGGAAAAACCATGTGTCTCCAGAGACTATTAGTGTCATTTAAAAGGCTAAATGTATCATAAAACCTGTCTTTAACAGAATAAAATTGTACAGACCAACACAATTTTCGCTAATGTTTTCCACATTTCTTGAAAAGAAAAAAGAAAGAAAGAAAGAAAGATGGAGAAAGAAAGAAAGAAAAGAGAAAATATTAGCTATAAAGTGAAAGTCTATTGGACCATTGAATTTTAGGAATATTTTAATGCTGTAGACCACCAAATACATTTTTAAAAATTAAAAAAAAATACTTTGTAGCAAAATACTTCCAAGGTAGATTTGAATGAAAAATATTCCAACTCTAGAAGTTAAATCTGGGCTATTAGGTTTCTTAGTATGGATTTTTAAATAAAAGTGAAACCTAACTTACACAAGGAAGAAGATTCAAATCTCTTCCATTTGGTTCCTTGAAAGTGGAAGTGAACTTTGTAGCTGGTTTTATTGACTCTTTATTTTCATTTTAGTTTTTGTTCCGGGGAAATACTTCCCTATGGTATTTTTCTTATTGTTACATATGTTGTACCTGCTGAGTGTGTGCTCAGCTTCCTTTTGAGTAAAGTAAATAAAGACAGAGCCCTTCCAAAACAGAAAAAGGTGGAGAGAAAGGTTTAAACATTGCTTTTATTCCATCAAAGAGACAAAAGGATATTTCTTTCCTCTAAAGAGGTTCAGAGTATAATGGGCAAAAATCAAGAACAGAGACAAATAATGGATCAAACCTCAATAGAAAGAACAAATCTTTCTATGTATCTGTCGTATCTTTTTCACTGGGGTTGTATATCAGCTATCAGGGAAGCGATTCCGAATAACTTCTCCTAACATAATTGTTATTTTATAAGTTCAGTTGCTATGGTAATGCATGATGTAATCATCTATTGCCATCACAAGCAGTGAGTTTTTTTTCCTACTCAGCCAGCGTATTATTTCCCCCCTTTTCTCCGTTATTCCTCTGTGATCCAGAAGGAAAAACAAAACAGAGCAAAACTACGTCCATATTGTCTCATTCTTCTGGAAAGCCTCTGAATCGGGATGTCATTAGCCATGTGCTGGAGCTTTCCCCGTAACTGAGAAGTTTTGGATTTTCCTGCGACGGCCGCCGTTATCACCCGTTCCCCATTAAACCGCGGGCGGATGGAAACAATTGCAGTTTCTTCATCGTTCGCTATTAAACGGACGTGCGGCTTGCACGTTTGCAGAAGCCAGGGACAGCGTGGCAGATCCTCGTGACCGGGGGGCCCGCTGACGCAGACGGGCTGCCCGAGCTTGCCGCCCTGCAGGGCAGCCTGGGTCCCTCAAAAATGCGAAAGGCCTTGGCCGGGCTGCCATCCTCGGTGCTCGGCCGCCAGAGCTGCAATTCTAGAAACATCATGAAGTCACGTCCTATCAGCAGTGTCAGGAGACACGGATAACACATGTTATGGGGTTGACGTGTTTTGAGGAGAGATGCACATTATTCTGTTCCCAAGTGACTAGACCTACGGTACTGGAATGGACTTCGCAATGTCACTTTTCCATACCCCACCCCGTAACCGTGGCAATCTCAGGGTATGGACACAAAGCCCAGAGCACGGTTCACCCAGGCATCCAGGGATAGGGGTTCCTCGGTGCACGGGCTTTGGCAGTTGCCTGGACACAGGACAACACACCTAGACAGCCAGAGGTAGAGAGAGCCGGTTGAGGCTGGAAGAATTAGCCTTGATTCCTCATGGAAGTTACTCTGCGTCTGCACTCAGCTGTCCCAAATGTAAGGAATCTCTGATTCCAAGCGGAACTCTCCTGTCTCTCGCCCACCTGACATTCCAGCCACACGTGTCTGGACAGATCCTGGAGGTCCCGCCCCTTTTATCTTGACTCCCGCTCTTCCTGAAGCCTATAGTTTCCTTGTTTTTCTTCCAGACCCTTTTAAAATCCTAATTTATCTTCCCACATGCATCTCAGAAGCCACCTTTGCCATTAAGCAATTTTGACCCTTTGCCAGGATTAATATTTCTGTCTTCTGAGCACCCTCTTTGCTTGTACTGCTAAATATTTCTCACCCCTCTTTACTTTCTTAGCATGAAAAAATTTTCTCTCTCTTGCGTGTGCGTGTGCGTGTGTTTTCTGGCTCTCCCTCTCTCTTTCCCTGTCTAGACTATAAGCCTCTTGAAGGTGCACACCATGCCTTACTCATCTTCGCAGCTCCCAGAGGCTCTCACACAGTGTTTGGGACCTCCTGCTGGAAGCTTTTCATTTATGAAAAATGGAATTCAATTCAAACCCCAGCCCTGTAATGTGTATGCATATTTAAAAGTTACTATGTTAAAATAAACAGATAGTATGTGATGTTACATTCTTTGAATCATATCTACTCCCATATCCTGTACACTAACCCCTCGACCAATTGCTCGATTTCATTTCCTATTATCTAGGGAACAGATGTTTTTCAAATTGTAGGATTTAAATATATACTGGCCCTGAATTAAGTCACTTTCTTAGGAAAAGCCCCAGATTCCACTATTCCCTACACTCTTGTATATTTTCCTTGATATATATCATAGAAAGGATTTCTGAAAGCTTCTGAAAAACACATAATAAATTTGGTGCTTCTCCTTTCTTATGGTTTTGTGTTATATTTAGAAATATGATAGTTCTGTTTCACTTTTATATTCCCATAAGCATGGCATGCAAGTAGTGAGTAAATATTTATTGAATGCAAGATGAAAGAAACAAAGGAAGAAAGAAAGAGGAAAGGGAAGAAGAAAAAAGGTAAGAGGGAAGCAAGGAGAGAGGGAGGGAAGGAAGAGGAAATAATGCATTATTTCTCTTTTATTTTTTATTTTCTTTAATTGCTAATCAGGCACAGAGCTCCCCCTCTTGGTTTTAAGACCCAGAGGGTGGCTTTGTGTTCCAAGTGTCAGTGCAACTATAAGGGTTGTGATGAAGTTACAAGATAAGTTACTAAAATGAAAACTCAAAGGATTCATATTTTAAAAACGAAACGATTACGATTATGGCCACACACTACTGTGGGCAGACATCATAAGTTTCCTTTTCAACCCATTGATCCTCAGGCCTTTCAGTGCCAGTTATGCACAAAAGTACACCTGCAATTCGCAGATACCCATCCTGTGTTTCTTTAGTCATTCTCATTGTGATACTTTCTTCACAAATGGTGTATGGTGGTGCCCTTGTTTCTAATTGCTTTAAATTAAAAAGCAATTAGATGCCTACTAATTTCAGATTAGCGTCTCTGGGTCAGGACTGAGATGGCTGCAGAGTCATTAGGGAGTGTGCATCACACAGCCCCCAGTGTCAGCCGGCCCCGCACAGAGCAGAAGGTCAAGGCGTGATCCTGCAGGTGGCACCTGTCTTTACGGATGGCCAGATGATGCCATCGCTCTTCTGACAGTGTCGAAATGAACCAAGGCATGGCTGGTCTGTGGAAGCCACATCTTCATCATTTTGCATCCCTGGCGTGCAAAGCCGGGCAAGTAGCAAGCTCGGCGTTTAATGAATTAGCACCATTTTGCTTTCTTTCCTAAAACACTTTTCGAGTTTACAAAAAGCTTTCTTAAGTTACTGAGTTCAAGTCTCAAAATCCTCATTTTGAGATGTTTACTGTTCTACCCATTTTATAGATGAGGACGGGACAGAGACGTGATGACTTGTCCAGATTCTTTTGGTCAATCCCAGAGCTAGGACTGCAAATCACACCCCGTCATTGTTTTATTCAATGTATCTCATCATTCAACACAAATTGAATTATCCCTCTGTAAGGAGAGGTGACACATTTTCAAGACCCAATCTCCTCATTAGTATTCATGATTCTACAATAATTTTGTCTCTGATCCCAGAGCCATGGCTGAAGAAAGACACTGTGGATATTTTTCAGGCGATGATTGGAGCTGCATTTTCTCTCTCATCTCCCTGAGATCGTAAGGAATGTGGGGACGATTTCAGCAGCGGCTGGGTCTGTGAGCATGTGAGTATCTATCTACTGTGCATCCATTTCAATCATTGGCTTTCTCCCTGAAGAATATAATTTGCCTGCATCAGTCATCTCTCCAAATTTCTCTTCAGTTGGACTGAAACGTGTTACTTTCATTTCCTTCCTACTCGTTTATATGCAAGAGGGTAATTTAGCGAGTTGATGTCATAAGCAGTTGTTTCATTCAAATGGCTTTTCAGAGGAAATACCCACAACAAACTGGCATATTGGCATAGATGAGTCACCCAAACCACTTCCTCGTTCCAGAAAAATCGCGCAAGCTTGTCAAGGCAAATTTTCCCTCTCATCACAAAATGTGCCGGGAAACAGCCTATGTTGGTTGTTTTTTAACTAGTTGTCTATGAACTGGTGCATTATTCCTAAACCCATTAAAGAACAATTAGATGAAACATTTTTTTAAAAATTTCTCTTACAAAAAGTGAACGTAAATAGTCAAAAAGACTGCTGATGTTTGAGATCTCCAGCTGCATTAGAATCTTAAGTTTCAATGTTAAAATTATTTAATAATTCTCTTTCCACCTCAACCAACATTTCTCTTGACTTTTAAAAAATAAAACTTACGGTCTCAGTTTGCAAAAGTGCATTTTGAGAAAAAATTAGAAGTACACAAAAATGTGAAGATACAAGTAAAAAGCTTCCATAATTTGAACCATTTAAAAGATTCTGATATTTCCTTTAATCTTTTCTATGTTTCATTTTATGACTTAATTGAGATTTTCTTCTCAGCTTCACGGTAATATTATATCACACGCATGTTCCATTGTATCAATGGTCAAAGAGATGTAACTATGCCTATTGATGGACATTTAGGTGGTTTTTGAATTTTTGTTATGATAAATATAACTGCAAAAATATACCCATCATTTGTATATTATGTAAATATATTAATAAAATATAAATATTTATATAATTATATTAATATATTTACAAAATGATTTCCCACAAGAAGGCAACATTAAAATTTTATTTATGACATTTATGGATATAAAGAAGTTTTCTGTTATCAAATTTAGTAATATTTTTCTTTATGGTTTCCTTCTATTACTTTTAAGTATAGAAATTTATTACCTAATATGTAACATTTTTAGCGTATGCTTTGGCTATCTTTCTAAAAGTGAAATCACTGATACAAAGAGCAGGAACACAATTTCAAAGGTTATAGCAATATATTGTTATCTTGAATGGTTTCACCGGTTCCTACTCCCACCCACAGAATACAAGGTTTCAATTCTAACTGCACCCACATTAACATTAAGTGTTATAATTTTAAGTTAGTCATTATTCTATTCTAATTCTAAAATTAACACATCTTCATCACAGAAAGTTTGGAAAAGACCAATGAGTACAAAGAAAAAATAGAAATCATCGTCATCACTCAGCCCAAGGATAAATACTGCTAACGGTTTGCTTTATCACCGTCCTGTCTCCTTCTCTTGAATCTTCCTTTACACACAAATTGTTATTCACATCACACTGTATGTGAGCATTTCCCTACATCATCAAATAGCACGTGCTCACACCATTTGTGATGACTGCTGCCGTATCATCCAACATGCAATTAGTTACCCTCCTACTTGGTGCGTGGAGGGTGCTTCCGATTTTTCACAATTTTAAAAAAGGATGTTGGATATTGGAACGAATATGTTCGAGAACACACACTTACCAGCGCCTCTTGATTTCCTGAGCAATATTTCTAGTATTGAAATATTGGTATCGAAGGATATGAATTATATAACTTTATTTCTGTGGTCAAACTACTTATGTGGTTAGAAAGAGTGTATCATTCATTTTGCTTTTCAATTTTTAAATTTTGTTTTCTAGAACACTTAACGAATTTTGGTATAGTCATTAAATACTTGATATGTCAACTTTTATGAATGATATTTTCAGTCATTGAATAACCTTTGGACTATCTTTCTTAAACATAACCTTTCGACTCTTTAACTCTTTGTATATCACTGCCCATCAGTTTGTTAAAAACATTTTCCCACCTGTCATTTTCCCGAAAAGGCAAAGTTAAAATTTTATTTGTGGAATTTATGAACAAGAAATTTTATATTATATTTTCTAACCAGGGGTCATGTAAATATTTTTGTATCTACCATATTTTCTTCTCTTTTTATGACTTAGTTTTCTTTTTTCACTTAATTTTACCTACTTAGAGCATATTCTGGCATATATTGGAAGGGGAAGGAATTTCTGTCCTTTTCCCCCAACTTGTAAATCATTTCTCTAACATTCCTTCCTTTCCTCATTGTTTTGCATTTTCATTTTTGTCAAATACAAAATCCTCTCCCGTCCTTGGTGCTGTTTCTGGGCCTTCTCTTCTCTTTCACTGATCCGGCTGGTATCTCACTCGTTATTTATTTTTCTGATACTTTCTACTTTCCAGGAATAGTCTACCCACCCAAATGTCCCTGGGAATCTCTTGCCACATGGGAAGGTTTGAACAGTCCCACACCTTGCTGTGTTTCTCCACGTGCACCCCCGGCTCCCACCTCCTACAACCTCACAGGCCTTGGCCCTCGGCTGACTGCGCCGGCTTCCAAACTGGCAACGCCTGTTGGGTCCATGGACGCGTTGCAGATGCGTCTTAATATTTAAAAGTTGTTAAACAGATCCGCCGACTGCTATCATTGTGCCTCCCACTAGTCTCTACGTGTGGGACCAATTGCGGTTCCGGGGAACCACAGATGTGCTTCCACTGCCTCTTTCCAGGCAGGTGGTCAGGTGGCAATTTCTGTCCCCTTGAGGTTGGCCTGTGCTGCCCACGGGCAGAGGACTTGGTCTCCTGGGAGGGGTCTCTGTCCGTCCGCCACAGTGTGCAGCAATGTTCTCAACAGGTGCCGCCTGGTCATCCGATCCTAGTGTGCGGCGAGCCCCCGCTGACCCTCAAGACACACACTGGGAGTGACACAGAAACCTCAGCCACTCTAGCTCTCAAGACGGCAGAGCGCCCTCCAGGGCGTATGTTAATTGTCACTTTCCTTTACAGTTTTTGAAAATTATTATTCAATATTTATGAGCTCCTTTATATATTTTTAAATTATTTTAAGATTATTTTAAATTTATTTTATGTAAATTGTTTGTATTATTTCAAATTAAATGAACATTAATTTTTTTTTTCTTTTGACAACCAGGGACCAACTTGTCCAAAGCCTAAACTGTGTAATGAATTCGAGAATCCCTTAAAACCACGCCAGGTGCTGCCAGGTTACCGCGAGCCGAAAGGGGCTCGCATTTTCCCGTGAGAGATACCCTCCAAAGAGGTGATTGAAATTGCGGCATAAACGATTCCGTGGTGTTTTGAAGCACTTTATAAAGTGAATTTCCTAATTCAATTTATGTGTGGATTACATCATCTATTGAAATACATTCCATGCTTTTGCAATGGCTGCTGCGTCTCTAATGTGGGTATCTATACTTCTGAGGAGTACGTCTCAAGTCTGCATAGCAAAGCAACTGAGATGTACTAAGTTGACTTTCCTTGTGACATTTGATTCCTGACTCCTAGGATATGATGTATGTTCCTTATGCAGTGTTTTTCTTAGCTATTGTCGTTGAATAAAGTCCCATGTTGGCATCAGTTTTGGTGCTAAGCCTGCTGTTTTATTTCTAGCCATCTAAGTCAAAAACCACTTTTGGATCCTCTGCCTCTTATAATCAAACCAGTTGCTTACCTAGTCTGATTCACTAAAAGGAATATACCATCTTATGAGACATAAAATTTGAAAAGTTTTTTCCATGATTTCTCTCCCTCTTGGCTTTGAAAGACATTATTTAATCTCTAAAGTATTGTTTCCCTTTTATAATTTGCCTGTGCTTCAGCCTCAATAATACAATATATCAAGGAGAACTTATTTGTCCTTTTTTATCATTTTACTTTATTTTAGCATTTCATCTCTCATCCTGCCGGCTGGCGCACAATCCGCCTTCTTCCCCAGTAGCGTTTCACGTGTCTTCTGTGTCATGTCTTCTCAGTCTCCACCCAACCCCCACGTGCTCATTCACCTAAATCATGTTTTATTTCTGTCCCGGAAGGCCTTATGGTAATTAAATAATGGTGTTTCTTCTAATATTTCTAGGAACACTTTATTATTTTATACGAGACATATCGGATGCTGTGAATTGGAATGGACTTCGGGCAATTGCTTACTTTCAATATCGGTCTGTCATTGGGTTATGTCTAAAGGACAAAACCAAGCGTATTCTGTTTTCTGATGTAGTAAATGTAATCAAAGTTGAGACTATTTGCTTGTCTATGAAGATGGCGTTAAGAGTCACAGGAGAATCTGTGGATTTTTTTTTTTCCTGGCAGCAACACGGAGCAGGTACCGATCACGCAAGGATGCGTCGGAAGTGGAACTAAGCGTTTTGTTTGAAAAGCCTGAAGTCATAGACTGAGATTCACACGTGAGACAGTGTTGATCTTCGGATCCAATGACTGTGGTTGGATTTTAAATGAAAACAGAAGGAGCCACAGCACCCAGGAGGCAGCGCAGTGAGGACAGTGGCCAGGCTGAGGCGCCGGCCTGCCCCCTGCCTGCACCCGGCCCCTCTGTCACTGTGCTGCTCGACACCTCTTCGTCAAACCGGGGTTGGAAAGGTTAAGTGAGACAGTATCCCCACAGCACCCGGTACACCGTGAGTTCTCAAAACATTAGTTTCCTTTCTCCCAGACTTCACACGGCACACACGAGGGATTAAACACTGCAGTCTTATTTTCCTACGGTTTTTAAATGTTTGAAATAGCTGAAATTTACTTCGATAGTCAGTGCCTAAATCTTAATGTTTCTGATTATAAAGTTCCCTGTTTAACTGACTGGAACATGCACACAAGCACACAATCTATTTAGTTCACTCTTAACATTAGCATTCCATACAGCAAGAAGCGTTTGAGGCATGCTGTTGGTGATTTTTTTGCATCATATTAGCTTATGTCCCGGAAGACGTCAGTACTGGGTTAGGGTTTAGAGATAGAATCTCTGGACACATAGAGAGATGATGCAGTCAAAGCCTTGTGTGGACAATTTCTGTGTATTTTACAAAATGCTACTCAAAGATGAAAACTAGGTTCTTTCCAAAGTCACTAATGGAAGGTCCAACTGATATAGTCTTTCAGGAAATACCCCAAGAAAATTTTTAAGTTTCATTTTTTAAGCAAATGTAAGATTTAATTTTTTAGGCAGGACTATATAAATATTTTTTCCCCACTCTGGTTGCTAAGGGGCTCACAGATGAATGCAATGTATAATTAAGTGAGATTTTTTAGAAATGTACTTTGTAAAAATATAAACTGATACACAAATGCTACTACAAGTAATATTTGCTGCAATAATGAACACCACTCTGCAGCTGGTAAATTTATCTCTCTCTTCCTATGTTTGTACGCTTTAAATTGTGAGTATTCTTTTCATATGTTTTAAGAGTGCAAGCTCTGATGAATTTTTGAAGTAGAGCATGATTTATCAGCAAATGATATATAAAACAACTTTAGAATATTCCAGAGGTAATAAAAGCAACAGTTAACATATAGTAAGTCTCTAACAAAAGGGTTTTTTTAACTTAGAATTTGACCAATCCAAATGAAATTTTATGGTTTAGAATTGAATTGTCCCTAGAGCCTTCTGGGCTTGAAAAAGCCGTTACCACATGTCCTTCCTTCTTCTTTCTAGAGGTTTGTACTAGCTATTCCTTCCCTAAATAAAACGGCAAGTTACTATTGTATCTACTGTACAATGGTATCAAAATATCCAGTTGCACATTTCCCTTTATGATTTAAATGATATTAAAATAAAAGATTCCTTCCGGAATATTCACTCTGTTCTTAAATCAAAAATGATCATCTTTGCTAGCTTTAATTTTAAGTGAAACATTAATAATACTACTACTTAGCATTTGCATAGCACCTTATACTTTTAAAGTACTGAAGATTATCAATTAGATAATCTCCCCAGCAGCTCTGGGAGGTGGGTCAGCCTTATCCTTTATTTTCACAGACCCTGAGGTTAAGTGGCCTGCCCAAGGACCTAGACATTCAAATTACATTTGAACTTGGAGTTTGATTTCCAGTGGTTGGTGCAGATCAGAGAACTCAACTACTCAATATTAATAGATTAAAATACAGTAGACACAAGCAAATCGAAATAGATTTTTAACTGCTCAAAGATAAAAGAGTAAACGTTTAAAGTTAGCTTTCTGCTTTAGCCTGTCTTTGGGCTTTTATAAGGAAATCATAGCTCCTTTTGTACAATTATAGTAATTTAAAAACAATTAGAAAATTAAACAAGATTTCTGGTAAAAAGGTTGATTTGAGGAAGAGAGTGACCTCTTTCCTCTTTGGTAGTGGAGACAACTGAAAATTAGACTCTGTTTTCCGGGAACATTTCTAGTCATTTTCACAGGGCCTTTTGACAATCCAGCCCCACCAAGCAGAAAGTCCAAGCGGAGGTGTGGTGGTCCGTCCCTATGTCTGGGGAATTATCGTTAATTATTTGATATCTGCGCAGCCACATCCCCTCCCTGGACACACGTGTTGGACATGAAAGTTGGTCTCGCTGAGCTGGTTGGTGGCCTTGTCACACTGCTGTGGGTGCCTAGAGGCTGACTTCTGTGACTGGCGGAGCCCCCGCGGGCTCCCCGTATCCTGTTGGTCCCTTACCTCGTGCCAGTAGAACCCACGACCCCATTTTTCATTTTCCATTTTTTCAGAAAGTGTCGCTCCAAGTCATTTCTCAGTCCGTAGGTCTCACGTATCTGCTTGAGGTTTTCTGTGAGGCTGATGGGTCCCCTTCCCCAGCCTAATGCAGTTCTGCCTGCCAGCTTTTGGAAAGTGGGAATCGTAACTTTATCTTTATCTCCTACGAGGCCTGATCCTCAGATTTTATGCACGAGAATCTGGCTAAACAAGAGGAGAAATAACGTTTGTCCTGGCCTGATCACAGGGTTTGGCACATACTCTCGCTACTAACAACTACTGTTGCTTTGTAAAACAGGTTGTATCCTTGTAAAACCAATGAATGAGAAAGGGAAAAAATGCATCCTTGGCCGGGCGCGGTGACTCACGCCTGTAATCCGAGCACTCTGGGAGGCTGAGGTGGGAGGACTGATCAAGGTCAGGAGTTTGAAACCAGCCTGAGCAAGAGCAAGACCCTGTCTCTACTAAAAATAGAAAGAAATTAATTGGCCAACTGAAATTATATACAGAAAAAATTAGCTGGGCATGGTGGCGCATGCCTGTAGTCCCAGCTACTCGGGAGGCTGAGGCAGGAGGATCTGATGCCACGGCACTCTAGCCTGGGCAACAGAGTGAGACTCTGTCTCAAAAAAAAAAAAAAAATGCATCCTCAAAGTTTTTATCGTGTCCCTAAAGTGATGCACCTGGGATGCTAACAGGAGAGTGAAGAAATAGAAAATGTCTGAGATTCGCAGTGTTAGGGTAGGTGAGAAAAACAAGCATCTTTTGGGAAGAAGCAGATCCCTGGACCACATGTGGAGGCTCCACCTGGTGGCTGCACCTGTGCCAGCATCCCAGGGCCAGGCGGTCCCAGGCCACACCCTGAGAACCACCGTCCCGAGAGGAGGAGCGGGCAGCCTCCACTGCTCGCCCTGGCTCAGGATGCTCGAGAAGGAGCACTCGTTCCAACGGCTGTTACTGACGTAGATTTACAGTCTGCCTTTGCCTTCCTTTCCTGGCAGGTCATGCTGTTGTGTAGGTCCTGGAACTCCTTAATGCCACACGGGCTGCATTTCTCACTGCACCCTCTGAGTGAGACCCCATGTCTTGGAATTTCCAGGAACGATGGCCTGGATATCTCCATATGACGCAGCAAGCTTTTTATGTAGTTTATGCGTATTTCTTCAGTGCCTACTCTATACCAGATGCTGTTCTAGGGGTTAACACATATCAAAGAACAAATCAGGCAACAATTTTTGTTTTTAGACAAAGGGTCTTGCTCTATTGCCAGGCTGCAGTGCAGTGGCGTCATCATAGCTCGTTGCAGCCTTGAACTCCGGGGCTCAGGTGATCCTCCTGCCTCAGCCTCCAGAGTAGCTGTGACCATAGGTACGTGCCAGCAAGCACAGCTAATTTAAAATTTTTTTTTTTTGGTAGAGTTAGGTGTCTTGCTATGTTGCCCAGGCTGGTCTTGAACTCCTAGCATCAAGTGATCCTCCCTCCTAAGCCTTCCAAGGCGCTGGGATTGCAGGTGTGAACCACCACACCCTGTCCAGGCAACGTTTGTGGATCTCAAAGCCTAGTTTTAAGTGTAGGATGTATTTTCATATCTATACAACACTCAGTGGTGATTTCATTCTATTACATTTGGGAGATGAATGAAAAGGACCCTTTGACTCAGCATCTGGAGAGAGTGTTTTGATTTTTAATCTCTGTCACTGTGATTTCATAGAAAAGTTAGAATAATAACACAAATACAAACTAAAAGTCTCTTCCTCCACCTTTTACTATCATAACCTCATTTCTGCCTTGAAAAATGTTGAACTTTTTAAACAATAAGGTGGTAGCAAAATCAATCAATAAATAGAGAAGGAAACTTTCAGGGACGATGAGCCGGGAGAGGTGGGAGTTCTAAGAAAGGAGGTCTTTCTGTGTGTCAAACTCTCTGCCGGGCCAAGGGCAGAGTGGGGTGGGGGGTGGTGACCAGGCAGTCAAGTGGAGAAATTATGAATCTCATTAATAAACAAAACACAAAATTTTTCAAAATTGGGAATGTGGGCCCTTCCAGCAAAAACTTTTGGGAATCTACTCATATATTAATCAAGCATAAATCATGTGCTACACATTGCAAAGGAAAATAAAAATCTCAGGACCGCTCTCCGACTCCTCATGCAGAAGGGAAGGTGGAGCCTGGAGGCTGAGTCACGCAGCACCCGCTTCCAGAGGAAGAGCTGCTACTAGCCTGGAGCGCCGGCCAGAACCCCGTGGAAAGGTCAAAGGCCACAGGCACCTGCAAGGACCAAAGGGCCACCCCCACAGATCATTCATAAGGAAATTCTTCGCTGGCCTGCCATGAGCCAGGACATGCAAACTGTAAGTCTGAGCCTGCAGGTTAAGTCTAGCTCCTAACTCGTAAGTTCTGTTTGATTCCATGCTAATAATGTAGATCCTACATTTATCTTCCCAGGCGCAGAACAGAGACAAGACAAGATCAAGTCTTCCCCTACCCAGGGACATCTGCACAGCTGATGTTTCCTTCACTCTCTTTTCTCTTCTAGTGCTTACCTCTCTTGTGTAAAATGTAGACTTCCTGGCCTCACAAGAAGATAACCGTTTGTCTCACTGCCCACCCCCCCTCCTTGTTTCTTTCCGTATTTTCTAATCCCCCTTAAATACTGAAGTTCCTAGCTCCCCCCTTGGAAAAACAGTCACAGATGTGCCTGTGGTTTGTGTTTTTCCCCTGGCGCATCCTTGAACTTTGGCTTAATGACTCTCCATTGATTGAGGTCTTTGCCTCGGCCACTTATTTTGGTTTCTCAACATAAAATAAATTTAAGATATGAGATACGTTTAAAAAACAATAGTTTCAGTAATGTAAAACTATATATGTTCATAGTATAAAATCAATAATAATGTAATGTAGCAAGAGTAATCCTTTATTATTTTTGAAAATTTCGGTTTAAGGTTTAAAATACAGCAATTCAAATTAATAAGAAAAACCTTCACAAAGATACTTCCTTCCAAACTGGAGAAATGTATCATGAACTGTGCTTAATTAAGTTATAGCATTTGTCTTTCGATTTTATCCTATATGGTTTTCAAACTTTTATGCAAAGATGTTGTTGAACTCTGGCTATTAAATTTCCATCTTTGTTAGTATCAATCAGTTGTACCAGCAAAGTTACAGGAAGATGTGTTTTCTTTTTGTTTATTCTTAACTATTTTTGGTAGGTAAAAATTTTTAAGCAGATAAGAGAATTCTACTTCTAAGTTTCTAAAGTAGGCTGCTATAAGGTTTTTTCAAGTATAATTTATGTATGTCATTTTTAAGCACAAATTACACATTTAGGAAACAACATCATCTGTTTCTTTCAATATATTTACAAACATCTGTTTCTTTCAAAAAGCAGCATTTTCCATCATTCTGTTCATATAAAACTCTATTAGTTATACATTTCTCTGCAAGTGTCAGAAAAGTTGAGTAACAGTGGCTTAAGGCATGAACACATTAAACCATATAATAATAAGATCTCACCCGATACAATAGCAGCTCTGTGATGTGTTCAAGGACCTAGGTTCTTTCTTTCCTTTCTGCTGTCTTTAGCATGCTAATTTCCCCTCAGGCTGATACCTCATGGTTGCAAAATGACTGCTGTTGCTCCAGTCATCCTGTACTCAATCACACGAGCATCCCGAACAAATAGGAATTAGGTAAGGGGGATAAAAAATTTCTCCTCTCTATTACTTGCCCTTTATTGTGGAACTTAATCTTTCCCTTTTAATAGGCTGAGAAAGGCTCACGATGGAAGTAAGGAGGCAGGTCACCTCAGCTGCTTCTTCGTGTTTAATATGCCTGCCTGTTTGTTTACATCATCTCAAGCCTGAAGTTCTTTTTCTTGAAACTTTCCAGCCGCTTGTCCATTTGGTGAAGGTTAGCTGGCAAATGCGAGATAATGTCATGTGGATTCCAGTTGACAAGATTTGCAGCCTCTGCCTGTGGAAGTCCCAGCGTGCCCTGAGGACAGCTTGTGTGCTACATCGTCACAGGTCGGGAGCCTGCCGGTGCCACTCCGCGCACTGAGTACTGGGGCGGTTACCTCTGTCCTTACCTATGGAAAGAGACACCTACTGCTCTTCCGGGGATTGTTTTTTGCAGCCTCTGGGAGTAGACATCCCATTTTTGGGCCCCGTAGGCTAAACAGGTAATTTCGTAGTTCCAGAGGAAAGACTTTAGGATATCTTCTTACTGTTGACCTTGAGGGGGTTAACCGTTGGAGCTCCACTATCCACAACACACAGCCTTAATATCTATTTACTCGCTAATGGCATCAATTTAATTCCTCCCCAAAATAACAAACACAGAAATTGACCCATTTCCTCTCTCCAAAGCTTTATGAGAGCTGCCAGGAGAAACGAGTCTTGCAGAATGTAAAATAATGTCGTCATCCAAACGCGTAAACTTTAGACACGTCTGAAGGCAAGACGCATACAACGGGGCTCCTCGCCCTGGCTAAAGTGAACTAAGGCAGTGAGAAAAAAGATTGAGGGTTTCAGCTTAACTTTCTTTTGGGTGGAAGTCACTTGTATTTAAATGCTAACTGATGTTTTTCCCTTCTCGGGTCCAAGGCCAGTGCTGAAGCAGAACTTCAGGAGTTAGTATATCATATTGGGTTGGGGGTGAAGGTGAGGTGGTCCCAGGGTATTTTCTCAACCTCAGAGGACTTCCGCTTTGACCTTCCAGCGTAGCTAGAATAAGACGCCGGGCTTCAAGGTGAAAGTTAAATTTCTCCTTTCTGGAGGTGAATGACAGTTGGTTTGCTTTGTCGTTCAGTCTTTGAGGGTATTGTGTTCCTTCGCCATGTGAGCACTCTGGGCAGCCCTGTTGTGTGTGTGTGTGTGTGTTTTAAAGCATTAGACTTAACAAGACTTAAATCTTAGAAAATATGTCAATGCATTTCGGCGCCTGGGCACACAATTAATCTTCATCTATCTCCGGTAATATAAACACACCTGTGGGATGTTTCCCATTGACTACATGGAAAGGAAACTCATAATAAATCTCAGACTGATAGCTTTATCATGACTGACAGTGCGGCTGGAGGCTCCTTCTTTATGAGTATAATTTGGGAGTGTATAAAGGCAGGAGATTGATTTCTGCAGAACCTTTCCTTTTCTTTAGTATTTATTCCAAGCTCTGTGACTCTCCCCCTTTTTTTTAAATAAAAAATGCCCACAAAATATGGTTCCTATATTTATTTTATATAACTGAATGTACGCATGCACACACTCACACACATTATTATTTAATGCCTAGGAGACACTAAATGCCACATGAGAACTGTGTGTGTGATTTACTTCTGCACCTCCCAGACAGGAGTGTCCTCGTTGGAACTGGCTCCTTGGCAGACATGAGAGAATGGTTTGATCTCTTAACCAGAAGGGATGCTCCTAAGGAATCTGTTAAGTAACAGATTGACTGTCACCATTAGAGTTAAATTGTACTTGTCGTTAGTAGAGCGTTGATCAAATATCTCAAATCAAATCATCATATTCTGTGGTAGAGTCATATAAATTGTTCCAGAATGTTCTGGAACTATGCATCAGCGGTCTATGGTGTAGGTGGGAAACCGCATGGTGAAAGGCTAAGGGGAAGAAGGCCAGCCCCCACTTTCTCTTTTCGATTAGAACACCTTTGATTTTATCTGCTTTATACTTTGGGGCTCTGTGTATGATTTTTAAAAGTGTGTCATACAAATTCATCTGGATACTAGCGGTCTACAATAGATAAAGAGTAAATAAAACTTACAGGTACCTGAGAAAATAACTCCACTTTTTCAAAGATCACACTTTATTTTCAGAATTAATTCAGGGTTGCTAAATTCAATGATCATGTCTTTGTGTCTAAGCAGCCCTCTCCTTTCCATTTTAAATTTGGTGATATTTCCCTAATATTAGAGAAAAAAAATGTTTTATTTAAGAGGACTTGGAAAGAGAGAAATTTGAATGATAAAGATTAACTTTTTAAAAACTTTTCAGTTTAATATAATTGTATGTCTTTCGACCAACTTCTAATGTCTTCTGCTTACATGACCACAGCACACTAATTGAAATAAGGATAATTAACATTAATAGAATGTTCTTAACTGATCTATATGCCCAGTTCAAACTTTGCTATATTTCTCACTAATTTCTTTTTCGTGGTCCAAGATCCAATCTGCTTTTCCACGTTGAGTTTACCTGTAACGTCACCTTGGTTTCCTCCACCCCATGATACTTCCTCAATCTCTGTTTTTCATAAAGAATAGTTTTAATGATCAGAGTTTTTTGGCTAATCAGCTACATGGAAATTCTCTTTGTTACATGTGCTTGTGTGCTGAGTCATGTAAGCAGAAGACCGTGCTTAACCGTGCTTAAGACCGTGTTTAACCAACTGGTTTGAAAATGGGATTTAATATTTGTTAGACATTATTCAACAAACACTCTGAAACATGTCAGAGCCACAGACAATGAAAATTTATTGCTTACATATATAGACCCGTTGGTAAATCCTAGATTTTGACAGCTTACAGCCTATGTAGGTTGGCTAAATTTGAGGCCAGAGTCTAGTATTCCACAAGCTTAGCATAAATCTACAGAAGGATGTAGCTCTAACCCCATGAATTTAACTGGATCTGGCCTTGTGTTCAATGGACTTACAAAGAAAACAATGGATCAATCACTTTTGTTTTATTTTAGGATATATATTTGTTAGTCTGCAAAACTATAGGAAATTGGGGGCTGGTTCTTTGTCTATGTGCAAATAATTTCTAATTGTATTTTTTTGTAGCCAAATAATACTGACTATATAACAATTAAGTTGAAAATTTTCTACTAACAGAGTATGAGCTCATTTTTTTAATGTGTAAGTATCAGGAGCACCTGAAAAGAATTGCACGCCAGTTATGGTGGGTGAAGGGCTCTTTATATATCTATTAGATCACTTGTCTTCAAAATCATATGCAAATATGTGATGTAACGGCTTCTAAAAAAGGTATGGTATGATTTCCCACCATTTTTGTGGGTTTTTCCACTTTAATTTCTCCTTGCGGTGTTCTCAAGTTTTTCTTTATAGACTTCATGGCTCCTTTTTTAGAGTACAAATTTAGGACTCTTTTATCTTCCTGGTGAATTATTCCTTTTATTATTGTGATGGTTATTTTTCATGCTTCAACTTGGCTGGGCCATTGTGCCCAGATGTTTGGTCAGCATTCCCTTTATATGAAGATGTTTTCAGATGAAATGAACATTAAATCATTAAATCAGTGGACTCTGAGTAAAGCATATTCTTCTCCATAATGTAGGTGGATGGGCCTCACCCAATCAGTTGAAGGCCTCAACAGAACAAAGACTGACCTTCCCTGAGCAAGAAGGAGTTCCACCTCCAGACTCTGTGATGGATAATTTTATGCATCAACCTGCCTGGGCCACAGGGTGCCCAGATATTTGGCCAAACATTACTCTGGGAGTTTCCGCGAGGGTGTTTTTGGATGACAGTAACATTTCAGTCAGTAGACTGAGTAAAGTAGATTGCCTGGCACGGTGTGGGTGGGCCTCTTCCAATCAGTTGAAGGCCCTAATAGAACACAAGGCTGAACCTTCCCTGAGTCAGAGAAAACTTTTATGCCTTATGATCTTGGAACCGGGACCTGAGCCATTCCCGATTCCACAGCAGCTCTCAGCCATCAGTCTCGAACTAGGACAGCGGATCTATAGATTCTGGTTTTACCAACCTCTGTAATCATGTGAGCCAATCCCTTACAATAAATCTCTTCACATTTTACACACACACACACACATCCTATTTATTGGCACCGTCTCTTTGTCAACCCTGACCAATACAGACTCAAGGTGCAGTTCTTCCCTGGGTCTCCAACCTGAAGATTTTGGACTTACCGACCCCCTACAATCATATGAGCCTATTCCTTAAAATAAATCTCTCTACGTATTTGCATATATGCTGTTGGTTCTCTTTCTCTGGAGAATCTTGATTAATATAATCATTATGTTGTACCCTATATATTCCTAATAGCAATTTCTGCCCTAAGTCAGTTTTTCCGAATATTAATGCTGCTGTACCATCTGTGCCTTTGGTACTTGTCCCGTCCATTCACTCACTCTTTCTGTGTTATAGTTAGTGGCTCTCTTCCAGCTGGATTTTGTTAATTATCCAGTCTGAAAAATCCGAGTCTTCTAACATGTGAATTTAATCTGCTCACATTTATTGTTAAACTGGTATGTATTTAAACCTCTATCATCGTATTTTATTCTTCCTAACAGCTTCTTTCTTGGCTTCCCTGTCCCTCCTTTCCTGTTTACTATTGGAGTCATTTTTATTTTTCCCACACTGCTTTGGAGGTTGCATTAACAAGAGCAGCTAATATTTAATGAGAGCTCATTGTATGCTCAGACTTTATAATTCACATACCTTTGCAGCAACATTTGATGGTGAGAAACGATGATACGAAGGTTGTGTAATTAGTAAATTTATTATCCAGAGGCCATACTCCTAACAACCTCATTATATTAATACTAATTCTCAAGTTCAATACTATATTTCTAATTCTTCAGTGATTAGCATCATATTTTTACAAGAATTATTGACTTAATGAAATCCAAATTTAATCAACATCTACGTGTTCTTTCTAAACAGTAAAAGAATCTTAAAAAGCTTTCTGCCAGGTGCAGTGGCTCACATCGGTGGTCCCAGCTACTTGGGAGGCTGAGGTGGGAGAATTGCTTGGGGCCAGGAGTTTGAGATTAGCCTGGACAACATAGTGAGACCACATCTCTCAAAAAAAATTTTTTTTTTTTTAGTTAGTCTGAGTGGTAGCACACACCTATAGCCCTAGCTACTTGTGAAGGTGGGGCAGGTGGGTAACATGAGCCTAGAAGTTAGAGGCTGCAATGAGCTATGATTGCATCACTGTACTCTAGCTTTGGAAACAAAATGAGATACTATCTCAAAAAAATTTTTTTTATTAACCTTCCCTTTTGAGTTGATTTTTTGGTGTGTGTATGTGTAAGATCAGGATCCAGTTTCATTCTTTGGCACGTGTGTGCCCAATTTTCCCAATATAATTTATTGAAGAGATTATTTGTTCTCCATCATGTATTCTTGGCACTTTTCCTAGCACTTTTGCCAAAGATCAGTTGACTGTGTATGTGTGGGTTTATTTCTGGGCTTTCTCTCTCTCTTCTGTTCCCCTGGTCTATGAGTATATTTTTATGTGATTACCATATTGTTTTGATTACTATAGTTTTGTAATGTAGTTTTAAATCAGGAATTGTAATTCCTCCAGCTTTGTTCTTCTTTCTCAAGATTTAATTGGTTTCCAGTTTCCTTTATGGTTCTGTATGAAGGGTCTAAGACATTTGGAGAATGTTCCTTGTGTACTCGAGAAAAACGTGTATTCTGCTACTGTTGAATAAAATGTTCTGTACATGTATTAGGTCCATCTGGTCTAAAGTGTGGTCCATGTCCATTGTTTCTATATTGATTTCTGTCTGGATAATCTGTCCATTAAAATGGGATATTTAAGTCTCCTACTATTATTGTATTGCTGTACATATCTCCTTTCAATTTTATTAATCTTTGGTTTATAAAGTTTAGGTGCTCCAAATGGATAAAAGACTTAAATGTAAGATCTGAAAATGTAAAACTCCTAGAATATAGAGAATATAGAGCACTCCTAAACACAGAGAATAAGCTCTGTGATATCGTTGTCAGCAATGTCTTTTGATATGATATCAAAAGCACAGGCAACAAAACAAAAATTAAGCTTTATGATGTTTTTGTAGTTCCTTTGTTGTTTTCTTCCTCTTTTTCTGTTTTCTTTTGTTAACAAATGATTTTCATAGTGCTATGCTTTGAGTCTTTTCTCTTTATTTATTTTATTTTTGTGTGTATCTACTATAGGTTTTTGCTTTGTGGTTACCGTAAGGCTTGTATAAAACATCTTACAGCTATAAAAGTGCATTTTAAGCTGATAGCAACTTAGCTTCAATTACATACAGAGTTCTACAACTTTTTCTTGCCCCTCCACTACATATTGTGTTGTTGATGTCACAATTTACATCTTTTATATTGTATATCTAGTAACCAAATATTGTAGTTATACATGTTTTTAATTCTTTTGTCTTTTAATGTTCCAGCTAGAGTTAAAAGTAAATTACATGCCATCATTGCAGCATTAGAGTATTCTGAATTTTACTGTATTTACCTTTACCAGTGAGTTTTATACTTTCATATATTTTTATTTTACTAAATAGCATCCTTTTACTTCAGCATGAGGAACTTCCTTTAGGATTTCTTGTAAGGTGAGTTTAGTGGTAATGAACTTCCTTAGCTTTTGTTTGTCTGTGAAAGTCATTTTCTGGTCTTCATTTCTGAGGGACAGCTTAGCTGGATTAAGTATTCTTGGTTGGCACTGATATTTTTAAGTACTTTAAATACAGGAGGGCTTCAAAAAGTTTGTGGAAAAAATGGAATTAAAAGATAAAAATAAAAAAAATATAAACTTTATTTCCCAACATAGTTTCCGTCAAGTTTAAAACACTTTTGTAAATAATGATACCAGCCATTTACTTAGTCAATCCCTACAGAACGGAGATCCTGGATATTTAACCATGTCAATGAAGCCTTTTTTACATTATTAACTGAAGGAAAATGGGTGCTCTTAAAGACTTTTAAGATTAGGGGAAAAGGAGTCAGAAGGAGCCAAATCAGGACTATCAGGTAGATGTCTAATGATTTCCTGTTGAAACTCTCAGAAAATCGCCCTTTTGGATGAGAAGGAGCATGGTTGTGATGGAGAAGGACTCTCTCGTGAAGCTGTCCTGGGCGTTTTTCTGCTAAAACTTTGGCTAACTTTCTCAAACCATTCTCATAATAAGCAGGTGCTACCATTCTTTGGCCTTCCAGAAAGTCAACAAGCAAAATGCCTGGAGCATCCCAAAAAAACTGTTGCCATGACCTTTGCTCTTGGCCAGTCCACTTTTGCTTTGGCTGGACACGTCCCCTCTCGGTAGCCACTGCCGTGATTGTGCCTTGTCTTCAGGACCCTCTTGGTAGAGCCTTGTTTCATCTCCTGTTAAAAGTCTTTGAATAAATGCTTCCTCATCCCACTTTGTTTGAGTTTTCCGTTGAAAGCTTTGGTCTTGTCTGCATCTCATCTTACCTAATAGTTTTGGCACCCGCTGAGTGGAAATCTTGCTCAACTTTCCTGTCTCGGAATTGCGAAAGCGGAACGAATTGAGATGTCTGCGGTGTTGGTTATTGTTTCTGCTGTCAATTGTCAGTCCTCCTCAACGAGGGCACCAACAAGATAAATGTTTTCCTCACAAATTGCGTGAATCATCTGCCGCTGCAGGCTTCATCTTCCACATTGTCTCATTCCTTCTTAAAATGAGTGACCCACTTGTAAACCGATGCTTTCTTCGGGGAACTTGTCCCACAAACTTTTCATGGAGCATCAGTGACTTCACCATGCTTCCACCCAAGCTTCACCATAAATTTCATGCCTGGAAATACATCAAAGGGTGGGATGCAGGAAGATGCTGAACTGGACTTAAAAAATAGGTGTCATGTGGAGATGCAGCAAGGGCCTGGATTATCCTTGGATTCCAATAGCCGGGGCTCGTGTGGGGACCGAGAAAAAGCGACTGAATACATGATGCAGCGGGTGGGCCCCAGTGCACTCAAGGAACAAATGTTAAAAATGATTTCTCTAAGGCCGGGCGCGGTGGCTCACGCCTGTAATCCTAGCACTCTGGGAGGCCGAGGCGGGTGGATAGCTCAAGGTCAGGAGTTCGAAACCAGCCTGACCAAGAGCGAGACCCCGTCTCTAAAAAAAAAAAAAAAAAATGATTTCTCTAAAATGGGATAAGGATGTGGGGGCAAGGAATTGGTAAAGATAAAATTGATTTAATTAGGGGTGACTTCTTGGCAATGAAAGCAAGAAATGAAAAATAAATATCCAAACCAGTGGTCAGCAGTCTTACCCAGGCAAGCGGTCCCCACGCACAGGGCGGGAGCGCGGAGCGCGGGGGCTGCTCCCGGGCAGGCGTGGGGCCGCGCCACAGACCAGAGAAAGTGCGCCAGGAAGCAGACCCGAGTGCCGCCAGACTTTCCTCTGTCATTTTGCTTCTGCTGCATAGATAGCCACCAGGGAGAAGCACGGCAGGGCACTTAACCAGACATTTAAAAACATATCAACTTATTAGTAACAATAAATAATATTTGTAAGCCTGTAGATAGCTGTCTCCAAAGCACTTCATGCACAAGCATTAGCTAATCAGTTAAAATGGCCTCTTCCTGACACGGGTCTCGTCTCTGGACACGGGGAGCCCCGGCAGGCAGCGGGGTCCGGCCCCAAGCCTCGCTCTGGAGTCAGTGCTCCCTGGGCTGTCGGGGCAGGCCCAGCCAGGCCCGGCCTCCTGGCCCCAGGTGTCTTGCTGACCAAGTCCTTCATGTCCCCTTCCCATGACGGATGTCAGAAAAGTGGCCTGTATGTTTCTCTCCGCTCTTTTCCTTCATTGCTTTAATGTTTCCTTGTGGCTTTTGGGTAGAGAAAGCCAGACTCATTTCCCCGCCGGGGCTCTGTTTGTTCTTTCTGCATTACTGCGTCTCTGCTATAAGCAAATAAACCAGCAACACGGCCTCGGCTATTTCTTTGCTAGTCCTTTTATTTACTGTTGCAGGAGAGGCTTCGGCAGGCTGCAGTCTCAGTCCAGGACTTCACGTCCACGGGGTGAAGGCTGGACGCTGCCCCAGCACCGTCCCCGAGAGAAGCCGCATTTGCAGGGGCAGCAAAAGTCCTTCGGCGGTGCCTGCTCCAGGACACAGACTGTGAACTGACCCATGGCCACAGGCTCGGGGTGAAGGAGGACTCGGGCACATCCGTGGTGCCCTTGGTGTGTGGATGAAGGGGCACAAGCCCTCCCGCCATCGCCGCGCCTGCGCCCCTCCACCCACAGGCTGCCCGGCGCCCGCACGGCAGGTGCCCAGGGGCACCTGGATCTACTTCCGTGCTTGACAACGTCTGGATTTATTTTGCAAGGACCACAGAGCAGAGTGTTGAAATGGAGACCTCACCACCCTCACCACCCTGCTCCATCCCTCCACAGCCCCCGGAGGGCTTCCAGTCCTGCTGGGCGTTGCCGGCCGCAGGGCACCTGCCCAGAGCTGCCGGGAGGGTGGGATGCCGCTGCTGCTTAAGGCTGATCACACACGGAGTATCCCGGTGACGAAGCTGTGTCCCCACTCTGTCCCCATCGATCTCCCATCAGTCATTAGTAAGTGGCTGTGTTAGACATGACCCTTGGGCATTTTTCCAATGCAAAGCCACTTAGCATTAAAATTGCAGAATCTCTTTGGCTTTTCTACAAGCCTTTATCCAGCCCATTTAAAAACCTACCTGGGATCGTGGCAGACTGTCCAAATAGCCGCGGCTTCGGCCTTTCCCTCTGCAAGGCAACAGGGGCGATGGAGCCAGTTAGCATCAGACTTCTCATGTCGCAGGTAAGTCTCATGGAAATGTACTAAATGAAGAGGTTGTTTTTTTTTTGGCAATTTAAGAGCAAGGGTCTTTTATTCTTATTCTGCCGCCAATATTGCTCTAGTCTAACACAAACAATCTTATCTTCTAGTTATGATTTAAATTTCAGGGGAAAGTTACCTGGAGAATTAAATATATGCAATCCTCACAGTGTAGAATTAAATATTTTAGAAATTTGAAATGTGCGAATTGGCGATTTTCCTCTAAGTCCCAGTATTTCCCCCACGAGGGATGGGGGGTGTCCGCCGAGAGCCCTCTGCCCACTAGAAGCAGGACTAGGGGAAGAGCTCCGGTAGGAGACTCCCCTAGCTCACCCCTAGACATTCCGTGTTTTTTTTAAACTATCTTTTTTGATTTGTGTCTCATAAATACATCAGTTACTGAGACATTGATCATGTCTTTGGAAGAAAATTCACATCTCATAATGGAAACCATCTAGCATAAAACCAAAGGTCAAAATCATTGTGACTGATTGTTTCAGAATAAAGAGCAAGTCCCTAAAAAAGAAATGGAAGTTGACAGGAAGGATAAGGAAACACAAGGCATCCTGGGCTTGTTAGCTCATCTCCTGCGCTGACAGGGACTTGCAGCCATTCTGCCCCCACGGTGGGAGCTGCGCTCGTCACTTCTCGCTGGGGTAGCCACCCTGGAACCAAAGAATCTGCAAGCACACATTCCATTTTTTTCAGTGCTAAGTACTTTATTTTCTTTCTTCCTCCCTCCCTCCTTTCCTTCCTTCCTTCCTTCCTTCCTTCCTTCCTTCCTTCCTTCCTTCCTTCCTTCCTGTCTTTCTTTCTCTCTCTCTCTCTTTCTATTTCAAAATATAAATGGGGGCACAAGTGTTTTTGTCACATGGGTACCTCATACAATGTTTTAGTCAGGGTTTTTAGTGTGCCCATCATCCGCATAGTGTTCATTGTGTCTGATGGGTAAGTTTTTATCCCTTACCCCCTACCCAGCCTCACGCTTCTTGGTTTCTAATGTTCTTTACATCTTTTTGTGCTTGTGTGTGCCCATCGTTCAGCTCCCAATTATTAGTGAGAACATGTGGTGTTTGTTTTTCCATTCCTGAGATACTTCACTTAGGATGATGGTCTCCGGTTCCATCCAAGTTGGTGCAAAAGATATTATTTCATCCTTTTTTGTGTCTGAATAGTACTCCACGGTATATATACACTACATTTTCTTTATCCACTCGTGAATTGGTGGGCACTCAGGTTGATTTCACATCGTTGCGATTGTGAATTAATTGTGCCGTGATAAGCATTTGGGTGCAGGTGTCTTCTTTATAAAATGATTACTTTTCCTTTGGGCAGATACCCAGTAGTGAGATTGCTGGATCAAATGGTAAGTCTATGTTTATTTCTTTGAGGAGTCTCCATACTATTTTTCATAGAGGTTTTATTAATTTGAAGTACCACCAACAGTGTATAAGTATTCTTTTCTCTCTGCATCCATGCCAGCATCTATGGCGAGAGAAAGAAATAAAGCACATCCAAATCAGGAAAGAGCAGGTAAAATTATCCCTGTTTGCTGGCAATATGATCTTGTATTCAGAAAATCCTAAAGACTCCACTAAAAGATTCTTGGAGTTGATAATAAATAAATTCAGCAAAGTCTCGGGTTACAAAATGAGTGTTCACAAACCAGTAGCCTTTCTATACATCAACAACAGTCAAGCTGGGAGTCAAATCAAGGACTTAATACAATTCACAATAGTTGCAAAGAAAATAAAATACCTTGGAATACACTTAACCAAGGAGGTGAAAGATCTCTACAAGGAGAACTACAAAGTACTGATGAAAGGAATCATAGAGGACACAAATTGAAAAACATCCCACACTCTTATGTTGGCAGAATCAACATTGTTATATGTCCATGTGGCCCCAAGTGATCTATAGATTCAATGCAATCCCCATCAAAAAAGCAATGTCATATTTCACAGATCTAGAAAAAGTAATCCTAAGCTTCTTTTGGAACCAAAAAAGAGCCTGTATAGCTCTTCGGAACAAATCCGAAGGTATCCTGTTACCTGACTTTGAACAATACTGCAAGGCTACAGTAACCAAAACGGTATAGCACTGATATAAAGGTAGAGATACAGACCGATGGAACAGAAAAGAGAACCCAGAAATAAAACCATTTACATACAACCAGCTGATCTTTGACAAAGCAAACGAGAAATTACACTGGGGAAAGGAAGCCCCATTCAATAAACGGTGCTGGGAAAACTGGACGGCCACATGCAGAAGAATGAAACAGGACCCCTACCTCTCACCATATACAAAAATTAATTCAAGATGGGTAAAAGACTTAAATGTAAGTCATGAGACCATAAAAATTCTAGAAGAAAACATCAGAAAACACCTCTTTTAGACATTGGCCTAGGCAAAGAATTTATGACTAAGACCCAAAGGCAAATATAGCAATAATGAAAATAAATAAATTGGACTTAATTAAATTAAAATTAAAAAGCTTCTGCACAGCAAAGGAAATAACCAACAGGGTACATAGACAACTTTGAAAAGTGGATGTTTTTGCTCAGCTGTAATGAGAATGGTGTTCCATAATAGACATGTTCCATTCTATATGGATAAGTTTTCATTTTCATTTTAACATTAATAAACTATACTAGTTTAGTTTAGGGACTTTTGGATTTAAAATCATGGGTTTTTTGGTAACCCCTTGGCAATCACGTCTATGAAATATTTATGGAGTCAGTGTCTTGGTGCAGTCAAAAAGTGCTGGCATATCACCCTAGACAAAGTGACGGCTGCTAGGTGGGAGTATTAAAACAGAGATTTTAGAGATGGAGCAATTATTAACAATGATGATTCAAGTGTACGGCCTGGGGCTTTCCATCAGAGCAAGCGGGAAGAAAGAGTGATTGCTGATGAGGAAGTAAAAGAACAGAGAAACTCAGATGCTAGAAGGACCATCCATCCATGTGGATGTCAGAGTCACTCAGAATGGTGACAGGAGTAGGGGGTGTAGACGACAGTCCCCAAATCATCAAAGATCAAATATATATGGCCAAGAAATAAGTATAAATGTAAACGGCCATTTTAGTCATCAATAACACGCAAGGCATTAAAAATTGATAATGCAGAATGTTGGTGATTGCTGTGGTTTGAATGTGTGCCCCCAAAATCATATGTTGGAAACTCACTCCCCAGTTGCAACAGTGTTGGGAGATGGAGCCTCAGGAGACCTGTTTAGGTCAGGAGGGCTCCACCTTCATGGGCAGATTAATGCAGATTATAAAAGGGCTCGGGGATGTGAGTTCAATTTGTTCCACTCGAGCTCTCTTGCCCTTCCGCCTTCTGCCATGGACGACGGCACAGCAAGAAAACGCTTACAAGGTGTGGACCCTCTACCCTGGACTTCCCAGCCTGCAGAGCCATGAGCCAAATACGTATCTTCTTTTTGTGAATCACCCAGGCTCAGGGACTCTGTTACAGCCACAGAAAGTGGCCTAAGACAGTCACAGTGTGGGAAAATCAGCATCCCCAAGACCTTCTAGTGAGACTGAAATTTGATGCCATCTTTACTAGAACACAATTTGAAAAAATACTAAAAAATTGAATTTGGGGTATGATTTGATGCAACTATTCCACCTGTATGAATAGTACCATTGAAAAATCCATATATTAATATAAAATTATATAACTAAATGAGTATTTACGATGCATTGTTAAGTGGGAGGGACTGTTTCTTTTTCCTCATTTTATCCTTTATTTGCACTGTCTTATATTGCAGTCTCTGAGAATTTGAAAAACCATCTAGTTGATGTGATAAAACCAATGTTATCTATTGTATTGCTTGAGAAATTTTGGAGGCAGGGATCCCCAAACTATGGTCAGTGGGCCAAATGCTGCCACATGTTTTCCGTTGCTTGCTTTGTGTTATGAAAATGGTAGAATTAAAGAGCCGAGATAGAGACCAATGGCTTACAAAGCTAAATATATTTATTATCTGATGATCTACAGAAAAAAATTTGCAAGCACCTGGTCTAGAGGACTATTCTAAAGCAGTATTAGAGAATTTTAAGGATAGAATTTTCTTATCTTTCCCAAACTATATTATAGACTGTTATTTTAATAATATTTACGAGAATGTCCAGTCATCTAATCCACTCCAAATGAAATCACCAAAACACTTTTATTATACAGTGATCTTAATTGTTTTATTTATCTGCTTAACAATTTTCAATGGAAATATTACCTTTAATAAAATCACATTAAACCTGGAATTCAAAGTCTATCCCGTCTGATGGTTAGTTCGCTTTCTAGTTGTAACTTCCACCACCCTCCCACCGTTCCAGCCAACCTCTTCCACACACAATTGTCTCAAGACAACTTTCTTGCCTTGCTTAGGTTTGGTCCTTGCAGTTCGTTTAATATTAATATATACCCGCAAATTTGCAGACATTCCTCTTTTCAAAAAGTGGAGCCTCGTTGCCCTCTGGACTCAGCGAATCACTTCTGTAAATAGATCGTGGTGGGAATGATGCTATGGGACTTTCCAGGGCGTGCCATACAAGGGTAGTTTCTGCCTGGCTGTGTCTCTGTTGGATCACTCACTCTGGGGAAGCCAGCCACCGTGGCAGGAGGACACTCAACAGCCCCGAGAAGGAGCTGGGCCTGCTGTCGACCGACAGCCAGCACTGCCTTGCAAGTGAGCCGGCTTAGAAGCTGGTTCCTCGCCACACTCCAGGCAAATAGCCCTGGCTGACGTCTTGACTGCACCTCATGAAAGAACCCGGGCCAGAACCACTCCGTCCCCAAACTCCTGACTTACAGAAATTGTGAAAAATAATTTTAGCCCACTAAGTTTGGGGGCTGTGTACGATGCATCAGTTGATAAATCTACTGCACGACACCACCACCTTCATCTCTTCCACCACTTCCCATCCCAACTGGCTTTGCCTGGAGTTGAACAACTTTGGAAAAGGTCGCTCAAGTGAGGACAACAATCTTATCTGTAGGACGGATGGAAGAACTGCACGCATAAATTCAAGGAAAGTCACAGTGCCTGGGCATGGGGAGGCTCGGTGACTGTGGACCAGCACAGATGACAACATGGCACCGTCACGGGCTGCGGGGCTCCCTGCTCTGCAGACATCGCCTGGCTGTCTCGTGGTGCCTCTCTCCGGGCACTGGTGTTTGGCTGGTGACACACCAGCGACTCCCTCCTGCCGAGCTGCAAACAAACGTCTGGAGGACGGGAGCTCTGTGTCATGTGTCTCCCATCCCCAACAGGACTTGCTCATATTAGCACACACCATGAACATTTACATCCGCAAATGATTATAATTTATGTTGACGATAAGATCTCTGAGGACAGACAGGATGTCCCGACCGGCAAGACGCTGGTGGCCGCCCACTCCGCCTGTCCTGGGTAAGCCCAGCTGTTCAGGGTTCCTGAACGTGCTTGATGCTCACTGTGGGTCACGGAGGTTTTCCCCATCACTTAAAGATGCATGTGATAAGATACACATTGCAGAGTTAGTTTTGTTCTTTACTGGTTTTTTTAGTTTCTGAACAAAAGGATCAGCGTGTCTTCAATATTTTGCAGAACTGCTTAGGAGTCACCTAAGGAAACTGTTTCTGCTTTGGAGTGTGGGTCTGTGTGCATACCTGCATTGCATTCACATTCTCCAATACAGACTTCACAGTGTGCTAATCTTTGCAAGGCAAAATCAGCATTCAGATGGTAATTATTTAGACATAAAATTGATTGATTTGTCCTAAGCTGCATGAAGATGTACTGGGGTCAACTCACTTTGCCTATTAAGAGTTTGAAGCTATCTGGTTGGATTACTTTTCACAGTAAAAGGTTGTTTTCCACTGGGGTTTAGGAAAAATTAAAAAACAAGAACAACAACAACAAAAATAAGAAGACTAAGTGCTAATGGTAAACCTTAAGAAAAACAAACTTAATGCAATTGCGATTTGCCAATCCTCAGCAAACTGCCCATGTGAATAACCTGCATATTACACAGTTTTAGCAGAGTGGTGTTCCCACCGGTGAAAGAAAACCATGTTTGCTAAACCTGTAGGAGGTGACTCAACAAGACACCCCATGTCAGACAAACTACTCATACCACAGGGTTTGGGGGTACCCAGGTGACATTTTTTAATGAGAATCAGGGTGGTCCACTATAGAGAGATTAATTACAGTGCCTTAGTAAATCTGTGCAAAGATGTTCTAATAGAAACATTCAGTCTGTCTGGTCACCCATAAGGAGTTTGTAAAGAGGCTTATTCATGAATGCATGCAATCTGACAAGGAAAAGGAAAAAATTTTAATCTTTCTTCCCCTAGCTAACCCCTGGCCCAAGGCCTAAGTGTGGGGAGACCCTAGATGCTGCCCAGGCTAACTCTGGTTACTGAGAAAGGGCGTTGTCACCCAAGCACAAGTAGACATTTGGCAGGTGCCGGTGGAGCCTGTGGATAACACCCGGGGGTGGGGGGTTTCCTCGGGGTTCGCTGAGACGTGTTCAGTCCCGGGAGTGGTGGTAGAACGGGTCAGAGGGACGGTCCCCATCTGCAGCCACACAACCGGAATCTTAAGTGAGCGTTACAAACATTGCATTGTGCATTGGATTGAAAGGTGGATACACACCCTACTATTTTATTTTGCTTTTCGATTTCAAGTTATGCATTAAATATGATAAATAAAATATCAATCTCTACTCCTCCCTCAAGACAGAAGAGCAAAACTTGCCCCGTTTGCAGTGGGGGCTGTGCCGAGTGACCTCCCCCCAAACGCGGCAGGGAGCGAGGGCGGTTCTGCAGTGCAGGAACCTGACGGGCCCCACCTGAGACAGGTGACAAGGCCAACGGCATCCTCGGTGAGTCATGTGGAACGTGTTACCCCTGATGTCATGTGGTCAAGACAGCACTTTGTCTCTGTGGTCTTTTCAGAAACCCGTACCCCTCATCCGACCACAGGGAAAACGTCAGGCAAACCCGAGGTGAGGGGCGAGCTGTAACATGCCCATGAGTCCTCCTCGAAACTGCCGAGCTTGTCACAGACGATGGAGGTGCCGGAGCCGCCACAGCCCGGAAGAGCCTCGGGAGACACGACAACTCCATGCAGCGTGGCGTCCTGCGCGGGGTCCTGGAACAGAAAGTAGGTAAGGGGGCAAACTGAAGACATCTGAGAAACTATGGGGTTGTGTAATGATGCTGTGTCAACATCGGGTCACCACTGGTGACAAATGTCCCACAATGTGAGACACTAACAATAGGGGAAACTGGTTCAGGGACTCTGTGCCCTGTCTTCACTGTTTTCCTGCAAATCTAAAGCTATTGTAAAATGAAGGCTTTCTTTTAAGAAAATCAACCTTGGTGCACATCTCTACTGAAATAGATGAATTAAAATTTTTCATCAAGTCCGAAGCCGCTGGGCGTGGCCTTCCCTTCCCATCCCGACGCCTGCTGGGCCCAGCCGCAGGGTCCCTGCAGAGACCCGGCTTTGGGACAGCCAGGGTGGGTGTGTCAGCACGGGGTCCTCTCTTCTTGGCGGTCTGTGATTGGGGTGTATGTGGATGAGGGTGCTCCTCACTTCTGATTTTTAAAAAAATTGACAGTTGAAGAAAAAGAAGATAAAACACAAAACCCAAGGCCTCTGCAGGGGTCTCCATTATTTGTGGTATTTTGGTGTTCACTAAAGACCTTATGTCTTTTTTGGGTGTACATGTTCATTTTCACGATGCCGACGTAAGTAGGTAGCTACCTAGACATACAATATAAGGAAATTTTTCTTTCAAATTGCAATCAGTATGTGTAGGGAAAACAACTAGGGCCCCAAAATGTATTTCAAGTTATCTGGCCTTTTAGGGTTCAGCATTTTACTTTCATTTCTTTTAAAAGTAAGATCACCTATGGGAGGGGCCCTGCTCCAGCCTGGGACCCTCTGTGGCCTTGAGCAAGCCTCTCTCAACCTCTCTGGGCCCTGGGTCTCACGGGCAGCCCCACCAGGAAAACTAATCATCCTCATCTCGTGTTTCCAGAACATTGTGAAAATTAATGAAATGATGCCTGTGAAAATCAGAAGTCCTCAGAGACTCATACAATGAGAGGGTGACTTATTCTTCACCATTATGGAGAGAGTTCACACCACAATTCATGCAAACTGAATGTGTAAATATTTGTGTATCCATGCACTCTTGCCTTTATGAGAGTTCATAAAACTCAAACAGCATTCATTGATTTTTGTCTTATTGTAAAGAAAAAAAATAAGCAATAAAATGCGCTGGGAACATAAAAACGCTCCCCTTACCGATAAAAATATGCTAAACTGGTTACGGCCGTGCCGTTTAGCTGGAGACGTGCGTGCGCACAGAGTTCCCCATCTGAGCCGCGAGGATCGGCACGTCACGGAGAGTTTTCCGTGGGAGCGTGCGTCCGCCCTTCACATAGATGCAGCCTGTGCTCCCGGCCTCTGCTGGAGTCCCTCACGTCCTCGACTGCTGATAGCGAATTAGCGGATGTGACTTGGTGGAAGTCGCCTAACTTTGATGAGTTTGTTTCCTCCTCTGTAAAACAGGCCACTGCAGGAGCTGCAAGCATGGCATGGAGTCGCCGTAGCAACAAGCCTCTTGCCTCGGCATGTCGTAGGCCCACAAAGGTAACTCGCTCTCTTTTCTCTTTGATAGTGATTTTGAAATTTCAAAGTTTGTTGTCTGATATATTTTGCATATATCCTTATATATAATGAGTCTATAGTTTGAACTTTGTGTCAATCAATGATGTACAAAAAAGACATTAGATGTGGCTTTAAGAGTGATTTTCTCACTCTGAGAAGAGCGGGGGGACCCCCTCCCATGTGTACCCCTAGATATACAGTCAGCATCTCTCAGGGTTCTTCTCGTTCTTGGAATCCTACAGCTAGCAAAACAAACAAACGAACACATACACACACACACACAAAGCAATATTAACCGCCACGCCAAGGTGGAGACTAGGATGTGACACACGCAGGTGAGAAGAGAGCTCAGATTTCCCGTCTCAGGGCCGTTGCTCTAACGTGGTCTTTCACGTTAAAGAGGACAACGCCAAGGCACAATAGTGCTCCAGAGCCACAGATATTTTCCTGATGGAAAGATGTAATTTTGTGAAATCTATCATGGAAAAAATTAGCTTACTTTTAAAAGATTTTCTTGAATAAATGAAATAATTCACAAATATATATATATATAATTAGTGTCTTTTCAATATGTGTGTATTTTAAAGTTTAGATCATTTACAAAAATGAGAAAGGCTATTCTTTCTTTTTTATAGTCCTTCCCAAGTCAGTATACATACAAAAATAAAATCTTGCCTGTTCGGTGAGCTCAAAGGTATCTTAAAAGCATGTGTACACTTGGGCTTGCTGTGCATATATCACTGTGGATTCCTGTTGGTCCATTTTACAGTGATTTATTTATATTTCCTCCAAGAGACTCAAATATCAAATGTCCAACAAATTACACTGAGATGAAACTAGATATTTCTAATGTATTTTAAATAATCATTAAATTACCTTCATTGGCTTTATCCTATCTTTGAAATTTGCTGATCCTGCTTCTGAATGCTAATCACGGTTCTGGCTTTTTGTTTATAATGTTTAGTCTTATATCTGCACATGAATTATTGCCACGCAGCCCAGTGTTACTGATTCCAAGCTTCATTGTGGTTTTGTACCCGTGGGAGAAGGCACTGACTTCACAGGTGGCTGGTACACAGCCCCCAGCCTCAGAGCTGCAGATGCAGCAGAAACTGACCGCATTGCACAAGAAGCGCTCTTCCTCCTTGGAAAATAATTGCCCTGAAAATGGGTCAGTGTGGACGAAAACGTGCAGATGTGCTTACTGAGCAAAGAAGTTAAATTCTAGATATGAAGCATAAAATCCCTACCTCACATCCTGTTAGCCTGAAATATACAGTACCTACCGTCACGTCTATATCACCTGTGATAATGAAGAGCTTATACAGACACAGTTAAGAATGATAATGAATAAATGTGAATACGCTCTGCAGAATAAACTGTCGATTTCATTCTGCAGAGGTAAAGAGAAGACTTCCTTAGCTTGATGTAGTTGCTAAGGTTATGTGTCTTTTCTGAACATCCCATCTCGCAGGTGTCTACAAGGAGGCGATTTTTTCCTCTCTCTGTTATAAAGATGTGTTTTCTGTAAACCGAAGCTTATAATTTTAAGCTTATAAAAATGACAACAGATGGTACAATAAGAATATTTTATCCTCCCTATGGGATAATGACTTTTGGACTTTTCAGGGAATGGTCTAAGATCACTCTACCTTCTAAAGTCACACGAAAGATCTCAGTCGTGCAAGATGCTTATACAGGGGACTTTAGGAATACTACTTTTTATTTTGTTGCTGACCCCCCAAATTTTTTATATTGGTTTAAGGATAAACTAGTTTTTATCTAGATCTATATATTATTTATATTTTGGGTGGCAGAGCCTCTAAGAAGGAGAAAGTTTGTAAACCCTAATTTGTTTATCTCCTTAACCAAAGCTAGCATTTTATAACAGCATGTTCTATTTGTTCCTCCTCGTATGTGTGTGTGTACATATATATGTATTTTCCTCTATTCATCATACTTCCTAATCACCTGAAATGGATAGTTTAAAATAATTCAGCTATAATTATAACCCGTCCCATCTACCCCACATGAATACCACCAACAAATTAGTGAGGGGAGAAATACAATAATCGCATATATTGAGCACTTCATTTTCAAAAGTTTCTATTCCATTTCGATTCACTAAGGTCATGACTAATTTGAAATACCTCACAATCTTTCATGACAGTTAGCAATTTTGTTCAAATAACTCATTGCAACCTTAAAATCATGGTTGCCAGCAAAAAGAAAGGAAAAAAGTCCCCATTGCTACCTTAACCAAAATAGTTGATGAATAGCTCCTACGAATCATTTTGCTAAAGTTCAGCATTTTAGGATCCTCACAGCCATTTATTATGGGTGATAGTTTTCGTTTCTATGTAAGACAAATTTTCTTCATTTTAAAAAGAAAAACTAAATTCAAATATCTAAGGCAACCTGGGACACAAAATAATTAACAAAAATGACCTTCGGAGGTGGCTTTAGGATCTCAGTGGTATAAACTTCTTCCTTTCGGCGTCTGAGCTGTACTTCAATGCATTCCGAAAGAGAACAATTCCTCTCACTGTGCAAAAATGCCCATGGCTAAAATTTTGAAGACAACTAAAGCCAAGGGCTTTTATATCACTGTTCATTGATATTATATTGATAAATCATGGTAGATCCTAATAGAATAGCAATTATGTATTCTGAATACCATATAGGTTTTCTTGGTTTGCTGGAATTTTTTAATTTAAATTTATTTCCTTCTTCTAAAGCATCCGTCCCTCTAGTAGCCATTTGAACCGAGGAGAATGAGGGTCTTCTTCCCATGCTGTACATCAAATACGGTGCTGTCTCATCCTGGTTAGCACCACGATAGCTTCAACACCCTTTATTGGAAGGCATCTCACCCAGTAAATTGTATGCCTGCTCTGCTATTTCCTCCTTTTTGCTTTCCTCCTGGCCACATCTAGTAGCTTTTTGTTCGTATCACCATACACTGGATCAGAACGAGTAAAAGGCAGGATCAGAATCTTTGTTTGTCCCCACTTTGTTGCACACAGTTAAATTTGTTCATTTTGCCATTAATATCTAAGATATCCCTCCCTGTCTGCCACACATGCACACACACACACAAACATTGCTATCCGTAAGCAGGCTAAAGTCCACAAGCAATCAGAAAATCAGAAGATTTCTACCTAAGTTAATTAAGTGTCACAGGGTATTTATTTAGTGTATTGCAGCTCATTCTCATTAGGGTCTATTGGTTCATGATGTGAAGTTTGCTGAACCTGGCTACATGATAAATTGGGATTCTTTCCACTCCCTTGTCCTTAATGCTATTTGTTTTTCTTTTAAAAGCTCTTTATAATGTTCCTTTAATGTGGATGGCAAAATAAATAGACCTTTAGGTTCAAATGTAAGTGTCAACATGGAATCCAATGATTTGCTGAATGTTGGTGAAAATTAAGCAGTCTATAAACTTCTGACAAAATGAATGTATAAACTAGCTGCACCAGAACGCCCGGCACACGGGAAAAACTCAACACGAGATTTCTGAATGAAGAAATGCACACGGCACGTGATCTCCGGCGAGGAGACTGACTTCTATAACAAACATGCCAAATCTTCAAATGATGACGTGGACATAATTCTATCTAGAGGCATCAATTGGAGAAGTCATAGATGGACTCCGTTTGGGAATTCCTTCAAGGCCTACATCATTTTCTTGACTCTTCTCAGAAATCTTAGCCCTCTAAAAGAGCATGTGAGTTTTTATTTTGCATCTGTGCTATCCACTTATCAACAACACAGCTCAGAACGACTTCCCGGAGGATGAACTCTCGAGCAAACCTCATGGCACTCATCGTAACTTCCCCTTTTGCATAACGCAGAAGGTCACGGCAGAGTTGATTCAGAATGTGCTGATAACTCTTCGACTCGAAAAGGTGACTCCAGTAAACCGTGAGTACTAAAGAAACACATGGATATTTTCCCTAAGGAGAGCTGTGGGCATTTCACAGAAGGGCTGGGTTGTGCGACTCTCTGGCCCTTTCCATGGCTGCCAGGTGTGGTGACGTTTTGTGCGATTCTCAGGAGGGCGTCTCGCTCTCGTTCGTCAACTGTGCACGGCCGCAGGGAAGGGAAACGTCTTTGTCATATTTATAACTCTCACTGTGCTTAACACAGTGCTGTGCATCTAGCATGTGCTCAGTAAATGTGCACTGAGTAAACGAGGGATGATTTAGTAAAGGCGCGTACGGGGAGCGGGTATCGAGAGTGTGGATGTTTCCCCTACAGACTCTCATCCCTCGAATCCGAGCTCTCTTGCTCCTCGGTTCATGCCTGGGTGCTCGTTTCCTCACAAAGCACTATTTTATCCGGCTCCCTCTGAAAGATCGGGACAAATGTCAAGACTCGGCTGTCTCTGTTCATCACTCAGAGTGCTTGGCACCATCTTCACAGAAACTTTCCCCGTGTTCGAGTTTCCTTTCAGAATGTGAGCATCTGTCTCTTGGTCTAAATTTAACTCTTCAGCCATCATTCTCACAGTTAATCATGTATTTGAATCAGCCAAATCTCTGACCTTTTCAACATTTTCTTTGGTCCCTACATGATAGGATGACTGTACATCACGCAGGACATCTTCTTACCTGCTCTAAAATCTCCCGTGGCAGCCAGGGTCTCTTGCTCTCCATATCGCTTCTTTTACCATGCCGGATTTTTCACTTGTGGAATTGTTTATCCTCCTGACAATTATATTCTTTGTCCCAAATAATGACCATGAATTTATGCACCACCTAGAAACCCACACACTGCTATTCTTCCCACACACTAGCACGACACTGTCTTTCCTTTGTTTAAGGAACTGATGCTTCAAGATAAAAGTTTTCATAACACACTCCAAAGTTATGTCTCTACAATCTAAACAACGTAGCAGTTTCATCCGTGATAGTGCCACACCGTAAGAGTATGCACATAAAAGGAAGGCTTTGTTTTCTTTCTATCTCTCAACAACAAGAAGAAATAGCTTTTCCTGATGGCCTCGTCATAAATGTTCTATCCTGTGCTACCTTTTGTGCTTCAGTTTTTCTCTCTCCATAATAAGAACCTACGGCATTTTCTGCATCGTCGTGGCACCTGAACATTTTTGGAGATGAATCTGGCAAAAATAAGTTAAAGGTTCTATTTGATAAAACATTGCCTCCTAAGCATCTCAAACTTATCACCCCCAGACGGTGAATCGTCTTTATCAAGGAGGTGAAATGATTACTGAATTAAATATTAGACTGGAAGGAAGCTGACATATTAGTAGATTACTCCTGGGGAATGCAAAATGCAGGGTTTTTTAAAACCACATTACTCTATGGATAAGTAACAAATTGTGAAGTGGTTAGAAGGCAATATTGTGCAGAGTAAGTTAAATATTGTTCAGCGATTCATAGAACAATTGAGTGTCAAGCAGCCCTGTGGACCAGCGAGTCCAGTTCTCTCACCTTATGGGTGACGGACACACTCTGTGGTCAAGCCATCTGCCCGAGGTGTAGACGGCCAAGTGGGAGAGCATGCAGACTGAGCTAAAGCTTGCATGGTCCCCTGCATGGATCTTTTTGAACTAAGAGGTTTATCACCGAGCTACGTCATGATTGAGTATATAGTCTCTACCTTTTAGGAGTTTGCAACTTAGTATCATTATATCTAATAATTACAATAAAAAGCCCATACACATTCATTACTTGTTAAACGAATACTTTGTAAGCACCTGCTATATTCATTACTCTAGTAGATATTTGGCATTTAAAGAAAAATATGACCCAATATTTTCCTTCGTGGAACTTGAACTCCAGGTAGAGAGACTGGCATGTGACAGATGACTAGAATCTATTTCAGTGCGTGGCCGCGATGTGGTAGGCACAGGGGGCTAAGGTAGCAAAGGTGTGGGTTTAGAGCACCCAGTCAGGTGACGGTGGGAAACACTCATCAAGTCAGGTGATCCGAGACTTAGTCGACCAAAAGTGGTGCCAGGTGTCTGTGTGTGTTTGTCTCCGTGTGGCTATGTCAATTTGTGAATAGACAAAGTGTGTTAGTTTATAAATGGGCAAAGACACAAAGGCACATAGTAGCCCTTTGGGAGGATCTCTGAGTAGATTTAACTTTGTATTTGAGTATCACATGTCGGACAGGTATTGAAAAATGTCAGTCGCGTGAGGCAAATATAGCTTCTTTTTTAAAATTGCACTGAAGCATTTGTATTTGATTCTGTATCACAGAGGATAAAAGGAAAATAAAAAAGCAAAAGAGCAAGAAAGTAAATGTAAGTCTGATTAGATGGATTAGGAAAAACTCAATGAAGAAGATAACACTTGGAAGATAGGTTAGACATTCCTGGTGGAAAAACAGAGTGAAGATTCAGAGAGGAAGGTGTGGCGTGAGACAGAGAACGATCAACACCCATGTTCAGTTATCCAAACCTCAGAGACACGAGGCTGCGCGGAAAAACAAAAGTCCCCAACACAGGAAGACAGTCATTAATGAACTGACCACTTATAAATTAGTTGTCCTTGTTTAACTCAAGCTTTATTCATTCTATCGAGTCAATGGTGATTCATTCGATGACTGACAGAGATGCAGATAATATTGTGTCAAGGAAACACAACTGAATTGTAAAGAGAAATTGCAAAAATTGTAAAATATATAGAACTTCTAGAAATCAATAAAAGTGATATTGGAGAATGTCTTAAATCTTACTCAGAGACAGTGACAAAGAGGAGCTGGCAGCTGACAGCTAATTGTCAGTTTAACCTGAGAAACTCCACAGGGATGAAGATATCAGAGGCTCCTCTGCAGAGAATATGTAGAAATCATGTAATTAACTAGGACAGATTCCTGGAAAATTTACGAAGACCCAACATATTTGTTTGCAAATGTGACCATGCTTATGATAATATAACAAAGGTAAACATGAAGAGAAGGATACTGTAGCATCCTGTCATGAAAATTAGTCTGAAAATTTTTACGAAAAAAAATTTTACCAAAAGTTTCTATTCTAAGAGTTTTTATTTTCTATTTTTTTAAATTGGCAGATAAAATTGTATGTATTTATCACATACAAGACAACGTTTTGAAGTATGTATACGTCATGGAATAGTTAAATCTAGCTAATTAACAAATGCATCACCTCACACAGTTATCACTTTTGTGGTAAGTCACTTAATAGCAACTCTTTTTGCATTCTTCAAGAATACTATGCAAAGTGAAATAAGCCAGGCATAGAAAGATAAGTAGAAATTATTTTTTTAAGTTTTAACCATAACTGAATTTTGTTACACATAAGACAAACCACATTCATTTCATATTTTGTTTTATTTTCCAAGCTCCAATTAACTCTCCTTTTCAAACAACTATGTAATAGGAAATGTTGGTTTCTGTTTGAGAGGGTTGACCTTGAGCGAACGGTGCTACTTGCTGTGTGAGAGCCGCAGATTCTCGGGGACATCGGGGAGGCCGCTCAAGTGCCAGTGACGTAGCCTCTCTCTTCATTCAAACCCGCGAATGCAACACGTTTGCCACACGTGCAGGGAAGTGTCTAACTCCCACGGTTATCACTGGGGCCCTCTTGGATCTGACCCCAGCCAGCTCTTAGTCAACCTTCCCCCTCCTGCATTGTCACGAAGCCAAAGGTCAGCCACCAGACACCTGACTCCGTAAGGTCACCTGTGCCCTTCCGCACATTCATCATTTATGCATTTACCCGGCAAAGTTATTGAACAAACGATGCCCAGGTGTGCACTGAGTGGCTGCCTGGCCCAGGCGCCGAGCTGGGCACTCGGGTAGAGTTGCGAAAAGGCAAGCCGTCGTCCCTGCCCTCGTGGGGTTGCCGCGCCAGGGGCCCAGATGGAAGCTCGGCAAACGGCAAACCCACTGACGACGCTCACAAATGTGAGAGCGACCACACAAGGTTCTGGAGCTCTCCAGGAGAGAGAGTGAGAGCCCGTCCGCGTGAAGGGCTGGGGACCCGTTCAGGTGAGGGGGCACCTGGCCTGTGAGCGGCGCTGCAGGAGGCTCAGGTGGAAGGCACCCCGAGACGGAGGTGGGGAGAGACGGGGGCGAGACCCTGCTGCGTCTCTGCTCTTCCACCCAACTCTTCCTGCAGGTGAACCTCCTTCCTCTCTGGGGTCCTACTGTACCTCGTTCTAAGCCGCCACGTCCCAAGTGAGGACATGGTGTTCCGGAAAACACCGATTTCCTGGGATGCAGGCGATGCTGCTCTAGAAAACGTTTCGCAACAGGCTCTCTGGGGAGGGTGCCGGCCGGTCCCTGCGTTGTGCGAGGGATCATTCCGGAGCGTCAGCAGCACTTCAAGCTACAGAAGCCTCTTCCACCCGCTGAAGTAGCTGCAGAGTCGCTTCCCCGGCTCAGTCTCCAGGTCGGGCTTTACCTGCTGTTCCTGCACCCTTGCTCCTCCCCCTGCGGTCCCTCCCAGTTGGCATCTCCTGCTCCCGCCAGCCACGTGTCTCAGCGCCGTCCTGGCCCTGCGTTTCCCATAACCGGCGACTGCGCTCCCAACTCCCTGCTCACACACACGACAGGAGGCTCTGCCATTTTTAACCTCCCTAACCTCTCTCGTGTCTAACCCTTCTTGTAAACCCATTAGCACCTCTCCCGTGCTTTACTGCAACAGGGTCCTACGAGTTTCTCTGCCCCTAGACGTCTCCCTCTGAGAGCCCTCTCCTCAAAGCCACCAGGGGGATTGGGGGATGGCCCCACGCTGGTCGTACACCTGCACCGCGGCGTCATCTGACACGACTGCCCGCCGTCAACAGCAGCGCCTATCGTGGGGAACATTTTGCCTCCCAAGGGACATCTGGCAATGTCTGTAGACGTTTTTGGTGGTCGCAACTGGGGAGAGCTGTTGCCACTGGCCTCTAGTGAGAAGATTCCAGGGATGCCGCCAAAGCCTCTACACTGCACAGGAGGGCCCCCAAAACAGAGGATTATCTGGCTCCAAATGTCCATGGTGCCTTGGTTGAGAAACCCTGGGTCACAGGCCAACCTCCTTGCGTGGTGTGAAAGGCGCTCCAGGACGCCACCCTCCCCTCCCGGCAGGACTTCTGCCCCGGTCTCCACTGCACCCTTAGGACATCCGCCTCCAAGCCCTTCCTCTGGGTGCCATCCTATCCCGTATTCCCTCCCTGGCATTCCCGTTCGTTCCTTCTCTGCTGGGGCCTCGCTTAGCCTCCAGGATTAACTCACCTGTCCTCTCCTTCAGGAAGCCCACCTGGTCTACCAGGCTGAATGAGGTGGCCTTTCCTGCGCTCACCTGGGCACCTGCACAGAGCTGTCCTCACGCTCACCACGTCGAGAGCAGCTTTTCGTGTGTTTTCTCCCAATCTCCCTCAACGTCTCATGTTCAAGGGCCACGTCTTTGTAGCCACGATTCCGTCCCTGGTGTCTGCGCTCGTGTCTGCTACAGTGTTGAAATTAAAGCCATATTAATCTGATCCAAACTGAGAAGCAGTTTAAAATTTAGAGGAAACCCCTCTACCCGGGGGTGGTCGACTGAGTGCCTCTCGCAGAGGTTAACGGGGTCAGGCCTTGAGGCCTCTGACCAGGGCCACGTGCCAAAGACAGAGTCTACGAACTCGCAGACTCTGGGCAAATGCTCATCATGATCGGTTAGGGGACCGTGCAGGACAATATCCTCGACTCATCCTGGCTGGACTCCCTGCTAGATGTGTGACTTTGGACAAGTTACACGGGTCTCTGGGCCTCAGTTTCCTCATCTGTAAAATGGGGCTAATAATCGTCCGAAACGTCTGCTGCAGTAAGTTTTAATTAAGATAAAGCGCGTAAACATTTAGCGCATTGTCAAGCACATGAAGATGGAAAAATACTAGCTATGATTGGTGTTATTTTCCGTGTCACTATTAGACAAAGAATGACTGTGAATAAATGATTCAAGCTTTACCAAACATAAATACTAATTTTATGCTTCTTTTTACTATTTTTGTGTGAGAAGGAAATGATCCTTTTTTTTTTTTACCACATAAATAATTTATACTGAGGGTTGGAGAAAGTGTCTGCAGCACATAATAAACGCCACCGCGAGCAGCCGTGTGTGAAGTCCCAGCGAGGGACGTCGTTGCTCCCCAGCGAGCCGCGCGGGGGACCGGCGCCCGGGAGCGGGGTGGCGGAGGCTGAGCTGCTGCCAACCCCGGCTCCCGTCAGAACAGCACGGATTTCAAAGTCGGCTCTTTTCGGTGAGAAAAACAGTGTAGTAACGAGGGACTCCCCATAAATGACTTTTGAATAATACAGACATCATTCTCGATTCTAGCGCTTTGAAACTTTGAGCATTTTCCCCAAAATACCACACCCTTTCTTCCTCCTAAAACAAAGATCAGGGAGCCGACTTGAACCCACGCGTGGCTCTGGCTCGTGGCTGGGGCTGTTAATTAATCTGGGATCCCGCGGGGCCTCCCTCCCCTGGGGACCAGCGAGGGACTCGAGTTGCTTTCCCAGATGCTTGCGGAATGGTGGTTACGTCTTTTTCCACTTTCTGCCTCTTCTTGCGGTGTCTCCAGGCTCCTCCTCAGTGACGCTGCCTGCTCGCCAGCGGACGTGCGTCCTCCCCTTCCAGCTTGTTGTTCTGCAGACAGTGGGTTGAGGGAAATGTTAAAGTTTGCTAGGACAATATGTAAGACAAGAGCGAACAAGCCCCAAGTGAGTGCCTGCGCGGTGACCAGGACAGGGTTTGGAACTGACACGTGGCTCTCGGTATGTCTATTTCAGTCCCTGAGATCACTTTTGTTTATTTATTAATTCAACAGCTATCCATTGTATGCATCGCATACTGAATAAACGAATCGCAGAGTAAAATGCGATGCTGGCTGTGGTTTCTGGAGGAACCCAGAGGGCACGAGACCGCTTCCTCCCACTGCTGAGTTCCGGAGAGGAGGCTCCTCCGGGCGCCGGCGTTACACCCGAGTCCTGCTTATACCGAAGTTCGCAGTTGGCCCTGGACGCACGCGAGGAGAAGGGAGAATTCCCCTCAAAGGACCTTAAAAAGATGGCAAGAGAATCTTATTTATGAAAAGAGAGGGACACATACCGATATGGACCCAAGAGAAAAGTCCCTGTGCCCCTTCAGGCTGTGAAAATGGCGTGCACAGGGGCGAAGCTCAGTCCCAGCTTTGGCTGCAGCAGGTGACGTCTCCCGGGTGAATATTCGTTAAACCCGCGACGAGAGTATCAAGAACGGTTTCTGGGAACCCCTTCCTGTGTATTCCCTGGACTCCGTCAGCAGAGTCTGCGACGCGTCAGCAATCCCACCCACACGCTCAGACTCCCGCGGGCAAGAAACAGAGATGAAGACCAGCACCGCAGTGCGGAATTAGGCGGAAACAAGTGGAATTGTCTCCGTTTGCGCGGTTGAGCCAGCCAGGTCTGCGGAGGCTTTCAGGGCGGGGATGGATGTAGCGGAGCTGCCCTGTCCGGCTCCTTCATTAGCAGTGGGGGATGCATGGTCTTTGCAGGCACACGGACTCGGAGTTGACTCAGGGCAGACCGTTTCTCAGCTGTGTAACTTGGAGCAAATTCTTGGCCTCTCTGAGTAGAAACGCACATGAAATGCAAATGCTCAAATCCATCTTTTAGTTTTATTGACTGATTCAATAGAGGCAGAGGCAAAGTGCCTGACAAGAGTAGATGCTCCATAAATATTAGCAATCGACATTATAATATCCTATTGGGTTTATTAAAAAGAAAAACAAAACGGTCAGTCAAGATTTAATGCCCATGAGAACAGGGAGGAGCGAGCTATGCAGTCTACTTAATGATGTGCTGTTTTAATTTCTATCTCTCTTCCCAGGATAGCGATGGAAAGAAACATTCATGGGATGTGACATCTATATGTTTGCTCAGTTTGTGCAAAGTAATTAACGTTTTGGTCGGGTTAAAACAATCTTAATTAGGCCTGTGAGCTCGTAGGGGATATGCTCGTTTTCAACAGGTCTGTTTAGAAGGCGAAGTCTCGGCGTTGTCTCTGCTGGCCAACCTCCCTTGTCACTCATTCTCGGAGCACACGCCAGACCTCAACCCACGCCAGCCAGCCCACTGCGACTTGTCTCTGCTTCCTGGGGTGCAGAGGGGCGGACAACACACTCATGATTCAGGGGTAGCGTTTTTTCCTGTTCTGCCTTCACGTAAGGAGATGCCTCTGCATCTTAGCTTCATGCTCGTGGGATGCTTTATGGATGGGTTCTCTGTTTTGTGCACAGGAGTGTGGTTAAAAACAACAAAACAAGCTTTTGATTTAGAACAAAAAATTGTTTCTATGTACGAACATGCAAGTTTGCAGATGAACTCATTTTTCTTCACTTCTTTTTATTTTTTTGCCTGTTTGCTTTGCAACTGGTTCAAGGAATTTGTGCCCAATGAACCACTAACTTTTATACGTGTAGGCCTCAGAGTCCAGGAGTGTAGAGGACAGGCCTGGTGACTCTGACAAGTGACTTCGTTTCCCAGATATTTCGGTGCTTTATCAATCAGATAGGAATAATAACTCTTGCCCACCTACCTCGTGGAATAGTCGGTGAGAAAGACTTGCTATTGGTAAATGTACTGAAGAATTTCACAAGTTTTAAACTCTCTTCAATTTGGGGTGATCTGTTTGTATTTAATAAAGTCTACAGTAATGTCTCTAATAAATTCTGTAGTAACATCTACTTATTTATTATCCCTTGTTTGATAAAAATTGGCCCTGAAACTTTGTAAAATATTAAATCTCAAGTAACACAAAGAGAACGATTTTAAAATTTGTGGGTTGTCCATTTGCTTAACTCTGCAATTAATGAAAGTGAGTGGTAGTCAGTTTACCTAAATCAGTGTTCATTGACTTGAGGTCTTAGCATATGAAAGATATTATAAGCGTAAAGAAAGCTGACCTTCCTGATGTGAAATGTAAGGCATTTGAAGGTCAGATGCTGCACAATTTTATTAGTATCCTGAATAGCTTATACGACCATCTCAAAGATACTTATAAAGCAAACTTCATGGAAACCATCTAAGCCCATGTGCTTCAATATCCCTAGGTCACAAGGAGGCTCAAATGACTTTCTAAATGTAATTGTATCAGATCTTTTCAAAAGACTCTAAAGCGAGGCTCAATAATGCTGTTGCTTTTGGTGGGCTAGCAGACATACACGCAGCAAATTCATGGTATTTTTAATTTTATATTTTATCGTGATACTATCATCCAAATCCTAAATAATATTTAGCATTTATGAGTAATGATTTCTTTCTCCGATCCTTTTATAAACATAACTGATTAATACTCATTGCACCTCTGTGGAAGGGATGTGTAGGTGGTGTCAGAGCTAAATATAAAAGCCGGCTAATTCTCATTATTTTGACTTGGCTGAACCAGAGGATTTGGCCCATAAGCATGTTTGAGTTTCTTCCCAAGTCTTCAGTGGCTACAAAAAGAAAAGGTGCACAGATTCCACGTCACTTTCCGGGCTTTCCAAAGGGCGTAGAGTATTTCCTATCTGTCGTTCCCTAGGCCGCCTCTGGAATGAAGCCTGGAGCTCCCGTCCTGTGGTGTTCCCCGGGCAGCGCAGAGCGGGCGCAGGTGGAGGTGAGACCCGCCCAGGCGTTGGGCTTCCCACGATGGCAGCAGGCGTGGAGGGCTCAGGCCACCTGAACCCCCAGCGAGACCACAGGCTGTTTCCTGGGTGAGTTGGGCAGCGTGGAAGGTGATGGGGATGAGGTGAAAGTCCTCGCAATCTGCCCAAGAGCTGTAAGGAGTTTTCCACAGGAAAGGACCTCCTTCGAGACAGTGACTTCCCCAGCCACACCCCATCATAAGCCACAGCGGCAGGAAGGCTCTTCCTCCTGAGGAAATGGCAGCAAAGCCGGATGCTCTGTGTTCGGGGGAGGCTCCCTGCTACAGAGAGCCGTGGGAGGACGTGGGTGGTGGGCAGGAGCCTGCAATTGCATTCCACCCCAGCCTTCTACCCCGTCTGCTATAGAAACCCCCTTTCTCTGTTTAGACAGCCGCCGGGAAACTAAGTCGGCAGCATCCTACATCTGATAACAAGTGAGCCAGTCAGTTTTTTTTTTCTTTTGTTGTTGTTTTAATATCAGAAAATAAATTGGCAAAGCTTTAGAATGGTTTTAAATGGCCTTTGTCCAGTCTTGGAGTACTGGCTCCCTGGCTCCCTTGGAAACTGTGTTAAGAGGAAACCCAGACGCACCCTGCGAAGGTGCAGGGAACCCGGAAGGTTTATGAAGGCACCTTCCAGGTTCTTCTCCTCACCTCGATGTTGCAGATTTTAGACTGCCTCACTGGGGACAGGGCTTTCTGAGATTTCATGATGCCCCATTTCATCTAGATCCTTCCAAATCATCTTTAATATACCCTCAGCCATGGGATTTTAGGGCCTGCGCTTACAACTAAACAGATATTCGGGAAAGAGCCCTTGTTTCCCTGCAAAAGCGCCAGCCCCGGGAGCCAGGCGCCTGGGGCAGTTCGGGTGGATGCTCGGAGCGCCCAGCTCGGGGTGCAGGGCCGACTGGGGTGCCAGACAGAGCTGGGGTTCGTGGCGGAGCAGGATGTGCCCGGTCAAGCTGAGGTGCGGCTCAGAGTTGGGGGTGCGGTCCAGGCCTCCCGCTGTCCAAGGTCACCGCCCCTGCCCCTGGGGTCCACAGGGGGGGGGGGCCTCCGGGCGGGCGGGGTGCCTGTGCTTGGAGCCTCGCCCCGCTGCGGACAAGCCCGCTGCGCTTCCCCGGTTTCTTCACAGGCTTTTGGATCCCCAGGACGCGGCCCCAGAGGTAACCAGGGAAACCAGTTGCCATAGTAACCTGGCGGAGGCTGGAGCCCAGGACCCTGTGCGCCCCTCCTTCCCGGGCTCCCCTCATTCCCACTGCCTTGGTCCCCTCTGCTTCCGCGGAAATCGCGGGGGCGGTCCCCACGGGCGGTCCCCACGGGCGGTCCCCACGGGCGGGCAGGAGCGCGCGGGAGATGCCATGCTCCCAGCCGCCGGCCCGCAGGTGACCGCGCCCTCCGCGCTCCCGCCGCGCGGGGTGGCCTGGCCGCCGCTTGCCCGGGGAGTGTAGCCAAGCCGGCCAGATTTTTAAAATCTCCCATCGTCCGCCCTCCCGTCTGTTGTGCTCTCTCATTTTCTACGTGCGCGGATGGCAGGGATGATGAGCTCCAGGTAGTAAATAGAGAATCTGGATGTCTCTAAACGCGAATTTGGCGAAGCCGCATGGCCTCACCGGCCCTCCCAGGCCTGCGCTGCCAGCCTGGATCGGATCGTGTCCAGAGTCAAAGTGGCTCCCCGCGGCCCCTCCCGCAGCCCCTCCCAAGCGCGGCGCGCAGGGGTGGTCCAGGCCCCCATTGGGCCCTCCAGTCGCTTTGCTCGCTCTTATCCCTCAGGCAGCAGGGGGATTTTTTTGCGGATAAAATGCAGGACTCCAAAGAGCCATACCCCAAGAGCGCAGTCGCTGTCACCTATTGCACATATAAACAAACGTCTGTTGGTAAGATTTTCTTCGTCCTTCCCTAAGAGCAACGCAGCGGATGCAGGAGTGTTAAATGCCGGATGCGCTCACCTCTGTCTAAGATGCTACTCAGGTGAGGAGAAATGGACCCCAAATAACCATTTCACACTCGCTCAGATTCTTCTCTTGTAGGAGACGTTTTTCAACCAGTTTCTGGAAACCCTACACAACTCTAGGCCTGGCCCCTGCCTGTGAAGTCTGGAACCTTTGCCTGCAAGTTGCCGATTTCTTTCTCATCGCACTCACGAAAGCAGGCTTTTTCCCCAGCAAACGCTAGTTATGCAAAATTGTTCCTAATACTATATTTGCAAAGCAAACAAAAAAAAAATTGGGCGGTAAAAAAAGTCACGGAGTTCCCTATTTCCGGAACCTGAAAGAAATGAAAAGAAATCAAGCACCTGATATTGATTTTCCTGAACAATAAGTGACTAAGAAATAATTTAGCACTTTATTTCAATGACTGATACAGGGAACACAAAAGAAATGTAGAATGATCTCTAATGCAGAGGACTTTCCTAATTTTTTAAGACAGAAAAATCCTATGACTCTGAGACAAAGAAAACATGAAAGTGTACATAAAATGTTCATCTGTGTTTCCACTAGCGAGGAGGAGGGACGATGCATGTATATCAGCTTCATGAGGATTTTGTATGAAAATAAATTCTCAGATAATTTCCAACTCTCTGACAGTAGATTGTATTTATGGCTTCGGACATTTCACAAACCATTTGGACAAACGATGTCAGGTGTCACAGACAATAAGCCTATTTCCCCCCCCAGAAATGTTGGTCCTAGAAAAGTGATAGTTTTATCTACAGCAATACTGGGGGAGGGGGGGCACAAGTGATTAAAGAGAAGAAACAGCCCAGTCCTAAGGCCATGCGGGTTCCTGGAGAAACTCCGCTGTGTTCCCAGTTCTGAAGCTGTGGGAGGGGTGGCCTTGGCCGGGCTTTCACGCAGAATGACAGGCCTGGTGATGGAGCCTGGGCTCGGCCGTCAGAGAAACCTGGGTTCACACCCTGGATCCCTCATGCACCAGGCAGTTTATACAGCTTCTCTGCTTCCCTGTCTATCTTTTCATTCTTTTATTTGTTCAGTGATTTATTCATCCTCTCCTAGGTGCTAGGCTTATGGCGGTGAGCCAAACAGATAGAAATCCCTGGTCTCAGGGAGTTTGCAATCTGCTGTGGGGAGAAAACCCACAGACGAAGCCAAACGTCCACCGTGTCAAGGGGCAATACGTGCTGTTAGGGAGAAGAACAAGCAGGTTAAGGAGAGAACGTGGTGGACAAGAGGGGCATTTTATTTTCACAAAAGGCTTCTGTGATAAGTGGCCTGCATGGAGCAAGGCTCATCTGATTATCATCCCTATAGAATGAAGATCCCTATGGTAACTTACAAAGCGGAGGAGCAGAGGCACAGAGGAAAGCTAGTCTGTGACTATGGAGGGACACCAAGGATGCTGGCCACCAGCAGCGACTGGGAGAGCGGCGTGGACAGATTCACCCTGGGAGCCCACAGAAGGAAAGCGCCTGCTGACACCTTGACCTCAGACTTCGGGCTCCAGAACTGGGATAGGAGGCGCCCCTGTTGGGGCAGGCTCCCAGCCGGGGTACTTTGTTGCAGCAGTCCTCGGAAGCTGACATGGCTCCTGTTTTACAGACGCAAAATCTGTGGCTTTGAAGTTTGTATGGCTGATGACGGATAAACGAGGACTAGAATTTCAAGATCATGCGCACTGACAGATATGTGTCCTCCCAACCCTGTTTGTAAATTGAGAACTACCTGCTCCATAAACTAAGAGACACAGAAGCCAACAAATCTCCTCTTGTAACTTCTTTTTATTTTTTGTTAAGCTATTAGGACCTGATGTATAAGTCAGAGTTCTCCAGAGAAACAGAACCAATAGCACACACACCCCTGGATCTATAAAGTGGAATTGGCTCATGCTATCACTGAGGCTGGGAAGTTCCCTGACCTGCCATCTGCAAGCTGGAGACTCGGGAGAACTGATGGTGTGAACCAGTCTGAGTGTAGGACTGTTGTCCCTGCTTGGAAGTCTGTCACTCTGCTTTTGGTTCTACGCAGGCCTCCATGGGCTTGGGTGGTACCACCCTGGGGAGGGCAGTCTGCTTTACTCAGTCTACAGACTCAAGGGCGAATCTCTTCCAGAAACACCCTCCATAGAATAACGCTTGACCAAGCATCTGGGTGCTGTGACATGTCGAATTAACTATCATCACGCCTGTCTACTGATAGCCAGTGTCTTTATTTCTAAATGTTCAACTCTCCCATTTCTCTGTGAATCAAGACTCTCACGTTTAGGAGAATTACCTTGTCTGCCTGTATTTTAAAGAAAGGCATTCACTCTTCAACCGGCTGCATCATCGCTGATGTGATCGTATGCTCCTGGGAGCAGCCACGAGTTTTTTCTTGGTATTTAAGCACGATACTGGTTCTGCTAGACCACTTGTCCCTAAGGCTTGTAGATCATTTGACTTGTTCAGATTTAAATTTTATTTAAATTTTGACTCCAGCCATTATTTCTCAACCAACTTAAGGGTTATAGTCTCTGCATTTGACCTTAACATTACAACCTGTGACCCAGTCTCCTTAGTGTGAAATTACATCATGTAGGAGATCCCCTTTTGTCCATTATCCGGGGCATCTCAGTGACGAAGCTCTCCAAGAGTCACGATACTGTAAATCAGGAAGGGCTGGGGGAGGCGAGGGGAGAGAATAATCGTTCTGAGGCCACTGCGGCAATTTCTTCTGTTCTTAATGCCATGGAAAGAGCACGGTGAAGAATGGGCATGAGGTGTTTCTTCCTGGCACCTTGTCAAAGGAAAATTATTTTATGCAAATGGAAATATTCTGTTCCGAGAAATAATAGATCTATAGTGATTTCATTCTCGTGTTTAACTGGGACAAGGTTTACCTTTAAAAGATGGGCTGGCCTTACCAGTACCACCTGTTGGATGAAGAAGGGATACCGAGAAGGTATTAATTGTATGACATTAAGCTAATAGCAAGCAACCCGCGTACCACACTTGAGGGAGGTCATCGATAAAAATTTGTTAAAGAATAATTGAGTGGGCTAAATTACTTAAATAGGTACTGAAAATGATAAAATAAAGTCAGTGCCGACGGATTAAAAAAATGGCACCGATGAAAAGCTGAAATAGTGACCTTTGGCGACCAGCTTTGCTTTCTACTCAAACTGAAAGCTTTCTACCCAGGAATTATTTTGCTTTTGATCATACATGAGACTGTTTTAATGGGCTTCTCCCACTGGATTCTGAAAGATGTACCAAGAACCAAAGAATATGAGAAGGAAAATGCAAAAACAAATTTTATTTTTTTTTTTGCCTTTTTTGTCTTTAGCTTCCCCCAATTTCGTTCATATGTGAAATGATACAAAGTATGTGACTTTCTGGCAAGATTGGTTTACTGTCTCCTGGGGCAGTGGGTTCCCAGCCTCAGATTGTCAGGCAGGTCCTGAGAGCTGTGGATGGAATGGAGTCCCCAGTGAGTGGGAGCAAGTAACAATGTCACAACAGGCACTCCAAGCGCACCCTGCCTTACTTTGACGCACGTCATGGAAAAGACCTCAGGAGTTTACTATCATGTAGCAAATGCTTATTGAATGCTTCTTATGTGTGGGGTCGTATTGTGATAAAGTCACAAAACGTAAGACACAGTCTTTCCTTTTGCTGCTAGCTTGAAGTTCTTCAGGGAAGAGAGACAACAGGTAAGTTTACAACGTGGGGAATGCCATCCAGAGGGTGCCGCGGAAGCGCTCAGAAAAAGTGAATGTGTTATACTTAGATTCTGAAAGTTTTCCACAGAGAAAATTGTCCCAACTGACTGCATTCTTCTCCTCTTAACAGCTCAGTGTTAATATCATTCATTCTTGGATACCTGGAACAATGGCCACAGAAAACACCTTAAGTATCTTTTAGTCTAAATCCTCAGGAAGCTTGCAGATGGAGATGCTACATGGACGGCCACAAACCACACGGTGGGTTTCTAAATGCACTTCTACGCATACACACTGTGCTGTGCACTACACGTGCTATTGAATCAGAAAACCAGCTGGATTATGCTGAATTTGAAATAATGATAACACCACTTTTTTCTGAGGGAAAAAAAAAACTTGAATGAGACTAAGAAATTGCTTAAAAACCAGCCCTAATTAATAAAACCATTCCAGGTTATACTCTCTTTTCAAACCAGACTTTGCAACCATATGAGGGAGGCCTCCAAACATTTAAAAATGATATTTATTTTTTGAATACATAGGTCTCAATTAAAATGAAGCAGAGTACCTAAAATTCAATTGCTAATAATCATGCATGATTCAGGGAGACTTAGAAGTGGTAAATTTCAAAGTAGACATTCTCAAGCCAGTGTCTCAGAATGGTTAGGTACCTAACACCCTCCAACACTCCCCAGAAGTCCAGGAAAGGTACCGTTCCGAATGATAATGACCCCGAGAAAGGTGTTCTCTAGTCCTATACCACAAATCATTTTCTGCAATGTCAATAATAATTATAGCTTTGTCCAAAAAAATTAACATCAATATTTTAATTTTAGAAAAATAAAAAAAATTTTCAGTAAAAAGGAATTAAGTTAAAAATAATCTGTTGTGTTAATAGCAAACACACAGGCAGTGTGTTACTCTGTTGGGTGATTTACCCTCGCTGCTCACTTAATCCTTACCGCAGCTCCGTGAGTTAGTACGATTCTTACCCTCCTACTTTACAGGGGAAGAAATTGAGGCAGAAGTAGGTACATAACTTCCTGGAGGTCAGGCCCAGTCCCCATGTAGTAGAGGTGGGGCTGACATTCAAGCAGTCCCTATGTTTAACCCCACTCTGCACCACTAGACAGAGAAAAACATTAATTTTTTCCATTTATGTTAACAAAAGGGAAGGATATTGTACATACAATTTTATTATGTGCTTTTTTTTTCACCGTACAATATGTAATGCACATCCTTATTGACTAACAGTTACTCTCATAGGTGTCATTTTAACGATTGTATCATATTCAATTTTTAATTGTTGTGCAAACGTGCACCTAGCCCACCCTGGCTGTGGAGCATGAACATAGCAGTTCAGTGCTGTATTTCCTGGGAACCTGATCTTAACCCTTTCCCACAACTCGTGCTGTTAGATATTAATAATATGCCAGGATGGAATTAGGGAGTGAAGAGTTATATATCTTAAATTTGGATGCATGGGCCAAACTGTGCACCTGCCAGCCCTTTGGTTAGTACCCGTGACCTGACGGTTAGATTCATTGGCTTCCTTTGAGGCACCATCCAACACTGCCTGAAGCCTTGATAGGAAATCCCCCCCAAAAAACATGTTTCCCCCCCTTACAATGTGTAACGCGCCTTTCTGAGCCCCTGTTGTCACTCGGGCTACCACGTTTTGAGTCATCTTTGACTTATTTCGGTCTTTGCATTTGCCAACTTTTATTGATTCTACTCCAAAATGTCTCTTAAACCATCCTCTCTGCTTCCGTGGCCAGGCACTCTATCAGCCACCGCCAGGAGTATTTCCAGAGACTCCCGACCGGTCTCCAGGTTTCCTTCCTCCTGCCATTCGCTTCCCTAACACCCGTGGCAAGGACAGCCCCGATATTTAGTCTTCCCCGACATGCCCTGACCTCCCTGTTCTCCAGAGCCAAGGTCAGAAGTTGCCTGACCCATCCACTGTTTTCCCGTCCCCGAGACTGGCCTGTGCTCCTTCCCACGGGGCTGCCTTATCTCTCCCTTATTAGTAAAGCCCCAACTGTGCTGGTCTCCTTCACTGAATTCTGTGTGCACAATATCCAGGGCTGTGTTTTGTTTCCGCCTTCGCGTTCCCTGCGGCCTGCGACTCTATGCCTTACCAGTTGTAGTGACTCCACAAGCTTTTCGTTTCTTCTTAATTCCAGCAGCTATAGGAGAATTCTGGTAACGTCATTTTTTTTTAAACAGAGCAAGATATTTATGTCTTGGTACACACATGGTAAGACGAATAAAAGGCTGCGTCCCTAATGTGTTACCCTGCAGTCTGAGGGTCAGGTTGCGCTGTCTGGGTATTGCCGTGCTCTGGCCAACGCCCAGCACTCCGTAACAGAGAATGTTCATGAACTTGATACAATTTCGAGATTTTTCCATTGTAAAAGTGCTAGCACACTCAAGTGTAAACCAGAATTGTACTGAAATCGCAAGGAGTGTGTTTACACTGCAGAGTTACGTCTTCAAAGCGCTGAGCATTGTAATTTGTCGTCGTCATGGCCTCTGACAGGCCTCAGCATTTGTGATCTGTATGTGCCACCGCAAGGGTCTTCCCTGAATGTCTTCCGTTTCCAGCCTCTGCCCTTGGACACCCCCTCCAAGCCACATTCACTGTAGCACCCACCTCCTTTGTCTTCAATCCCGTCGGTGACCGGGACAGCCATGTTGGGAGCCAATCCTCCATCCTCCCCTCTGCTGTACCTTTGCATCTTACTCTTAACAGAACAATGACCCTGAACCCAGCAGTGTCGAGTGGGCAAAGTTGTCCATGGGGACTGGCCTGGCCTTTTTGAATCCTTACAGCTTATAATGAAACTCTATCATTTAAACATGCAAAGTTCTGCATGTTTATGTGTGCGTGTGTGTGTGTGTGTGTGTGTGTTTGTGTGTATAAAAGCTACAAGAGCAACTGTCAGAGGAAGTGTCATTCCAAGATCGTCGAAGGAGACAGCATGCCCAGGGCTCCGACAGAGATCCAGCGGGTTACTTTGATCCTCTCCAGGGCAGGAACGTTGCCTGGCACATCATGGAGTCCCAAGAGCCTTAGGATAGCACCTGGCACCTGGGGAAATAGGAGAAGCTTCCACAAGAGCCTGCAGCTTGTGCGCCATGCCTTCCGGAAGACGCCCAGACAGCAGGATAAACGTGGTTCCAGCGGGTCCTCGTCTCCCGGAGACAGTTAGCGGCTGTCTTGGGCGCGCTCTGGAGCAGCGGTTCTCCCGCTCAAGCGGCCACGGAGCCCCTGAGAGCACTGGGTCCCCCCACCAGAGGTTCTGACTCCCGCAGCCTCACTTGCACCCCCGTGTTTTGTCCTGGACTCTGCTCTGACCCTCCGGCCCTGCCCTCTGGTCGCTGAAGGCAGACTCTGGCCACAGTCCCCAGCGTGAGTCCTGCCTCCCCCCACCTGTGTCCTCAGTGTGCTGCCCCCCGTGGCTGCTGAGCTCCTGCTCTGGACCTGGGGGAGCCCCGCCCCGCCGTCTCCTGGCCCCTGCCAGCCTGTCTTGCCACCCAGCCCCTGACTCTGGTTTGCCGCCACGGGAAACACGTTATGAAATATTTGTAAGTCTTGTTCTGGCTTCTGACGTGGGCTGCCAGGAGCATCTCTTCTCTCCGTGAAACTCCACGGGGGAAACAGCAAAGCCCCCACTGCTTCTCCTACCAGCCCGCAGGGGCAGGACGGGTAGGAGAGGGCTGTTTCCAGGACTGATCCCAGAGAAAACCGGAGAAGCAGAGAGGAGGCCCGGTGGGTGAGTCGGGGAGCTCTCCGTGGACTCCCTCTGCTAGCTTGTTTTATTCGTTGTTTTCTATTTTTCCTCCTGTGTGTTAGGTTACGGCACACACGTAGATATTCAAAAATGCCTGATGGATTGCAAAATAAACTATCATAGCTGACAAAGCTGAAAGAATATCATTTTCAGATACATAGCAGCCCAATTTATACATCAAAGCCTGCTATTAGTAAGTCAAACAATGGGGGAAAAGGTATTTCAAATATGTTAGATCAATCAAAAATAGTAGTAGAAGACTCTCTACCCACGAGGTGCTTGAAATGTTGTTGGCGAGGGAATACACATTTACAATTAGTGAACCAGGTAATAATAGCACATGATATGCGGATGTATCAGGGACGATTCTGACAAAATTCCACACGGCATGTCACTCTTGCCCGGGAATGCGGGTAGCTGAGCAACAGGGCTTGTCTATGAGCGTGCACGTGGGCAGGCGTGGCACTGACCTGTTGTCTTTCTCATTCCCCTCCGTCACCCAGTGTCATACGGATGGGGTGGAAAAGCCAGGCATTTGGCCTCCAAATTCGTGAAAAACCAAGAAACCAGCCTAAATGTGGAAAGGGTGTCCAGTGGTGATGCCCAAAAGACCGTGCTGGGTGTGGGGACGTCTCCAGCAGAGCTCCCATCACACCTGAGCAGGTAGCACCATGGCAACATGCTGCCTGTGCAAGCTGTCCCTTTTGCATTTAATTCTAGACTTTGAAACAACTGATTCACGTTTTCCCCTCGGAAGACTTTCAATTCGTGTTAATTCCCAGTGTGGATTTTCTTTTCTAACTTTTCCCTTCGGAATCTTACCATCCAAGCTGTAAGCAAACAATTCCAAAGTCCACTTTCACCTCTTCGGGTTGGCAGTGCCCTAGGCTGTTTGCATCTAATGAGTAGTTGGCCGAGGTGTTCGACTACGTTGTATGTGAAGTCGGCTTCTCATGGATAGGGTAGGGGCACTGCAACTTCTGGTTGTCGGTAGATCCTCAGTTTTAAAGAACACACAAACGGAAACTCAAACGACCATACGCACACGGAGAGCTCCCGGCTTCTGCAAATGGTGACTCCGACGTGGGCTCGGGCCCCGCGGGCTGGTGGGTGGGCTGCGGGGCAGAGGACACACGCTTCCCCGCTCCTCAGCATCACCGGCCGCTGTAGGTGACATGTGTCTTTGTGGGACGTGAAAGACAGGGCTCCAGCCCCAAAGAGTTTGTACCCTCCGTCCGACATAAAGGAGATGGTAGCCGGCAGCAGAAACCCCACCTGTGCAGGTGTGATTGCTACCGAAGGTGGAAAGGCGGCCCTGCTGCGGGAACTTTGGGAGAGATTACAGGACGGGGACCGTGCCGTGCGTGACAACCTGGGCTGTCGCTTGGAGCCATGCAGGGGCAGCGCGGCGGGAGGCAAGTCAGCGAGGTGACGAGCTCGAGGGGTAGACAAGAGAATACAACAGTGTTGGCTGTAGCTTGGTGTGGCAGCCAAACAAATTGCCCAGCAGCACATACATCATAAGACATTCAGCCTTTAACCACTTCGGTGCGGTGCTCACGGCCGCGAAGCCTCGCCCGCAGCCGGCACTCACAGTCCGCACGGTAGTGTGTGCTGCGCATTGACGACGCATCCGTTTTGCTCTTGTGTGATGAGGAAAGCTTTAAAGCACTGAAAGCTTGTTTTACTTTACAGGCAGCTTTAGGAAAATAACTATAATAACTCCTACTAAGGACTTGTTAAAAGGTCACAGATTCGTAGTAACTTATTAGCGGAACGTACACACTGCAACTGCAGAGATAAAAGCAAAAGCTTTTGGCTGTCGACTAAAGTTGACGCTCGGCTGTGAGCCTTCATATCATGGCTGTCGGCTAAAGTCGCTGTGCGCGTTCATCTGTGGCTGTCGAGTATAGTGGTCGCTGGGCTGTGCGCGTTCATCTGTGGCTGACGACTATAGTCGACGCCGGTACCAAAGTGGTTAAAATGTTATTTCATATTTCCGCCGAAGACTTTGCCAACATGTCTGCCTGTTGGGACCACGGCCCATTTGTTCCCGTTTCACTGTCCTGCTAAAACATCATACGACATTGTGAAAGGAACTAGCGTCCTGCACCTTTGCTTCTTCCCTCCTTGTTACCAGGGTCCCCAAAACTTGCATTTAGCCTTTGACCAAACAAAATAAACACACTGAGTTCCTGGGAGGGCTCACTGCTGAAGATCCCACACCGGTTAGAACAGATAATACACAGCTTGATAAATGTCATAAAACATTCTGTGCAATGGTGCAGTGATCGTTTTTGGGTCGCTGGAGTTACCAGCAAAGAGGAATACTGAGTGGTCAGTGACCAGGGACTAAGGCAGAGATGCAGCCTGAGAAAAACCCCATCCCAACATGTGACTCCTGGTCAAGAGCCCAGGACAGGAGTCCTGGACGTTGTGTGGGGGTGTGAGACTTCCCCAGGGGCCTGCCCCACCCCAAACACAGACAGAACCGCTCCCCGCACTTGGAGAGCCTCATAGGTTGGTGTCACTTCAGTGGCACCAAATGCACTGGCCACACTCAGTCAGGAAGGTGTATGAAGCATGACAGGATCTATTACATCTTCTTTTATTAATGAATGCAGCAAAAATTCATTGTATATGACATGAAAATTATGGGAAAAGTAAACTAAATCCCGCCACTCAGGATAAGGCCAGTCAGCATTTAAGTGTAGCATGCTTCCATACCCGCTTCTGCATTTTTTTGAACATACCATGAGCATTGAAACTTTTTCACCACTTGATTTTTAATGTGTGCTTTTCATTTATTAAAAGAAAGGGGAATCGACAAACACATAGTTTGTGATTGGAAATAACAGCCGTCCTATCCCGTGGTCTTCGAGCCCCTCTCCCTCTCGGTGTTGGTGATGAGCAGTTTCATTCAGGGGTCTGGGGAAGCCCTGGGCAGGAAGTCTCAGCATTGTCCCCTGCTGGAGGTCGGTCCTGGGTCCCTCGGCATCTGTGCCTTCAGGTCTGGTGGCTGTGGGACGCCCAGGTCCCCGTAGGCAAGAGCTCTGAGGTGCACCTTGATCTGAGCCACAAGAAGGAGCTGGAAGGGAAGGGCAGACACCCCTGGGCTCTCCTCCTTCTCCTCTGCTCCTGCCTCTGCCCTGCAGACGGGCCCCTCGCCGGCTGGACTGGGGCCACACTTGGAAGCGAGGCCTGGGGGCGGTGGGGTGCAGACACCTTGACCTCGAGCCTAGGTTCTTGCAGGACTGCAGGTTCGCAGCGGGGTCAGAGGTCTGTGCAGCCACTTTTAAGAATCTTCCCGTGTCGAAAAAAAAATTCATGAACTTCCTCCACTTTTTCTTAACAGTTTCTTACTGCCTGTCCCTTCTGGGAGTGATGCGTTTTTATTTCTAGTGTGTTCTGTGGCTATGGAATTGTTTTTCTATTTGAGTTAAAAGCACTTTTTTGTTGTAGTTTCACTCCTCTACAATTTGGCTCTGTTTCCGGATATCTTTGGTTTGTACTGAGCTTCATGTTTGGCGAAATCCCTAAGGACACGTCAGAGCTCCATTTTCTTCTAATCTTCAATATTTGGAGAACCCGTGACCCCTTGTTTACACCTGGTGCTTTAGTTGAGTTTGCTGTTTCCTCTGCGGAAGGATGGCGAACAACTAACAGCGCTGGATTGTCTCGTGGCGCTGAGATTTTATTCCAGTTAAATGCTTCTTAGCCATTCTTTAAACTTATTGAAATTTATTTTTCTGGAATATATTTTCTTTTTCTTTACTAATATCTCTCTTTTAAATTCTGAGTCCAATTTTCTCATGATGCCCTCTGACATGATTTGCATACAGGCAACTCACCCTTCTTTGAAAATCAAATGGACAGAAGATGACATCCAAATAATTCTCTGCCTTATATAATAAGAAACGGTTCCTGAAACTACTCCAAGAAATTGTTTGGCGAACTGTCGTTTTCTAGTTTGTATTTTGTTTCTGTTAGACTCTAGCCCAGGGGCCAGCAAACTTTTTCTATGAAGGACAAGATAGTCAATGTTTTAGTCTTTGTGGGCTGCATGGTTTCTGGCATAATGATTCACTTCTGCCATTTCAGTATGAAACAGCCATAGACAGCATGTAAGTGAACGAGGGTGTCTGTGTTCCAATAAAACTTTATTTATACAAACAGGCAGGGGGCCTGATTTAGCCCACAGAACTAGCTTGCTGACCCCTGTTCAAACCAATACGTGTTTATGTGAAGAACCAAAGAAAGTATTTGACTTTTTCCTGGCTTTATTGAGGTTTACAGAATCATAAAACATGAGAAACAATCAAACTCTATTATTGTATAAGTGACCTACCTGAGCATGAGCGTGGCTCAGTGAGGTCCTCGTGGCAGCTTTGCAGCAGGACTCTGGCTCAGGTCTCGTCCCCACAGGCTCAGTGCACTCAGTCACGTGTCCCTGTCTGTAATAATTTTTAGGAGTGGCTAAGAAACCAACTGACTTATCATAGATTGCATTATGACTCCTCCCCTTTCTCTTAGCCTTTTTCATTTTTATCTTATCTAGTAACGTCTTTCCCTTTTCCAAGCTTTGAAGGAAGTGATAATTTTCTTCGCTTTATAACATTAATAATAACTATTTGTGAATTACAATATCTATTACGTTTGCTTTGGGCTCATGGGCCACTTAATCTGTACAACTTGTCTTTAATTCTCAGAATGATTCTACAAAATAGGTGCCATTAGTTTTTCGGTTTTTGTTTTTCCCTAATAGGAATATCGACGGAGAACTATATTTCTAGCCTCAAATCACGCAGTTTTTTTGCATAGCAACCTCTGCATGCTCTTTTCCATGCCTGCTGTTAGAAAATTCTTAACCAAATAGCCTCGTTTTTCAGTCCTATCCGTGACATCACCATAGCTCACTTTTCGGATTAAGTTAGTGCTGAGATTCTGAGCTCAGGGCCTTGGTTCTTGTTCCTTATTTTTCAGGTCTATAAAACCGAGCCATGGCATGCAGCCCATATACAAGTACTGAAATGATGCTGTTGCCGTGGATATTTATGGAAAATAGATATTAGATGACAAAGGACACCTAAGCAGCTGCTGTGTGGGGAGCATTCATGGAGCAGCTGCAAACAGGGTGGAGTGGAAGAAACCCTCCAGGGACCGCTGAGGAACAACTTCCCGGCGCACGCGGCGTGATCGGGCACTGCTGGGACCAGCCGGCACAGAGCAATCAGGACTGGGTGGTTCTTTTAGTGCCGAAGAAGCCAGCAGACATGAATCTAAGAGATAGAAATGTCAGAAGTTACAAGCAGTACAAATAGTGGCGAGAGTTGCAGCCCAAGGAAAAGTCTTCACTTGCATCAAAATTCCCAGCAACAAGCATGCATGCACGGATTAAACTACACAAATTAAGCTAACGGAACAGTAACAGCAACAGAAAAATACCTTCGGGTGCATCACCACTGAACGGGAAGGACAATAGTATTACCAACACACTGGAACTATTAAGTGTCATTAGACTCGATCCTTGTCCCCCAAAGATTTACCTTCTAGCTGAGAAGGCAGGGCATGCATCCAAGCTCCTTGGACTTCTGTATACATAGTTCCAAAAAGACGCCTCTCCCCTGTGGCTTGGCCTAAGTGTCCATTTCTAGGCTCAAGAAAGGGGTTTTGTCTTTGTTGTTTGGGTTTATTTTGTGCTTGAATTGAAGTTTGGGGATTTCTGTGGATCGTTGCATTCTTTTGTGAGTCAGACCCCTTTGCTCTACGTCAAAGGAAGCGTGTTCTTGGCTTTATTCAGGCTGTCTTTGAGGGGAAATCTCACCCCTTCCCGGTGGAAGTCATGGCAGGTAAGAAAACTGTGTGAGCAAAGAGGGGCTGGAGCGGTGGGCTTTGTGGAAGCTGAGTCACTGTGCATCGCAGAACACAGTGGGTGGCTGATAGCTGCGGCGTGGAGGAACAGAAACCAACATTTCAGACAAGCAATGTGCATACCTGGCCCAAAGCGTGGGCCTCCTTCTGGGGAGCCGTTGACGTGGAGCCTCGGCTCGGCCGGCTCTCGCTGGCGTGGGCTGCGGCCGTGCGGGAAGGACTTCCAGCGACTCAAATCAGTTATCGCTTCAGCACATGTGTTGTTAAAATCCCTTTTATGCTTGGTAAAAATCTCTGCTTCAGTAAACAGTGACATCACTAATTGCTACATATGACATTATTGGATTGTTTTGACTTCCTAGGGGTGAGGGTAAAGGAAAAAAGTTAATTACAATAATTTTTGTCTCTAACTAATGGAAAGAAAGCGGTGTTAACATCTGCGTGCTGCAATAATCTCCAAGTATTAACCAGAGTAGAATAGAATGACCCAACGTGTGGGTGTCACTGCTTTACCTGAATTTACCCAGCAGCTAACAAAATAGGTCTCTTTCACTAAAGACTAATTTTCACATTAAAAAAAAAATCTTTATTATGGGCCTAGTGCAGTTAAATTGCCGCCACAGTAGGGAATCTATACTTAGAGTGGTGGGATTAAGCGCTGAGAAAATGCCTCAGGTGATACTCCAGCTGAGCCGAAATTCTGGCCCCTGATCCTTCCCTTTCAAGAGAATTCCACCAGGTGGCACAAAATGTCTCGGAGTGCCCCGGAGCACGCTGTGGCTCTGGGCCGCAGAGAAGTGGGGAAGGAAGGAGAATCTCCTAGGCTTACAGCACACCTCCCGGCTCTTTCCAAACACCCAGGTTCGTCCTCACCCGCCAGTAGCTCTTTTACAGTCTGAAAATGCACACGTAACAATACACATATGCACCTTTATCCTGTGAATAATGGATAGGACTAGTTGGAAAAAATAAATGAGGTGGGAAGAGGGCAAAGGTGAGGATGGGTGGTTGGCAAAGTTGCCAATCCACCACACCTGAAGTTGTCCTTTTTGTAGAGAAACCTTAATGCGAAATGTTTCTGTGAGTTTAAAGGCAGGATGGCTCACATGCGCCGTCAATGCTCTGACAAGTCGGGAGATTCTACAGTGATTCTAAAGGTTTGTAAATTTCGACTGAAGCCAAAAGGGTTGATACTCAAAAACCAGGTTGAGACTTTATAGTGGAATGAAATACACTGAGATGACTGTGCTTGCTCTGATTCTGCTACCACCCCTTAAACACTAGTCTACTGTTGGCCCAGCATTGGGCATAAGTATATTCTAGAATGGGACGTGAATTCAATAATTGGACATAAATTGCTGCAGCAAGCAGTCCCAGCGGATTCCCAGCCAGCAGACGGTGGGAGAGCGGTTTGCCCCGGGACTGCATAGACGGCCCCGGGAGGACCCCGGGATTTCTGTCGGCTGCCTGGGGAGTGTCCAGACTCTGGAAACCCTGGCTCCACAGGTGTGCAGAAGGACCGGGCGTGGATTTTGAAAAAAACTTCACAGGTGTTTTTAATGTGTCTTCCAATTAACAGATGTGGACTTAAGGGTTTAATTTCCTTTTCTGATAAACATGGGTGGGTCCCCAAGAGCTCGATTCTAATAGGCCCTTGCTAAGAACCAAGAAAATCAGCACCCCTGTGTCAATCTTGGGAGTAACCCAGTGTCTTCTAAAGTGCACCTCTTCTCTTCTGTCCTGAAGAAAGAAGGTAGGTGAATCATGTGAAATGACCCTTCACACTCAGTCGTCCCTGAAGAAATGGAGAGATGAGGTCTGTGCACGTATAAATATAATATAAAAATAGTTTTCAAACTAGACTTTGAAAAATGCAAATTCTAATATTTCAAGTAGCAAGGAAACAAGAGCAAATGTCCAAATGCAGAGGAATTAATACTTTGTTCATTTCAACTGGAAATGAACTTTGTTCAATACTTTGTTCATTTCAACTGGAATGTGGGATACATATGGAGAGCGGTTAAAGGAATCAGGTCTTAAATGTATTCAATGTGAAGCCAACAATGTTTGTGATTAAAAATATAACATAATTAGTTTTATGCATTAGAAGTTTAAATCTGGCAGCTGTCTATAAAATGGATTAGGATGGGGAGACACCGAACTGATACCCCCTGTCGAGTTCTTGCCCGTACCAGGCGTTGTGACAGGTGCCAACTTAACGCTCAGTAGTTTACTTTACCCTTATCACAACCTCGTGAAGTATTATCATTCCCATTTTTAACAACAACAACAGCAAAAAATCGAGACTTAGAGCATTTAAGTTGTCTGCCCTAATTTACAATGTAAAAAGGTGGAACAGGAAGCAGAACCCAGTTCTGTCTGATTTCAAGGTCTGTGAGCGTAATGATCATGCTGAGTCATCTAGAAATGCACGCAAAGGGACAGCAGGCACTCAGGACAGAGGTGAGGAGCTAGAAAACCATTTCCAGAGAGAATATTTATTCCTGGTAAAATGTATTAGAGCTACTTTCTATTATAAATTAAATGAGAGAAGTTATATCGGGAGCAAAAATCAAAGGAATTTTTAAAATCCATATTTACACAGGAACCAACATAACAGTTGATTAGTCTAACACACGTCCCGGTGTTGGGAAAAAGCCACCACGCAAGTATACTCATGGACGGTCCATTTCCGATGCATCAGTTTGGTCTGGCACTATAGTTTCTGTTTTTCTTGAACTCCTGGTTATACAGTTTATGTTTGGAGAAAGTTGCACTACAATAGACAGTCAATTTTATTTAATCTACACTCTAAGAATGCTTGACAAAAGTATTGAAGAAGAAAACCTATCATATTTACGCTTACCTAATACCTCATTTTGAAATTAATGGATACTCAAGTCGTTAGTTAGCGAGACACTACATTGTAGCAGAAAGAGACTGAGCGCCGGTAATGGTACCAGACTTGGTCCCTCAGCTGTAGGAAGAGGTGATCACACCTACTTCACTGGGCATCTCATAGGGACAGACGTAGAACATCTAGTAGAGATGTGCCCGGCATTTGTCTTTATTCGGTCCGTCAGTGTTAGTTTTTTTCTACCTTCAGTTTTTCTCGTGTTGAACGCGTATTTCACATCTGCTCTCCGTTCGTCCTTTTAGTATCTGGAGGCAAGAGCATGACAGATGGGTGACACCTTTGCTGTCTTCACCCATCGCCATTAATTCGTCCCTTCACTGAACACACACCGGGCACCTCCCCTGGTCATGGCATCGGGGACGTGCAGAGGAAAGGCAAGTCCAGAGGCAGAGACGACCTCACGTATTTGACGTCGCGGCAGGAGAGCAGCGGACTGTGGGGTACCCGGGATGCCCGGCACAGCGCCCAGCCACCTGGAGGGTTCTCTGTGAAAGAGGACATCGGATTTGGGTTTCAAAGAACCCATACGTGAGTTGATTTTTGTGAGAGGTGAAAGATGTGGATCTTGCTTCAACCTTCTACATGTGGTTATCCAGTTTTCCCAGCACCATTTATTGAAAAGGGATTCTTTTCCCCAG
>VBSM01003157.1:52738701-52751369 GCA_008086735.1 Cheirogaleus medius | reverse complement strand
GGCATTATTTGAAACCCCAAAATTTGTACCCCCATAATTTGCTGAAATAAAAAACCAAACCAAAACAAAACAAAACAAAAAGAACCCATACGAATTCTTTGGAAGAAGAGAAGAAAGAGGCAGAAATGATGTTCCGAATAGAGAAATGCTAATCTCTAAAAATGAACATACTTCCTCCGACAGGATGGGGAACTCTCCAACGCATGTCTGGACGGTGACAGCCCAGGGCGCCTCTTTTCCCTGTGTTCCACTCAGAATAGCCTTGGACCCGTCCAGGAACTCTCGCCCGTCTGCGAAGGGTCCAGAAACCAGCCTCGGCTGACCGGTCAGACTGACAGCTGCAGAAAGTAAGCGCCTTCCATCCCAGTTCTTCTAACCAGAGCAACAAAACCCGTTTGGACAGACGAGGGCTATGGAATTCTCCACTTGAACTTCGCTGTGTTCCTTTGGATTCTTCCACGACTGCCCCGACTCCCACTCAGCAGGGGGGCCTGTCGCAAAATGGGCAAAATACTGGGATGGCAATTGGAGTCATGCGACCAGTTCCGGCTTTACCATCGATCATGCTTGACTGCAAGATGCGGAGCACACGGCTGGAGAACCTCAGAACAGGAGCAAGAGTCCTTGCGCTCCCTTCCACGTCTCTGAAGGGCGGAGCGCCGGGCCGTTTGGAACCCTAAGAGAGGATGTGATGACTTACACTGCTCTCACGTAGGTGTCCCTGGGCATCTCACAGTAAGTGAAATCGCTGTGGGACACTTGGGGGGGGGGGCAAGAGAGAGGCTCTTGTATTGAAAGCTCTAGAGTTAAACAGATGGCCTTTAAGTTTCCCTTCCAGATATCACCAGACCCTCTTGTAGTTCTTTTATGAGTTACAGATAGTCTGTTTCTCTATTTCACTATTTGCGTTTAAGTGTTTTTGTATTTTAGGATCCACAGATAAATTCCAGGGGCCTTTCCTTGGGTTGCTGGTGAAATTGCTGCCACTGGGTTTCTGATATCCCCAAGACAGTATGCAAAGCCATATTCGGGAGCAGTGATGTACGGCAGCCCTATTTTTATTCACTACTATGTAGTGAGTTTTTCTTGAGTAGAATTTGTGTCTTAATAATTTTCATGAGCTCTAAAATAGTCCCGTGCACATAGTAGACATTTATAAAATTCTCAAGGTTCTAAAAATGGGATTTTCTAAAATTGTGTAGCCTGGCTAGAAAAATCCACGACTGCCTCTATTGCCAATTCTGCTCTATCAAGGAAGAATTGGGCAGACTTCTTTCAGTATTTTTATAGGGTTGGTCTATGCAGTCAAAGCTGAGCAGATGATTGAATAAATTATCTGGTAAGTTTGGATCCAGCTAAAGAACATTCAAGTAAACAGAAGGTCCATGTAACTTGTCTTGGGATAGTTGGATTCTTATCGCTTTTAGATTAGAAACATGCCGTCTTCTTTCTCGAACACGCACACCTGGACACACACACACACACACACGCAGCTAGAAAGTGTACAGTTAATTATCTTTCCCTTCCCGTGTCTATTGTCTTCATGGACCTAATAATTCTCAGGGTAATTCTTCCAGTACACTTTTTAAAAGAGTCCTAAATAGTATTGAAAGTACAACACACAGACCGAAAAGAATATTTAACACAGCAACTATCAGCTCATGTCGGATGATAATTTTAAGGCTGTCTGCCAGGAAACAGGAGGTTGAAGGCTGTTCTGTTTATGAAGGATCAGGCACTGTAGCCCCATTGCGGTCTTGAAGATTGGAAAGTGTACCGATGTTTCTAGAAGTCTTCAAATGGTTAATTAGGGAGACAGTTTTATCTGGAGTGAGAACATGAATGGGTTGGATTGAAAAACTAGCCCAGACACGAGCATATTCATTTCTAATGACTCTAATGAATTAGCTTAGGCAGTTGGCATATATCAATAGTAATGCGAGACAGCGTGTGGTTGTGAATCCTTTTGTCTGTCTAGTGTCTGCACCCTGTTTCACAAAGTTTGATATTGTGCAAAGAGTATCTCCTCTTTAGGAGCAGAAAAATCTAGAGGTTGACTTTCCAGCCTCCCTTACACCTGGGGCTCAGGTGTGTAACCTAGTCGCCACCAAACAGACTCACCCATGCCCGACTCTGACTCCAGCCCTGGCTATGGCAGAGAGGCAGCAGGAGAGGGGGTGCAGGGTTGAGCCACCTGTGCAGACCCTGCCGGCTGATGGCCACAGCTTGCAGGTGCAGCATTGCCAGCCGTGACATCAGAGATGGGTTCTCCTTCACTCAGCCGGGCAGCTTACTTGGGGAAGTGTTTCTTAAAATGCAGCCCTGTGCCTCCTCTGGTCTTCCCAATGATTCCCCGAGTCACCTAATATCCTTTCAATAAATTTCCTTCTGCTTATGACAATCTTCTGCCTGCATCCAAGAATCCTGGCTGACCCCCTGCGCTAGACACTGAAGAAACCATAGGTTAGGAAGACCAGCCTGGTCCTTAAGGACTTCACGCTCTGGTAGGTGCGATGGGACAAGTTTGCTGACACCTTGGTGGTGAATCTGACTATTCTGTCAGTGAAGCTCACTCATTCCTGGAGAGAAAATCGCTTGCAGTGGGCCCTTGATGAGGAAGGAAATTCTCCAATTCGTCTTTTGGGGGCTTTGCAAGTTTGGCTCATTGCCCAGAAAAGAGACACCCTGCACATGCCACATTGTACGAGAGTGAGTGGCCAAGAAGAGAGGTAGAAGGGGGTCTTGCCTTTTGTCTGAACGTATTTGCAGCAGAACAAAGCCTGTGGCTGCGTTAGCAGTGACGAGCACGGGCGTGCGTGGAGTCTACGCAGATGGTGCTCCCAGTGGGATTACACCTCCCAGGGGACTTGCGAACCATATGGAGGAGAAAGTCCCCTGGCTGGGAGTTCTGCTCCATTATTTCCCGTTGGAAGTAGCGCTCGTGATCGAACCTGGATTCTCAGATGTGAGGCAATGGGTATCGAAATGTTGCATTTGCCAGAGTTTTGGAGCCACTTATTCTTAGCTTCATGATTACAAAGAACATGTGGTTGGCGCACACTCTGAGCCACGCAACCCAGGATCATTCAGGACGCTTCCAGGGGCGCAGGTGTGTGGCTGTGCGGAGACCAGGACCGCCCCGCAACCCCCGCTGCGCCTGGGCTTCTGGGCGCTGCTTCCTCCCGCATCTGGCTCTTTGATGAGACCTTAAACTTCAGGGGTGGGGAGCACAGTGTCCTTGTCTCGCCAGCAGCGGGGTCTGGCAGGGGCTGACACCCGCAGGAGGCCCCCCTGCATGCCGCTGGTTGTCTTTATAAACAAATAATGGACGAGAACAAAGAACAGAAGTGGGGGCTGAGGGAGAGACAGGGACCCTGCCGCACAGCCTGGGGCTGACGGGTCCCGGGCGCCTTTCCTATCAGTGTCCCAGCCCAAGGGATACAGGCCCAGGACCCTCACGGTAGCCTCTGAACACCCCTCAAATGTCTCTGTGTGTCGTAGGAAGGGGGGCACTGGGATCTGAGAGGGCGCCTGCTTGCAGGTGATGTGCTGGGTTTGTGTGGACGTGTGAGCTGAGAATCAGGACCGAGGGGACAGGCTGCTCCACAGAGGTGCAGTGCCCGGGCCAAACCACGGCGAGAGCTGACGGACATGCCTTCGTGTGGACGAGTGACTTCCCAAGCCTTCCAAGCGGAAGAGGGGACATCTGCCGGCAGGACGCCTGGCACTTCTTCCTCCTCGAGGCGTGCCCATACCGGAGGAGATACCAGGGCGGCGAAGGTCGGGAGGAAAAACTCAGTCTCACCACGCTCGTGGCCTGCCCCAGGGGTGCACAGAGCGCCGCTTCTCTCCTAATCTGGACCCCTGGTTTCTGGCTGCCAACCCTCCTGTTTCCGCGTGTGTGGAATTCTTTGGGGTTCATCTCCCTGTGGTTGACAAGCCCAGGAACTGCTAGAAGGTAGAACCCACCGAAGGCAAGGCCAGGCTCCGTGAGAAGGGGAAAGGGTCGTCCCTCCCCGAGCCCCGCGTGCGTGATTTCTGCTGTCTGCCTAAGAAGCGTGTTTCGCAGATTGCAAGTGCAAACGCAGGAAACCCCAAGTGTGTTTGTGTTCGAGAGAGAAAAGCGTAACAGGAATCACCTAGGTGCAACCTCTTTGCGCTTTAGGAAGCCTCGTGAAATAAAAGAAAACTTGCTGGCCCGGGAGGTAAGCCGGGTTGGGAGGATCGGAATCTCTCACTCTTTCCACGCGGCTTCTCCCTTCCTCTGTGATGAGGCGTTTGTGGACGGCGCAGCCTGAGCCTTCTGCACCAGGGCCATGCAAGGGTTTATGGCCCTGGCTTCTGACCGCCAGGCAGAGTGTCCCAGAACATCGGGGGCACGTGCTGGCCGCAGGAAGAGGGACGCAGCTGAAAGAGCAAAGGTAGGATCGAGAAGGTCTGGGTAACTGCGGGTGTCAGGGTCCCACTCTACCCAGCAAAGCAGATATTTCTCTCCACGACATTTGACATTTGGAATTTCTAGAACGTTGGCAGCAACAGACGCATTAGGTATTGCCGCGATTCTCCCACAAAACCAGATACAGGGCTAGAAAACGAAGTGCATGTTTACGGCATAAACGTATTTTAAACACATCGTGGCAGGTATTAGACAAGGTCAGCAATATTAGTAGGACGCCTCCGTGCAGACCGGACCCAATCCAGAACTGCAGCTTTAAATACCAGTTGCAGATATTCTTGCTGAGTCCAGACCAGACAGAGATGATGGATCTTTACCCAGTTATAAAGCAATTACCCCACAGCTTTGGGCCAAAAGATTGGATATTTGAGACTCTGAAATGATCACCCTGTAAAGGATCATCATGTGGGTAATTAAAAATAGATTATTGGATTAAGATTTGCATCACTTTTGAAGACCTTGCTTTTCCTTGGCGTATGTGGTTTTCGTGTTTTGTGGGATTTTTTTCCCCTTATTTTTTCCTTTCTCTGAGTGATCATAATTGAATGCATTTTGAAACTACAAATTGTCATTTTGCTGTCAGAGGTAGTACTTTCATCTCAGATGTTCATTAGAAAATTTCGCTGCACTGACTGCGAATTCAGCTAACAAGAATCAAGTGAATGGACTTGCAACAAAAATTACGAAATACCTTCGCATGGCGTGGCGGGCGACTCCTCTCTGTCAGGGGCTGCTGCAGTCGGCTTTGTTCACCACAAACGTCATATTTTTATGTGCAGGGATGTAATAATAATTACGATAAACACCAATGTATTAATGCTCATATGGGCTATTCTCCATAAAAGAGAGATGGTCTGAAAGACAGTAGTTCATATGTATGTAATTGGGACAAAAGAAATGGGAAGTTGAGACATTTCTCAATGAATTTGATCGACGTAAATAATTTATCTGGATACTTGCACTGCTCCACCTGACCTGCCCCTTACAATAAGGACATGTTTCCCTTAAATGGGTTTCCTCCCAGCTCTCCAGTTCACAGCGGACCCCGCAGGCCCAGGCGTAGGGAGTAGGCACAGCCCACGCCCCACCTGGCCCGCATCCATCCCCGACTTGCTGCGGGTACTTGGATGCCCTCATTCTCTCTGGGCTTCCGTTTCCTTGTTCTGAAAAATTCAGAGATTGGTCCAGACAGATTTTACAATTCTTCTGATCTAATTTGCTTCCATTCACTGTTTCTATAAAGAGGAATTTCCTAACATAAAGAATTTTTATTCTTTGCTCTTAAAGGGAAGGCGATATATCTTCAGTCCATGTTGGCTGGGAAATAAACTTTCTTAAATAGCGAAATGTACTTTTACCATATGATCCAGCAATCCCCTCCTGGGTATTTACCTAAGAAAAATGAAAAATGTATGTTCTCACAAAATAATTGCACTCAAACGTTTATAGCTGCTTTATTCATGATTGCGCCAAACTAGAAACAACCAAAATGCCTTTCGGCTGGCACATGGATGAACAAACCATGCTGTAACCACGCAAAGGAATACTATGCAGCCATAAAAAGGAAGACATCACAGCACACACCATGACATGGATGACTCACATGAAAATTACACGCTAAGTGAGAAAAGACAGACTCCAATGCCACGTGCTGTATGACTGTACTTATACACCATTCTGGAAAAGGCAAAATCATAGGAACAGAAAACAGATTGGTGGTTGCCAGGGCCAGTGTAGAAAGAACTCTGACCCCAGGTGAGAGAGCAGAAATGTTCTATAATGTCTTGATAGTGTTGGTGGTTACCTGACTGTAAATTTGTTAAGACTCACAGATTTACACACTTAAAAGAGTGAATTTTACTCTATAAATTATATTTCAATTAAAATAAGAGAGCAGCATCAGTTTCAGATTTGTTACTGAACTACCCTTTTTCTTAAAGAATAAAACTCTAAAATAAATATTTAAAAATTGTATTAAAACTAAGAGGAATGTGTAAGCAGTTGGGATTTTTTTTTTTCCTATTTCCTTCTCACTGTGGCCCAAACTTCGAAAATGGGAGTCCACGATCCCAGCCAGGGGATCGAAATGTCCTGGAGTGATATTGGTCCGGCCCGGTGTAAGTGCTGTCCTCAAATCCATCTCTGCCTTCGAGGTTCCTGAAGGTTCCTTTCTGCTCCCAGGAAGCAGCTCTCATTTGCATTGACTTCCAGCAACTTCCTCCAGGCAAGCCCCCGGAGGCAGTCGCCCACAGCCATCTGCCGCGGGCACAGGTATGGCTCAGGGCAGCTACCTCTCCGGTGTTTCGTGCATCAAGACATAAGGACCCACAGAATCTGACTTCCGATGCATCTTGCTTTCAAGCCAGACATTGTGCAGCTGGAGGGGTTCTGGTGTTCTAAACCCAGGGATGGTAGGTACCTGTGCTAAAAGAATATTTTACGCACATAAGGAATCCCCATTGGATGCTCTATGTTTTATTCCAGGCTTTGTGCTCTATTGAAAACATTGGTAAATTCCTACCCTTCTACAAGGTAGGTCTTAGATTAGAGATTATCTAATTATTAGACCACAGTGTATTAGCATTTTAAATATCAAATTGGTGAAAAAAATTTTACAGTTGGTAAGTGCATGGTACGAGGAAGGTCCTTATATGCTGTTATCAAATGCACATAATAACTATACACACGCATGTGCAATAGTCATTCGATTTAGAGTTAATCCAAAAACTGTGTTTAGAACGTGCTGCACGGTGCTTTCTAGCAGTGGAGATGCGTTTGTACCTAATCTCTTGTTCTCTACGTGGATACACGCAGTCATGTGACAACGAGGAGGATGCATTCTGAAAAGCGCGCAGTTAACGGATTTCCACGTTGCGCAAACGTCCTGGAGTGCACGTACACAGTCCTCCACGGTGCATCCCACTACATACCTGAGCTACGTGGTATAGACCCTATTGCTCCTCGGCTACAAACCTGTGCAGCATGTTACTGTGCTGAGGACTGTAGGCAACTGTAACACAATGGTAAGTAATAAGCATACCTAAACATAGAAAAGGTACAAGAAAAACAAGGTATAAAAGTTCAAAAACAATTAATAAACCTGTCTAGGGCCCTGACATGCATGGAGCTTGCGGGCTGGGCAGTTGCTCTGGTTGAGTCAGTGAGCGAGCGGTGAGAGCATGTGAAGGCCCAGGACGTGACCGCATACTTTGTAAACACTGGACGCTCGGGCTACACTAAATTGATAAAAAGCTTTCTTCTTCAATAATAAATTAAACTTAGCTTACTATAATTTTTTTACTCTATGAACTTTCTAAATTTTTTAACTTTTTGACTCCTTTCTGGCAACCAGCTTACAACACTAATATATTGCACAGCTGTACAAAATAACTTTTCCTTATATGCTTATTCCATAAGATGTTTTTTCTTTTAAAATTGCTATTTCTACTTTTTAAACTCTTTTGTTAAAAATTAAGACATGAACACGCACATTAACCTAGGCCTGCACAGGGGCAGGACCACCAATATCCCTGTCTTCACCTCCGCGTCTACCGGAAGGTCCTCCGGGACAGTGACACGCATGGAGCTGCCGTCTCCTGCGATGGCGACACCTTCTCTGGAATCCCTCCTGAAGGACCTGCCTGAGGCTGTTTTTACAGAATTTTTGTTAATAATTAGAAGGAGGACACTCTAAAATAACGATAAAAAGTATAATACAGTAAACACGTGAACTGGCAGTATAGTCATTTATTGTTCTTATCAAGTGCAGACGGACCTTGCTTTATTGTGCTTCGCGGATACTGAGTGACTTGCATTCGAAGGCCTGTGGCAACCTGCGTCACGCGAGTCTTTTGCCATCATTTTTCCCATAACATGTGCCCGCTTCTTATCTCTGTCAACTTTCGTAATTCTTGCAATATTTCACACGTTTTCTGTATCATCATACCTGTTATGTGATCTGTGATCAGTGATTTCCGATGTTACTATCGTCATCGTGTTGGGGTGCCATGAGCCATGCCCATCAAAGACAGAAAACTTAATCAATATTTGTGGTTGCTCTGACTGCTCCACTGGCCAGCCGTTCCCCATTCCTTTCCCTCTCCTTGGGCCTCCTTATCCCCCGAGACACACAATATTGAAATTAGGCCAATTAATAACGTTACGATGGCTGTTAAGTGTGTTCAAATAAAAGAAAGAGCCACACGTCTCTCACTTTAAATAAAAAACTAGAAATGCTTAATGTAAGTAGTAAGTTAGAAAGGGAGGCCCGTCAAAAGCCAGGAGACTAAAAGCTAAGCCTCTTGCACCAGTTAGCCAAGCTGTAAGCACAAAGGGAAAGTTCCTGAAGGAAATAAAAGGTGCTGCTCCACTGAACACATACATGATAATAAAGAGAAACAGCCTTATTGCTGAGATGGAGAAAGTCTGAGAGGTCTGGATAGAAGATCAAACCAGCCACAATATTCCCTTCACCCAAAGCCTGGTCCAGAGCAAGGCCCTGACTCTCTGCAATCCTGTGAAGGCCGAGAGAGGCGACGAAGCTGCAGAAAAACTGTCTGAAGCTGGCAGAGGTTGGTTTCTGAGGTTGGAAGAGAGAAGCTGTCTCCATAGCATAAAAGCACAAGGTACAGCAACAAGTGCTGACGTAGCAGCTGCACACGTTTTATCGAGAAGATCTAGCTGAGATCATAGGGGAAGGTGGGTTCACCGAACAGCAGAGTTTCAGTGCAGACAGAACAGCCTTCTACTGGGAGAAGATGCCATCTAGGACTGTCATAGCTAGAGAGGAGAAGTCAATGCCTGGCTACAAAGCTCCAAAGGACAGGCTGACTCTCCTGTTAGGGGCTGATGCAGCTGTGAGTTTACATTGCAGCCAGTGCTCATCGACCTTTCTGAAAATCCTCAGGCCCTTCAGAGTTATGCTAAATCTACTCTGTTTGTGCTCTAAAAATGCAGCCTGAAGCATGGTTTACTGAATATTTTAAGCCCACTGTTGAGACCTACTGTTCAGAAAAAAGAGATTTCTTTCAATATATTACTGCTCCTTGACAATGCACCTGGTCCCCAAGTGCTACGATGGAGATGTACAAGGAGATGAATGTTGTTTTCATGTCTGCTAACACAACATCCATTCTGCAGCCCACAGATCAAGGAGTGATTTTGACTTTCAGGTTTTATTATTTAAGAAATACATGTCATAAGACCATACCTGCCATAGATAGTGATTCCTTTGATGGATGTGGGTAAAGAAAATTGAAAACCTTCTGGAAAGGACTCACCCTTCTAGGTGCCATTAAAAACATCTGTGATTCTTGGGAGGAGGTAAAAAAATAATTGTAACAGGAGTTTGGAAGGCATTGATTCCAGCCCTAATGAATGACTTTGAGGGGTTCAAGACTTCAGTGGTGGAAGTAACTGTAGACATAGAGGAAATAGCAAGAAAATTAGAATTTGAAGTGGACTCTAATTATGTGACTGAATTGCTGCAATCTCGGGATAAAACTTGAATGGTTGAGCAGTTGCTTCTTATGGATGAGCAAAGAATGTAGTTTCTTGAGATGGAAACTACTCCTGGTGAAGATGCCGTGAACATTGTTTAAATGACAACAAAGGATTTAGAATATAACATAAACTGAGTTGGTAAAGCAGCGGCAGAGTTTGAGAAGCAGCAGCAGGGTTTGAGAAGATTCACTCCAGCTTGGAAAGAAGTTCTACTGTGGGTAGGATGCTATCAACAGCAACATATGCCACAGGGAAATCTTTCATGAAAGCAAGAGCCAATTGATGTGGCAACTTCACTGCTGTCTTATGTTAATAAATCGCCACAGCCAGCCCTACCTTCAGCAACCACCACCCTGGTCAGTCAGCACCACCAACACCATGGCAAGACCCTCCACCTGCAAAAAAGATTATAACTTGCTGAAGGCTCAAATGATTATTCGCATTTTTTAGCAATAAAGTATGTTTTTCTTAAGGTATGTATATTGTTTTGTCAGACATAGTACTATTGCATACTTAATAGACTCCAGTATAATGGAAACGTAACTTTTATAGGCACTGGGAAGCCAAAGAGCTTTTGTGACTGTTTTAATTGCAATATCCACTTTGTTGTGGTGATTGGAACTGAACCCACAGCATCTCCAGGTTATTCCTGTACTATGTGCTGTATGTAATCGTATGTGCTGTGCTTCAGATGACTGGCAGTGCAGTGGGTTTGTTTACACCAGCATCACCACAAACATGTGTGTATTTTATTTTTAACTCACTGCCTCAGAAGGACGATGCAATCTGCTGTTATGCAAGACTCAAACCCAGGCCGTTGCCTTAGGTTCACTGAATCACAGGGCTGAAATACTTAAAGATCTGAGAGTCCAAATACTCACTCGCAGCAAAATGCACAACTGGTTGTCTAACTTGGCTAGCCTACGCCTGGATATCTCCAGCAAGAATAGATTTTTAACTTCCAGGGACAAATCATTCCATCTTTCCGTAGGTTGGCCTAATACAAATTTTGTCCTGAGTGTTCAGAGCACTGGTTTCAAAACAACTGAGGTAATCTGGTGCAGCTGTTTAATTCAATGGCAAGATAAAGCATCTACATGTATTTAACTATCAAACAATCTAAATGAATTTCAAGTGGATTAAAATATAAATCCAAAATGTTCAGATTTTTAGTAATCCATGATAACTTTCTAAAGTTGTTTTTAAGACGATTTTTTCCAAGATTGTCTACCGATAAAGGGCTAACAAACTAGAAAAGCCCAGAGTAAATCTGAAAGGGCCATGGTGGAAAGAAAAGAGAGCAGGGGGCGCCACAGAGAAGGGAGTCCAGGGCTTTTCTTCTGTGGCACACCTGTGGCACCCACGCCCCGTTGACCCAACCTGGCACAGGAGAGCACCCATTCACCACCTAGATACAGACAGGGCTGTCGCCTAAACCAGGCACAGGCAAATCACAGCTCCCTGGGGCCACATCCAGCCTGCCTGCTTTGGGATGGCTTGCAAGCCCAGAATGGTTTTACAGATGAGCATTTGATATCGATTTGATGACAGGGAACACTCATTTAGATCCCAATGACATGACTCTTATGCTGCAAAAGAACGACATTTTTTTTTTCGTTAGCTGTAGACCTAAAACATTGCACTCAAATATTCTTATCATATTTTGAATTTCATCAAACATTTGTGGAAATCTGTTTTTCTTTGTTTGTTACATAAATGTCAAGATAATGTCTTCCCTTTGGCCGTTTGGACTCGAAGGCCTGAATTATTTACTCTCCGCCCCTTCGCAGAACAAAGTTTGTGGACCCTGTTCTAAGCAGCCTCTGGTCACTCAGCAACGTAAGAAGCAGTGGACTGGACACAGAGGAGGTTAGTTAGAAGAAAATGAAACAGAACGAAATGGCCGATGCCTTAATTGCTTGTAACAAAAGCACAAGCGAACGCATCGCTATGATTGGAATTCATCCAGGGTGTTAAGATCAACTCAAAATGCCATGAGCTCTTTCATGTCCCTGAGAGCCCCGTTCTTTACTTTTATATCCTTTCCAAAAGACAGAGCTCCTCCATGCCAGGTTATTGGCTCGATATGACAAAAGTAAATCTCCGGTGACACTTCCAGCAGCACATAAGAAGATAGTTCTCAGAAATGACCGATAATCGACCCTGGGTGACCTGCCTAAGCATGTGGGGTCTACCAGGCTCTAACATTAAGTACAGAATTATTTCCCAATAGACACTTTGCATGTAATGCCTTTCAACTACTCAGAAAATGAACAAAATAGAGTCGAGGGAGAGAATAGAGTCCTTTTTATGTCCCAGTGATAAATGAAATTGAGTTTTGACCAATTGATGGAAAAATTACCTCTTATTTCTAAAATCAATGATGAAATAATTAGATTTAGCAAATGGGATCTTTAAAAAAGAAATGAAAAAAAGCCCTTTTAAGATCATCGGGGCTATTTCCTATAATTAATCTAGGAGAATTCCCTGATCTGAATTTTCTAGGGTTTGGTTTGGTTTAATAACAGACGTCAACCCTGTTGTATCAGTATTGCTGCATAACAAACCACCACAAAACAACAGCAAGAGTGACTCGTCCATTTCTCATGTGTCCTTGGGTTGACCGCATGGTTATTTATTTATTTATTTGAGTCTTCTTCTGTTGCCCGGGCTAGAGTGCCGTGGCATCAGCCTAGCTCACAGCAACCTC
>VBSM01003157.1:52727537-52738601 GCA_008086735.1 Cheirogaleus medius | reverse complement strand
GGACAGGGAGCAGGGCTGAGCTGACACGCTGTGTCGTCACACCTTCCACGCAGTGTGGGAGGGGCTTTGCAAGGGCAGAAGCTGCAGGACCTCTCAGAGGCTGACGTCACCCCGTGTCATTTCTGTTAACTTCTATTGGTCAAAGCTGGTCATGGGGCCAGCTCAGACTCTAGCGGTGGATAAGTAGACCCCACATTGTAGAAAGGGGAGTCTCAAATAACTGTGGCCATTTGTAATCAATCACACGTTTATTCAGTTCTTACCACCATGAACACTGAGATACTCGTTAGGACCCTATAAAAAATTCTGACAGTCCCTTGAAGGTTGTGCACGATGCTAATACAAGCAACTAAAATGAAAATATCAGAAATAAAACAGAAAACATTATCTTCTCTTTAACAAAGTTATGGAACAGGTACGTTTATCATCTATATGCAAGTTTCCCCATTTTCTCAACTTGCAGTGGAAAGAGTTTTATACTTCAAGGCCAGAGACTTTCCTGATCTGCCCTTTGCTATCTGTGTGATACAGGGTCAATCAAGTAAACCCAGCTGCCTTTGTTTCCTCCTCTCCATCATGAGGCTAGGATGAGTGCCTACTCCATAGAGTTTCTGGAGGATAAAGTAAGGTAATGTGTATTCAGTCCAGCGTGGTGTTCGACACATAACAGGTCCACGATTAATAGTAACAACAATTATTCTGTTACAGCCACTGATTAGTTGGTGAAACTTGCTAAGACAGAAAGCCGAGGCTCTTAGATGAAATGATCTCAGTCTGCCTGATTCTTCAATCCACTTTCGCGATGGCTCTGCTGAGTGGCTGGATAGGCTAGGTCACAGAGGCCAACAAGCAGCCGCAAAGCACAGCAAAAGTTCAAATTTTACTCATTAACTATCCACTGGGGGTGCAGCAACTTTCCAAGGCAGTTGTGGTCCATGTAGTGACTCAGGGATCCAGGCTGCTTAAGCATCCCAGCCCTGCTTAATATTAATAATTTATCACAAGTCCTCCTTGGTCACCAGGCCAGGGACAGAGAAAGCAGAAAAGCACCAGGTTTTACATTGACTCAGCTCTGAAGTAACCCACCATTTCAGCTCACGTGCATTGCCCAGGACTAATCTCATGACTCACCTAACTGCAGGATGTTTGAAACTATGACTCGGAGAGTCTCCTTTGCCATCGTGATTCAGCCTGTGCTCTGCCCCACAGTTTTGCAACTTGGCCCATTTCACTGTTCATAGTTCTGAGCGGCAGCCAGGCCCACCCCATGTTGCACATCAATGCCTGGCATTTTCCTTTGGTGTCATACTGGATAACACCAAGCTTGCCCCTTATGAGAGCCATTCTGGAGTGTAAGAAGATGGAGGGAAAGATGACTCAGTCAATCAGCGATGTGAGGCGTGGCTCGCACAGATCACCTTGCTGCCCACTGTGGCTTTTCCGTAATGTAACCTCCTTTATGCTCCAGCCACTGGGTGAGCTTGTGCAAAATGTCATAAAGGGAACGTAGTTCTCATTACCTGATGCCGGGGGCGTGCCAGGTGATGTGTTCTCCTCCCTTTCTGTTGCTACATAACAAATGCCTCAAATTTAGCAGCTTTAAATGGCAGCTGTTGATTAACTCCCAGTCCTGTAGTTGGACATCCAATCCAGGTGGACTCCACCGACTGTCCTGCTCAGGGTCTCGCAAGTCCGAGTCACAGTGTCGGCTGGGCGGACGCTCCCCAGAGGCTCTGAGGGAAGTGCTGCTTCACTGCATCTGGGTCTGGGCAGAAGCCAGCTCCCTGTGGCTGCAGGACTCAGGTCCCCTGTCCCTGTCGGCTGTTGGCCAAGGCCACCTCTGCCCCGAGAGACCTCCATGTTTGTTTTCACATCGTCACCAAAGCCAGCCACGGTGCTCAGGTTCCTTCTCACCCTGTAAATCCCTTTGGCCTCTCCTCCTGCTTCTGCCTCCGGCCGAAGGAGCACTGGCTAAGGGGCTCCCCTGGTGGCGTGAGGCCCACTCAGGTTGTCTGCATCATGTGTCACTGGATAACCAGGGGCTGGGGACCTTTGAGCCACCTTTAGAATTCTGACTGCCGCTTGCGCTAACTTTCTGTGTCTTAACTTCACTTAATAAGAAAAGCAGCCAGTACTGACGTGGCGCTCACCACGTGCCAGGCACTGTTCGCAGAGACACGACAAAGTGAACACCGCTGTCCTCACTTGACTGATGAGGAAACTGAGGCTCAGTGAAGTCCAGATCTTGGCTCAGGTCCTGTGGCTCACGTCACAGAGCGGCCTGGACCCAGCGTCCCTTCCTGCCACCACCCTGGTGCCTCTCTACTGAGCTCTGGTCCTAGCGCCAATGCCAGGGCCACCTCCCTCGGCTTCCCTCCGCTCCATACTCTCTCTGAACCCACCTGTGCCTGGCTGAGGCCGAGAGACAAGCAGGTGCAGGGGGACGTCAGTAGCTGGTTGGATTGTTTAATTCTGGTGGGCGGGCGGTGGGAAAAACTAGAGCAGACTCAACGGACAAAGAACACGCTTGTCTCCTTGCCCTTTCGAGTCTGAGAATACCTGAATCGGTGCGATGGATGGAAGATGATCGACAGGTGAGTGACAGGTATGCAGAGCTGCTGAACAGCTCTTCTCTTTATTTTCCCGAGTCGCTCTCAGAGACGAAGAAGAGCCAGCGCTGCATACGTGTTGGGTGAAAGCCTCTTAACTCTCAGAGGCCCACGTTTGCTGGAGTCCCCGAGGGCCCTGCCAAACCCTGATGGGCATTAACTCAACGTAGCACCACGATTCTTTCCAGAAAGCCACCCTTGATGTCACAAAGCTGACGAAGCCAGAAGGGGCCACCTTTCTCTCTAAGGGCCCTGCTCCGGTCAGAAACATTGACGGAAGTGACGTCTGGAGCCCGGGAGGGGTGCGGCGGAGCGAGCCCGGCATTTATCCCTGGACGCGTGAGTGTGTGATGCCGGGAAGAGCAAACCCAACCATCAAAACAAGTGCGAATGTGAAGCCTCTTGAAGTGAAACTTTTGCTCGCGAGGCCACTCTGTGGTTGGATTTTGCTGCTTCATCAACCGAGCTACTATAACAACAGCTATAGTCCTCCTTAAATAGCATCCTGGAGGCGTCCGAGTCCGCAGGAATGAAGGTGCGGGCTGCCACACGTCTATTCATGCATCTGGGATATGCATGCAGTGAGTCATTTACAGACGGCCGGTGCATTTGTGAACAAAGGAAGTGCTAATTAAATCTTCGCTTTTTGCCGAGCCGTAGCTGACGGCCAGTGGAAGCGCCTATTTTTAATCACGTCTATTTTTACAGGTGTTTGTTGCTTTTATTTGCATTTAACTGAACCCGGGAACTTGATGACTTGCAACTCAATAAAATAGATGTGGAAACGTGATTTACACCCATTTCTCTCTCTCCCTCCTTAAGTTCTAGGACGCTTGAAAATGTGCTTATAAAAATGATCATTTGGCTTGGTATTTTGGTCTGTTCCTACTAAAAAAGTGAATTAATCTTAATAATTGCAAAGAAATCATATATGGAGCAGTCCTCAGCAGGGTAATTACTCAAGTACAGTGGTTTTCATTAAAAAGTTAACATTTATCTTATTACGGTAATTACCTTATTGCAGTAAATTGGAGATATTTTCCTATTCCTTCAATGAGATTGTACCGTAAGATAAGTTCACTGCAGTAAGATGCCTTTGAACTTATTAAGGAGAAATCAGATGAATTATTTTTTTAAACTTCATTCTTAAAAGGCAAAAACTCACTTTATTTGTTTTTTCTGTATATAACAACATTAAGTTATAAAATTGTCATCGGATATCATCCATCCATCTTCTAAATCACTATCCTTTGAGATACGACCATGCTAGTTGTATTTGTTCTCAGGTAAAATGTTTCCTGTTATTTGCTTCCTATTTTAGAAAAGAAAACATCACCTTAAATAAAAATTTTATGCTTATCTGCAAAGGCTCATTGGATTTTAGGGGTATCTTAGAAATTGTCTACTTCAATATCACTCACTTTCCTGACAAGATATCTAAAACACGAAGAAGTCACTGCACTTACGCAAGGTGACATGGTGAGAGAGTGATCTAGCTGAGATTGAAACCGTGTCTCCTGGCTCTGCGTGTTCTTCCAGATATATTTCATTATGTGTGTGTGTGTGTGTGTGTGTGTGTATTTAATGCCAGTGTGTTTGCGGCCAAAATGACCACGTGGGGCTGGAAGGCCTTTGATTTCCGGTCTCAAATAGCTCCTAAGAAACCACAATGCATTTTAACTAGTCTCCTTGTCTCATACACTATGTGACAGATTTGTTCAAAGGGAGCTGTTTGCCCGATTATTCCAGCTCTTCTGTATCCGCAATCCTTCGGCTGCAGTAAATTGCTTTAGGTTGCCTGTGGATGCGTTTTGCCACAAAAGGCCTTCGTGTGTGTGCCCACTTCTGTGCGAGGTGGTTTAGCTGCAGCCTTTCCTACTTCATCACCGGTGGTCCAGCCTTGTCATTTAATAACAAGCACATGTCCCGGTTGATGCAGATAAAGACGTTCACGGAGGCGTCAGTGGAGACTGGATGCTGTTACCAAATTCCAAAGCACACACGCATGGAAAGCTGAGTGAATAAAGCAGAATGTCTTTTAGCAGCTCCATTATAGCATCCGTGCTGGATCTTGCGTGTAGTGATTCATCTTCCGAGGAAGGATAAATCTCAGCTCCTTCATAAAGCTATTCGAGCAGGATGAGGCTCATGCATTTGCTTGGGTGGGTCGGATCGGTATCCATAGCATATGTGCACAGGCAAGTGGTCCATCTGCTCTACCTGCTCAGAGCTGCCTCGTGGGGATGGAGAAAGCCATCTTGCCGGGCACATGTTCTCCTCAGGCCCCTTAACTGCTTTGAGAGGATCCTAATTCTCCTTCCAGCGTGGTGGACTAGTACAGCATGTGGCCCTGCCTCACTCAGCCACACAGTCTTCGCACATCTGTACCGCCCGCGAAGCACAACCTCAAACTCGCGGCTGCTGTACGCTTACCCAAAGCCGGGTCGGTGAACAAAAGCCCGAAAGACAGGCCACCCAGACTTTTTGGTACTTTAAAATCTACTTCTGGATTAATCAAACCAGCAAGGACCTGCATGCCCGGACCTCATTTACTTCCTGCCCCTGTAGAATTGCTTTAACTGAATTGCACTTTGATGTTTTGTCTTCAGATAGCACTAAGAGATGTTCTAAGAAAGTGCCCTAGGAAGTCATTGTTGGGTGGAATGTTACCAAGGCTCATATTACGTAGTGTCCTCCTTATGTGAACTCATGAAAAACAATTCTTATTGGTTGTAGTAGTAGAGATGATTATGCTTCCCATAAGCAAATACGTTTTAAGTTTATAGACACGATGCGTCATGCAGATGGTGACCTTCCTGTCTTTGGATTGGCTACATGGGCTCTTGGCCACGCTTGACGCCAGCCCAGAAAGACACCGTCATCGGGCGGGCAGTTGTGCGTTACGCTCACTCTGCTCGAACTTCTGATTTATCCAGCCCTGCAGTTTCCTCACTCGCTCTGTTCTGTCACTTCGTCGCGTGGTTTATATTCTTATAAGTTGGCTTAAATTCCTTTTGAAACAAGGCAAACAACAGAATAAATAAATATACCACAGATAAATTCCTACCAATGTGTTAAATATGTAGGACATTGAAGATGGGGAGAAAATTACTTAATAAGTCATCTAGACATCTAGAAAAATAGAAGTTGAAATATGGTCCATTGCCAACCCCACTGACAGTTCACATCTGGGCGAGTGTGGTCAACAGTGACACGCGGTGACATGATGCACCACGTTTCATGTTACGGAGATGCGCCAGCCCGGGCAGCCCTGAGGTTGGCTCACACACGGCATGTCTGCTTTGCGTTTTCAGTGAAACGCACATCAACTAACTCTTCAGGCTCCGAAAACATTTTAGCATAGCCCCAGCCACCGTCTGATCACACATGCAGGTGAGAGGAAAGGACAAAGGGGGACGGAGGGTTTTGTGGAGCCACAGCCGGCAGGAGCCGCGGCAGTGATCTTCATTATCTCTGTGTATTTCTACTGCTATTATTTTCACACGTCAGACGTCACCTGTCTCGTAAGCACTGCACAAAAGCACGACGTAGGCACAGCCTTGGCCCAGCTCATTCGCAGTATACATTTGAGAGCTAAAATCCGAACTGGGTGAGGGATGGAAATGCACCTATATTTGCAAACTGATGACGTTATTTTTGCGGGGGAGGTGCGGGTAATGCTCTTTTGTATTTCCAATAAAGCTGGGAGGGAAGGCAAAGACTGCTTTCAGACCAAGACTCACTTCCTTGAGGAGCAGCATTCAAACAGAAAGGCAAGACTTGAAGGGAGTGGGACGGGGCTGAGGGCAGGGAAGCCAGGACACCACCTGTGGAGAGAAGGTGATTCAGACCGGGCGTGGCCCTGCTTCCCACCCCAGCGTTGGCACATTCCTCCCTCTCCTGTCCCAGCTGAGACATCTCAGTGCACCTCCGCACCCCAGACAGGGCCCTACCACGGAAGGAGAAGGCAAACAGAACCAAGCTCAAGTCCAAGGCTGACCTGCCTTTGAGAGTCTCTTTGCCCCGCAGAGTCAGCGAGGGGCCGTGAACCCGGCGGCCAGGTGAACGGACTCGCTGTCTTACTCACAGCTAGAAAAGTTGTTATTATTTTGCCTCCCCGATGGGGAGGTCCCAAGCTCCAGGAAGGCCGCAGAGAGGACGAGGGGCTGCCGGGCGAGCCGTCGCAGGAGGGTTGGTGGCCCGAGGAGAGTCTGCTGAATGGTTTTCAGCAGAGTGGCCTCCCCTGCTCCTCTGCCACCTGCCAGGGACGGCTGAAGAGCTCGGTGCCCCGGAAGGTTCTTCACACAGAGCCCGATTATTAAAGAACGACTCAACACTGCCGTGATTATCAACTTAGTTTTACCTTTGGCATTCCGGCCCTCGGAGCAGTTAAGAAGCTAAAATAAAGGTAGAATAAAGCGTTTGAATGTGTCGAGATGTCACTGATTCACCTGTTTCCTGTCTGTCAGCGCAGCAGACGATCTGAACGGGAACCTGACAGCGAACCCCAAAGCCTGGACGCTCCCCTTCCCCCGCCCGGGGTGCTGGGAGACGCTGGGCCCCGGAGGGAGGAACACGCTGTCCCCGGCATTTCTTGCACAGCAAGCAAGTGAAGAAAGAGCCCTGTCGATCATAAACTTGCTCCTATTCAAGACACATTAATTGATATAAGCTTCAGGGTGGGAAATGCAATAAAACGGCCCTGTTTTTAAAGACTGAGATAGGGCAAGTGACTCTTTGAAAAGCATTTCCAAATAAAACCCGTGACTAAAGCTCAATGCCATCAGATACGTCATTGTCTTACTTCTGGTAAGTATGGGGGAAATTTTCCAGGCTGGTAGAAGTTTAAAACCACTCTAAAAGATTGATGGATTGCTCTCTCACTTGCATTCCTTCCCAAGCAAGGAAAGAACTATTTTTAAAAAAAACCACCTGACCTAGAATCTGTTTCTATTAAATGCCAATGCTCCCGTGTTACCAGCGAGATCTTAATAGACATGACGGGACATTATATCTTGTCACGCAGGCCGCGGAAAACTGTTTTTCTTATTTCTTTTGTGTTAGGAAAGAAACATCTCTAAAGAAAAGCAGCATTCTCTTTACAGCATCCATTACGAACGGTCCCTCAGACCTTTCAAGATCTTTCTATCTCTTCTGTTTCTTTAACCACTTTGTTCTTTCTGATACGATCTATTTGACTCTCAACATTTCAGTTTACAAAGAAACATGAATCATCAGGGGGACGGAGGAATCAAAATAACTTTTTTCCATTCCTCACGTGCCTCTCGAGATTGCGGGGGAGCAAGTGCAGCCACGGGATGCGGCTGGAACGCAGAAGGGAAGTTAAGAGGGATGATTTATTTCTCAAGAACTGGGTGATTTATTTGAGCATTTTCTCTTTTCAAATCTCTTTTTTCATCTACTAAATAACATTTTCTTCAAAAACATTGTGTGAGTGAAAAATACAGCACATTATTATCCTAATATACCTCATCAGTAAAGTAGGAATATGTTCCACAAATGGGAAATGTCTGCAATGGGTAGAATTAATGCCGACTCTCTGAAAACCCGTGATGTTGGGAGACAGTCAAGGCCATCTCTGGGAAGCGGTGTTTGAAACTTGAATTGCGTGTTCTTCCTTCTCTCTCTATGGCATTTTCACGGATGTCTTTATGCCTGTCTCTTCTTTTCTTATAAAGATATCACTCATATTGGATGAGGGCACACCCCAACCTAGTAATCTAATAAGACCTCACTGTATCTTGATGATGTCTGCAAAGAACCTATTTCCAGATAAAGTCGTGTTCGCAGCCGCCAGGTGGGCGTGAATCTAGGGGTCACTATTCACCTCATGCAGCCGTGTCTAGCTTCGTCTTTCGGGCGCTGTCTCCCCCTCCCCCCGGGCACCAACTGCGTCAGGCTTCCCGGAACTCCCCAGCCCCATCCTCCTGGGTCTGTGCTGCCCCGACGTCAGCCTGTGACACCGCTCCTTCCCCTGCGGTCCCCGAAAGTCCTTGCACTCTCAGGGACCTAAGAGTGGCCGGTCGCAGGGGAAGGCTGAGTCACTGTGCTGAGACGTCCGTGTGCTCGGAGGGACTGTCCCACACGCACGTGCGCTACCGTGTTTCCCGGAAAATAAGACCTACCCATAAAATAAGCCCTGGCAGGATTTCTAAGCATTTGCTCAATAGAAGCCCTACCCCAAAAATAAGACCTAGTGATGGGCGTGGCTACGCAGCACATCTGCACAACCCATGCATTTCATCATGGAGCGGTAAAGACGACGAGCAGCCCTTCTCATCTGCCCCATGAGAGCTCTAGTGCTCGACATGAGAGATTGGGGCCAATGGTTCCTAAGGAAATAGAGTCGCAAGACATTCAGGATGGAATTCGGGGCTTGGAGAGTGATGATGATGTTCCAGAAGAAGATGACTTAACTATATTTGAATAAATGTAGATTGTTATACTGTACTTTAAAAATATAACACATCCCCTGAAAATAAGCCTTAGGGTGTCTTTTTGAGGAAAAATAAATATAAGACCCTGTCTTATTTTTGGAGAAACATGGTACTGGGCCACACTGTTCTCTCGGGTGGGGCTCTCTGAGCCAGGGCAGTGGGGGGAGGGACTTGCTTTGTGATGTAGGAGCTTTCTAAGCCCCTGTAAACCCCCAGTGGATCTTTCCACGCACAAAGGTGTTTTTGTTCTGGAAGGCTATCCAGACCCAAGGGTATGTCTGGGGAAAGGATGAGACAAATTAGGAAGGTGGGGGACAAGGAGAGGAAATTGCTTCCTTTAGGGGAGGATGACACAATTTACTACAAAATTCTGTTGGGATTTTGCCAAATATCTTGGAATTTAAATTCCCTAAATATCCGATAATAAGAAATGGAAAAACATTTTGCCAATTATAACCGACTCAGGTTTCCCAGTGGCTACAGCGTGGACGGGTAGTTAGGTATCTCTGTGAGCGGCAGGGACCTCAGCAGTGTTGTCTCACTTCTCCTCCTTCAGCCACTCACGACCGGCCGAAAGCCCGTCTTCTGGAGTGAGTGGTGCTCTGGGGGCTCCGCTCCCTGGGACGGGGAGGACAGTCACAGCACCAGCCAGCGTCAGCGCAGCTGCCGTGGCAAAGCCACCGCCACCCTGTGAAATGCTTACGACTATCGAGCACCTTTTCCCGGTGGGAAGTTGAGGCCTGGGAGGGATGAGCGACTTGCTCGGGGTGCCCCGGTCAGACGCGGAGCTGGACCATGGCCCTCGTGTCCCTGCTCACGGGCCCCGCTCCACACGGCTCCTGGGCTGGAGCTGGGTGCACTTTCTCTTTCCCTGATGTTATTACACACGCTTAGAACCAATCCGGTTGCACAGCACGCAGATGCAAGGGAGCTCAGAAGAAATCTAATGCAAATTCCAGGAGAGGCAAGCAACGTGTCTCGTGGCCCATGGTGTCTGGATGAGCAGCCGGGTGTTCTGACGCCAGGGCAGTACCTTGCTCCCCACGGTATCGGAGAGAATGACGATGCTCATATTCACTTACAGTATTTTTGTATTGGTCCACCCAAGATGTCTGGATCCGTGGCAGACAAAATAATTTAGTGCCCAGAAAACAGTGCAACTTTCAAAACACCCAGGCATTAACAAACTAAGGAAAAAACAGGTTATGGCAAATTTCACCTCTATAGGTTCTAATAATACTTCAATAGTTTTAGTAATTTATGCTTCCAAAATTAGATTTTTTTCTGCCTTCTTGGTGAACTGTCATCGTATGACATATTCAGGGAACTAGGATTCATTAAATATGATGTTTAATAGAAGGTTATCATATAGACCATCAATAGATAATGGATGTGAACAAATTAAAATACAATAAATTAAAATCGATGTATTTGATAATACAGAAGTCATCCCAGGATCCTGCAGCAGCTCAAAGATGACAGGGTTATGGCACAATGTCTTGAAACAGTAGCCAGATCCCTCTCCCCCAGCATCTTCTCTCTCATTCCGCCATCTCCACCTGCGAGGCTGTTTTCTGCGTATTGACTGAGTCAGGGGTGTAAACGGAGAGCGTCGCAAATGCTTGAGCTTTCGGGGTGAGGAGTGACAAAGGATGCAACATGGACAAAAGGCTCGGAGCTCCATGTCTGTGAGAGCAAAACGGGCGGTGTTTGTCTCAGGCTGTTGCAGGGGTCATCTCTGTTAAAACTCACAGTGACCTTCAGGTATAAAAATTATCATTTTCCCAACAAAGTGACAGAGGCAAAGAGGGCTTAAGTGCCCTGCCTAAGGCCGCTGGGCTGAGATGCCACCTGGCAGCGTGACCCTCCTCACCTGCCAGCTCCACCAGGGCCCCCAGCGGCCCTGTGAACTTCTCACCTTGACATTGGATCTGTCCCTCCCTCCCTCCTCCCTCCTCCCTCTCTCCCTCCCTCTCTCCCTCCTCCCTCTCTCTCCC
>VBSM01003157.1:52687881-52727437 GCA_008086735.1 Cheirogaleus medius | reverse complement strand
CCTCCTCCCTCTCTCCCTCCTCCCCCTCTCTCTCCATCCTCCCTCTCTTTCCCCCTCCCAAATTTATTTATCCAATTGTCCATTTGGCATCTCTACTTGGAGTCTGCCAAGACATCTCAAATACAGCATTTCCCAATGGCGTGCATCCTTGCTGCCCACCTTGCCCACACGCACACATGCAGGAAACACGTGTGCACACATGAGCCACACACCCCCACCCCCTGCCTGCCTCAGTGTCCCTTACCGCAGGGAGTGGGAAACTCAGTGCTATCCTTGGTTCCTCCTTCCCGCCAGCGCCCACATTTAACCCGTCACAGAGTCCTAGGGTTTCTCTCTCCCTTCCTGGATTGCTGCTCTCTTGTTCTTCCAAAGTCCACTCTTGGGCCCTTCAAGCTACTCTTCAGACAGCAGCCAGACGTATCTTTAAAACATAGATTAGAACATGGCGAGTTGCTACTGAAATCCTACGGTGACTTCCAAACCTGGGACGTGACTCACAGGCTTGCTGTCGGGCTCTCCCCAGCACCCAGCCTCGCTCTCTGAGCCCTCAGGGTCTTCTGCACCATCTCATGGCCCTGGTACTTTCTTTAGGTTCTCCACGTGAGGGAAACCGTTCCTGATGGTGCTGCGAAAGTGTCCTTCTTCCTGAGCTAAACTCCACTTCTTCGTTCTGCTTCTTCATAGTATGATTACTATTTGAGATTGTTTATTTATGGGTCGGTTACTTGCTTGTGGTTGGACTCCTTGATCCCAGAGGGCTCGTCCTCATTCTCTGATGAATTGTGCATCGGGGTTAGATGTGGAGCTGGTGCTTAATAAACATCGGGCGAATGGACATTGGAAGCGACACATGAGGGAAAAGCTCACCTTCCCTTCATGGATCTCACATGGTAACAGGAAGATGTTACAAAGGCTGAAATGACCCTGTTTGTGTCATTTGAGAGGATATGGCCAGGTGAAGCCTGCTGACCTACTTGTGATCGGTGAGATGGGAGAGCAGATCGGGGTCTAGAGTGAGAGGTGCTTTTTGGAAAGGGACAGATGTGAGGAGGTCAGATCCATTTTCTGGTGTTGGGGGAAAGTCTAGCCTGCAGCCAAATGGCGGTGCAGGGGAGCCAATCCACAGCCAGCAGGGGCCCGGCCAGGGGCACAGAGGCAGAGGCCAGGCGAGGCAAGGAGCCAGCATGGCGTGGCCTGGCACAGAGGGCCCCAGCTGGGAGCAGACACGGTTACTAGGCAACACTCTCAGGTGTTTGGGTTCTACACTTCTGCTATTGCACCTGGAGCCTGGTACCCATCTAGGCTGGCTAAAGAACAGAGGTTGAGATCCAGAATTTCAACCCAGAAATGTGGTTCTCTAACTTATTTGGTTAAGGATTGGTTAATAATTTGGTTATTAATTATAATTATAGGATCCAATGGCCCCCTTTAAATTTATGCATTATCTGCCTCACAGGGGCCCGCTTTTCACCTGCATCTGATTTCACCATTTCACACCCACTGACCTGAAAGATTTACCACAGCTTCAAAACGAGCAGCATGATCCGTTTTGCCTTAAGGATCTATGCAAAAATATTTTTTTCTTTCCTGCAAAATCAATTTTCAATTTCTCCTTTACAAAACAGTTTTGAATGATTGAGAATTTGGTGATGTATTTTTCCCGGAGAGTCAAACAGTGCATTTTTGAAGCTTAACAATAAGAAGCTCTTAAAAACGACCACCGTATTTCAACTGTGGAGTGTCTAATAATAATTCTGGACTGAAGATGTTTTTCATAATATTTTTATCTTTATCTTGAATGACAGTGATAGCATGTCCAAAGAAAGTGCGAAAGTGGCAGGATGTCAGGGGGAAGTCTTTTTTTGTCAGGGGAAGTGTCTCATGCGCTCGCATTAGACTGTTATGATGTCAGTGCGAATCTGAATGCCATTACAGTGTCAATGTGAGATTTCTCCCCTTGCTTTTGTCAGTTTCAATTAGACGCTTGATGTTACCATAATGCAGTTTCTTCCCCTCCCCCACATTTAATGTACTTAAATTCTGAAAGTTACCATTTTTAAGAACCGTGCTCTATTTCCTAATGGCACCGCACAATGAACCCGTATTAAAAAGTAATACATTTTCCATACAGAAAGGAATATAAAGTAAGTTCCATAAAAGTACAACACACTTAGATTTTTAAAGTATATAACATTAAATATATTAAAAGCACATTGTGTCATACTATATATATTAAAAACCATGAAAAAAAGCCGGCTTGGCAATTTATTTTAAGTACATGAGAACTGCATTTAATAAAATGTTTAAAATATAATTTATTACTCTAACAATTTATTAATAATGATAACTAAATGCAATTGAAGAGGTTATTCATGAAAAAATGGTTTGTCAAAAGAAAAGACTTTTCCATTCTAAAGATAAGGGCAATAGTTAGGAAGGCATGCATTTTGCCCTCTTGGTCATTTAACAATTCTTAAAGAAGTAGGCACATTGAAAACCTTTCCCATAACCGTTATTCTCTAAAACATTGACATGGGTAGAATCTCATGCTGTGCACAAGCCGATCATTTATTGTATCGGGTTCCCCTTTGCCTACAAAGAGGCGCGCAGATAATGCCACGCGTCTTTACTGTGAGCAGTTCCTCCTGATTTAAATGATAGTCAGTTTGTGTTGAAGCCAAGGTATAAATATTTTACATATTGCATAACATAAACATCATTACACTTCCTCCTCTGGGAGAGTTGGTACGTGCAGAATATTTGTCAGTGCCTGCAGCTCAAAGCCATGGTAAGATGTCAGATCTGGAATCTGTCACTTTGAGCTTTGCGTCTCATGTGTTTACTTCGCTCAGGCTGGTCTATATACGGTGCCATAAAAAGTGCCTGCCTTACCCCGAAGATGATTTGTGCCAGACGAACGACAGATCTTCACTCCAAAGGCAGACACATGCTACACGCATTAGAAGGGACTAAGAGAGAAGGAAAGCATATATTGACAAACAGGTAATATCCCTACACTCTTCCAAGAAACTTGTGTTTAAAGCTGAGAGAAAGCTCATGATAGGTGTTCCCCCCAATAACTTTTAACCCCCTAGAGCATTCTAGAAGACAAAAAGGTTATCGTGTTAACTACAGATTAAGTTCTTTTCTGTTTACTGCCTTTGTCTGCCGAGCGGGGCTCTCTGTAGCAGCCTACCCGTCTCTCCCCGAACGCGTTTTCCAGCCTTCAGTGGTCAGACTTGAATGATGGCTCACACCTTAGCAGATGTGTGAATGACACACAGACATGAAATTTTAGTAATTTTACATTGTTATTCTCCCACACAACGCTCAGCAATTCCAGGCATTGAGGGTAGAGCGGGAAGGCTTGGAAGACAGTATAAGGATTGATAAATGAATTAAAATACTTACGGCTGCCTAACAAGCAATCCGTTTTGTTTAGATTGGAAAAGGTTGTGTCTTCCAAGTCTTATAGACACACAGCAATTACTCGCAGTTAGGAGGAATCAGGTTTTCTTCCCCCCATTTTATTTTAAGAAAGGGTAAGCAACTGCCTGGTCCTCACAACTGATCATTAATATTTTAAAAGTGTTAATTCTGGGGCCTAAAACTTCAAAAGATGGAGATTTGCTTCCATAGGTGCTGATAAGGGATCTTGGTCATCCCAGCTCATCTGTTCTTGGTGGCAGAAGAAGGTGCCCAGTCAGGGATTTTGCATCTTAATAATGGATGTGCACTGCCGATCTGGTTAGTTTTAGGGTCAGAGACGCAGCTCAGTGTAATAAGAAAATACGAGAAGTAAAACACAGCAAAGTTTTCATCTATGGGGCTTTGTTCTTCAGATGTCTATCAACTAATGAATAGGTAAGCGAAATGTGATGTAGCCATACAATGGAATATTATTTGGCAGTGAAAAGGAATGAAGTACTGATAGTTGCTAGAAGACAGATGAACTCTGAAAACACTGAAAAAGAAGCCAGTCACAAAACCCACATATTGTATGATTCCATGTATATGAAATGTCCAGAATAGGCAAATCTATAGAAAGAGAAAGTAGATAGTGACTCTCTAGGGCTCGGGGCAAGGGTGGGATGGGGTTGGGGCTGGGAGGACCATGCTTAGGGGCACAGTGTGATGAACATGTTCTAAAATTGTGGTGATGGGTGCGTGAGTATGTGAATACACTGAACGCCACTGAATTGCATGTTTTAAATGAATCACGTGGTCCATGGATCATATATCAATAATTTTTTTTTAAAGAAACAAACTAAGTTTAGAAAATACACGTATAGCAGTTAGGACCAGTGCAACTCAAACTGACTTATGTAAGGAGTTTGTGGGTCCATTCAATTGAAAGGCTAACGGATAGGGCGAGATCCAGGTACACCTGGATTCAGAGTCCAAACGGTACCAAGATCCTTTCATTCTCTTGCAGGTTTGCCCTCCCGGAGTGGCTGCGCTTGGTCCCTGGGAGTTCCACGCTCCATGCGGTAGCTCCACAACTTACCTCTTTTCAGCTTCAGGCCTACCAGGGAAAAGCCAAAGCCACTTTCCAGAGAGTCCCGGAGAATACCATGGGAGTGAGAGTCTGGAAGGAATGGATGGCAGAAGGAAGTAAGGTGGGAAACATAAAAGATAGATCGATCGCAGATGGACAGACGGATGGGTTGATGGAGGAATATCACAACAAATCTTTGTAAGAAAATTCCAACTAATCAGCTGTTTATTTTCGTGCCAACAAAACAGAATTTTAATTATTGTATATTTTTAATACGGGTTCACATCCTACAGAGTCAGTTTCCTCTTATCACACCTGTTTTCCAAACTGTTTTTGTTTCTCTTTCTAGACCGTAAAAGAGATACCCACTATTATAAACTCTTTAAATAAAATAACTAGTCTGGAAAACAGAATAATCGAGGGCAGAAGAAATTTCTACAAACTATAGAAAATTCTCATCTTTCTATAGGATGCCTTTATGAGAACATAAACTCAATAAAGCGAGATAGCACTTCTAAGATAAAACAACAAAATCCAATGAAAGGAATATTACAAAACTAAAGAAATAAACCGAGGAGCAAAAATGATCTCGCTGCAGAACTAATAAATAGAAGCCCATATCCACTGTTTTCGTGCTCTGGGGTTTTAAAATATCACAAGAAGTACCAGTTATTTGAAAGGTAAATAGGAGAAAAAGGTAACACCATTTGTTTTTGTGTCTATTGGAAAATGACACTTTGATGACACTTTTCCTACCTCCCATTTTGTCCATTTGCCATTTCTGTTTCTTCTTGAGTCAAAGCTGGTGAACAGAAAGCAGTGATTTCTTCAAGACTTTCAAATTTATTTGTTCAGAAGTTTATATAACATTTTCCTAGATTAATTTTCCTTAACTTTTATAATTATATAGAATATAGCTATAGATATAATTATATCACCTTTTTTCATTTCTAATGTTTACTATGTATCCTTCTCTGCTGTCTCCTTTCATTTTCTTACCTCAATCTCTCTCTCCTCTCTTTTTACTGCATGTATTTGCTAGGTATCTGCCAATTTTAATGTCTTGGATGTGGCAGTGCCACTCTTCTCATTGTAGACGTTCGTTATTCATTTTCTCCCTGGATCCCCACCACAACCCTATACGGCGGGCAGGACGATTGATCATTTACATTTTACAGAGAAGAAAACTGAGATAACACAGGAACACGAAGTCGCAGGGCCGGGAGTGGATGCAGGCGTGTGACCCTCACGTCTGTTTCTGGCGCCCATGTGGCATGGCCGGTGTCATGTCGGTTCTATTACTTATATATTTGCAATGATCCTGTGATCTTCACTTGCCTTGTGGCAGGTTGAGTGAATCGAGTTAAAATTCCCTGCAACATTTGTATTTCTGCTATTTAAAACATCTTGTCCTACAGCCCTAACATTGAGCCTAACGCAACAAGAGCGCGTGAGTTTCGCTGCTCTGTGCCTCCGAGAGGCGGCACTGGGCAGCCTGCAGCTCCTCCTGAAAAGCAGGGAGGGACCCAGGCAGGGCGGCTGGGCAGAGGCTGGGGGCTCCGACAGGACACCCTCCTTCTCCCCAGCAAGGATTCCCATGAAGTCGTGAGCCGATCTAACCTGAATGCTTTCAGATAGCGGCTGGCTTCTAAGAGCGTGTGTTCCGAAAGAGTGAAGATGGAAGTTTCCAGGTCTCTTAAGGATCTACAACCAGCATGGCATAGCTGCATTCTCCGGTCAGAGCAGCTCACCCGGCAGTCCGGACTCCGGAGGAGGGAGGATGGACACTACCTCTCCATATCTGCAACAGCGAGCACATAGCGAGTCCTCCAAACAGCTTGGCTAAAAAGGCTCAGGCTGACGTCTGCGAGAGGCTGTCGGAAGAAGCGTATTCCTACCTTCGTCTAGGGTGTCTTTGTTTTCCGAAGCAAAGCCTACACTGACTTTTTTAAAGATTTAACTTCGGATATAATACACTCTGAGAGATGTATGGATATTATCTGAAATCGACACCAATGTGATAGAAAAGAGAGAGAAGCTGATGGGGACATAGTTGAAATGATATTGGCAGTGATTCCATAATTTTTAAACTGGGAGATGTGCACACGGGGCTCATTATGCTATTTTTTTTTCTATTTTTGCCTTTGACAACTTTCCGTAAGAAATATAAACATTAGTTTGGTTCTAAATGGTTTGGAATCAGTGGAGATTGCTCATCCACACTGAGCACCTGGGGTTTCCTTTCTGTGAGGACTGTCCCCGTGGGGCAGAGAGCAGATGGGGGTTAAAATGCTCTGATTTTATTTAAAGATAAGAAATCCGAGATAACTTTTCGGGTTACAGAAAGATTAAGTTGCAGAGCCAGGATCGGATCCAGGCAAGCTGACGCTCACGTCTGTTCCTGGCAAAGTGGTGTCTACCCTTCATTGCCGGTGCTGTGTCGGTTCTGTTACTCACGTGTTTACGATCCCTTCGATTTTCGCTTGCTTTGCGGAATGCTCCCATTTAACCATTGTCGTAGAGCTTTTACTAAGGACCACCTGTTGTCTCCATCTCATTCTTTTCTATTTGATTTTTGGTTTGATTCGTTCTTGATTGTTTAATACTTTAAGAGAAGCCTGTTTCGTTATCACACAAATAATATATTTCCACGGGAAAAGGAAGAGGAGGAGAAAGAGGAGGAAGAGGAGGAGGAGGAGGAGGAGGATTCCTGTGTGCTAAAAGGAAAAAACTCACATGGAGTGCAATGAGGTTACTTTTATTCTGTTCCGGATATTCGACGTGCACACTCTGAGCCCCAACGCTGCACCTGGTGAGAGGGCACTTCAGAGACAGATGAAATGGCTCGGCTCTGTGTACCGGCCACGTGGAGGAAATGTCTCTGCCAGAGACACGTACAGAGATCTCTGGAAGGGTTGTTCTACGAAACGACAGTTTACACTAAGTAAGGCGCCTCGGTGAGTGGAGGGTCCTCTCCAGCGGCAGAGTTGGGCCACCGAAAGAGGGCAGGTCTGGATCCACGCCGGGGTGGGCCAGAACCGGTGCTCAGACAGAGGGAGATGTAAGGCACATTGGCTTCTTTTGCTGTGATTCCCGACCCAGAGAAGGAAGCGTCCTGCTCCGGGGAAGAGTGGCATTCTGAGTGGTGAGTCATGTCTCCCAAACCATTTTGGTTAATGTGTAGACGCCACTCTTGACACCACAATACTCTTAGCGACCCCTGTGTTGCTAGGATTCATTTGATTTTAAGTGATAGTAACTTAATACACTAGTTATGGAACCACTTGCTGTTATAAAAAGTGGCCAAAATTATAATGTGTTAGAGCTTAAAGACAGCGTAGGGCAGTCAAATGGTGGCTGGGGCCTCGGGACCCCGCTCTCTCCCGGACACCTGGCTTCCCGGCTCCCCAGGAGCGGCTGCATTCCCGCTGGTCAGAGGAGAGGAGACACGTGGGGCAGGATGACAGCCGGAAGAGCCAGGCCTGTGAGTCTCACCCCTCACCTGTGTCCACGTCCAGGTCTGCACACAGGCCACCCTGAACCACAGAGACACCCGTGATGAGTCTAGTCAGGTTCCCTGAAGATGGAGAAGAGAGAGTCCAAAATGTAGCTTAAGCTGAAGAAAACAGATTTAATATATTGACTTATGGACCCTCAAAGTGCCCAGGGAGCTGGCCTGAGGGGCCCAAGGATGGTGCCAATACCAGTCCCCTCCTGTGTTTCCTCTTCCTCCCCTTCTCCCTCTCCCCTGCAGACACCTTCCTCCTCCCCTCCCTGCCCTCCCTTCTTCTCTCGCTCTTCCCCCTTCCCTTCCTCTCGACATCCAGCAGCCTCTTCTTTCGCAATTTGAACAGTTTTTCCTCCAGTGGTCCGCGGCTTGCCCGGAGGAGAGCAAGGGCGCGAGTGGGCTCGTTCCTCTGCAGACTTCGGCAGTCACAAAGCAAGCTCAGTACTCTGCTGTCCCGCTCACCTGGGGGAGGGGCCCCACAGCCCTGCATGCACGCCCTGTCCGTCCCGCGATGGTGATTATGTTTGTGAAGATGGCCCTGTGATGAGACAGACCCACGTCGCTCCTCATTTTCCCACTCTGGCCAGGTGGTCAGGTGCTTTGATTGGCAGCCTCATCGCACCCCCACGAGGAGAAGACGGGGACGTCTTCAAGGAAGCGGTTCTCTTAGGAGAAGATGGGGAAGGGCCGCTGCTCACAGAACGACAGACGACCACCACAACATAGAAAAACGATTGTAAACGGAATTTTACAGGCAGCCAAAAGGCTGAGGATGGACGAGATGCAGTTGTCTAACCAGGGACCTAAGTATCAATTTGCATAAAAGAACCTGAGAACAACACGCACACTCAGTTGTAACACAGCTGGTGGAACCGCCTCCCTCTCAACCCGGGGTAATGTGACTTTCGTCACCAGTCTGGCCAGGAATGCAGCCCCTGTTTGCCTGTTGTTCATCCTCATCTACTCCACGCTCTGCTCCGAGTGATGTGCTAATCACCGAGCAGTCCCCGTCTGTCTGAAATCGCTCCGAGTTCGTAACTGTAAACTGTAACATCTTCAACAATTTACATGGTAATCATTTCTGTTTCTACCTGCTTCTGTGTAGATCTCCAGATCTGAATAAAATCTGGAAGCGGATGTTCCTCCAATACTGAAAATATGTCAGTTAGGACTCAGTGAACCTCTAGCCGTGCCTTCCTCTCTGTCTGGCCTTGAAAAGGAGTCACCAAACTCTCTGGATCTTGAACCAGAATACATTCCTCATGATGAAGAAAGAGTTGGTTACTTCCTGATTGTTTTATGATTATCCACAGGGGTAAAAAATCTATTTGGGGGCTACTTAAATATGTGTTGCTCATACTCAAAAGATTTAAGAACTTCTACATTTTGGATGAATGGACAGGAAAATGTGCTAACCTCATTGTGGACATTCCATGTAAATCCAATACTTTGGGGAAGGGTCTGTTACAGTGGGTCGGATCCTAATTTGGAAATCAGGAAGTAGGAAATCTCATCCCAGGTTTCCTGTGATCAGCACCATAAAACATTCATTTCCAAGCACTGAGGATGTATAAGGACGTTTTCTTTGTAGCCACTCATCGATCTGCATGGACTGGTTTCACTTTAGACTTTGAAAAATAACTTCATCAGCCCTCTTAATAATAAAAGAAGAGAGTTATATAATTAGTTGTGTTTTATCCTCCCTACGTATGATGGGTCTTTATGTGGAACACTCATCAGATGAAAATGAGATTCACAATTTTATAGAAAATATTCTTTGACTTCATCTTTTTTTATGATTTGAAAAATTCAGAATTTCTTACATTTTGAATCCTTTATTTTATTATATTTTTTTGAGACAGAGTCTTACTTTGTTGCCCAGGCTAGAGTGCCGCGGCATCAGCCTAGCTCACAGCAACTTCAAACTCCTGGGCTCAAGCGATCCTCCTGCCTCAGCCTGCCGAGTAGCTGGGACTACAGAGGCATGCACCACCATGCCCGGCTAATTTTTTCTATATATTTTTAGTTGGCCAATTAAGTTCTTTCTATTTTTAGTAGAGACAGGGTCTCGCTCTTGCTCAGGCTGGTTTTGAACTTCTTGACCTTGAGCGTTCCTCCCGCCTCGGCCTCTCAGAGTGCTGAGATTATAGGCGTGAGCCACCGCGCCCGGCCATGAATCCTTTATTTTTAAATTATGTTTTATTTTTATGATTTAAAAAGATTTTCCAATATGCCTTATCCATAAAGTTTATATGGCATCGTAAGTTTTCAAAGTGACAATCAGACGTCCTACGTCCCCGACAGCTAGAGTTTGTCATATGGGTCCCTGGTCTACCTGGGCCCCCTGCAAGGTGGTTGGTTCATGGAATGAATCAGAAGAGCACATGGCCCAGGGTGGGGGAAAAATACATCTTAATTCTGCACCAGCCTCTAGCTAAAACCGAGTATTTTTTCCAGTGATGAATGCAGGCCGCAGCCGTAGCCGCGTAGCAGTGTTGTGACGCTGTCAGTGATAGAAATCACAGATATTTTCATACCATCTTACTGGTGGTGCAGATAATTTGAAATATCGTTTAAGCTCATCATTACTTTGAAATTTTGGTATGGGTATTTGAACTGAAACTGGTTACACTGATTTAAAACGCTAATAAAGAAAAACATACATTACGATCCCACAAATCCTTTTTGATTTTGCGATACCTGAATTTCCAAATAACTGGTTTCCTTGATAACCCTGTGCCGCACACTGCATTCGTGTGTAAACATCATCAGGAGAAGACGTCCCCAGGGGCCAACGCGTGCTGCAGTCGGTCCTTGGCCTGACCCACAGGACTTCACGATCCGCGCAGGCTGGCCTTTCGTCTTCTCCCCACGCCTTCCTCCTGCCTCTCGGTTTCTTCCTATTCCTCCCCACGCAGGGGTTCATTGCCTTCACGCTGTTGCACGCAGGGCTCTGCCTCTCCCAGTGTGCCTCCTGTTTTTATTTAACTTTCCCTCCAAGTCTTTTTCAAGGCCCAAAGGAACCCCTTACTTCCTCAGAGCTGAGGATTCTAGATGTTCGGAGGAAAGAAATTGATTAAATGTTCGCTAAAATGTAAATGAGAACCTCTACTTTGCTACCAGGATGTTTGCATTAAGTAAAAAACCGTCTCTGATCAGGGGACTCACGCTGTGAGCACACTAGAGGAAGGGGGCTGCGATAAGCCGTCCCACCGTGCCTTGCCCTTTGCCGTGGGGGTGACCCATATGGCCACGCGTCTTCACTGCTGTCTCCGTGTGAGCACTGGGCACCCCCCCCATAGCGTGCGATGCCTGGCGGCAGCTGGCATGCACACATCAAGCACTGAGTGTCCCTACAAACTGGGCTGAGGACCACTGGCAGGGCCAGATAAACTTGCCTTTCCCAAGAGTGAGCGCAAATCCTCATGCACAGAGGGGAGGGTTTATTTATAAGAAAATTTCAAAATACTTATTAAAAACACTTGTATGAGTTTGCCATTGCTGCCGTCAAAATTCACCACAAACTTAGCTGCTTCAAGCAAGGCGTGTTATCTCGCTGCGCCGCGGGTGGGACGCTGCCCAGCTTGGGCTCTTCGCGGGCGGCTGTCGGGGAGGGTCCACTCCCCAGCTCGCTCAGTTTGCTGCTCACAGCTGTGGAGCTGAGATAGCCCTGCCCTTGTGGCCTGTCCTCCGCCCCTTGAGGCCACTGTGGCCGTCCTCCACCCCTTGAGGCCACTGTGGCCGTCCTCCACCCCTTGAGGACACTGTGGCCGTCCTCCACCCCTTGAAGACACTGTGGCCATCCTCCACCCCTTAAGGCCTGTCCTCCGCCCCTTGAGGCCACCCCCATTTATCACCTGGCCTCTCGTCCTTCCCTGCTCCAGCCTGGCAATTCCCTCTCAACCTTCCAGTCTTCTTTTCCTTCTGTCCTCTCTCCTCTTCCTCCAGCCGGAGAAAGCTCTTTGCTTTAAGGTCCATGTGATTAGAGCGAGCCATGTCGAATAACCCAACATAATCTCCCTATTTTAAGGTCCACCACCTAAATCACACCTGCAAAGTCCCTTTTGCCATGTAAGGTGACATATACCTAGGTTACAGGCATTAGGGTGTGGATTCATTTTTTTGGTGGGGGGCGTCATTGTGCCTACTCCAGGGTGCTCAAAGCAATACTATCAGTGTGTCCCAACTGACATCTACATATCTTATTTTAGGGAAGAATTTTCATACTAATGAAAAGGCTTGATAAAGTCCTGTGTAACCACATTGTTTACTCATGGAAATCCCAGAAGAGATGAATAAAGCGCCCGTGTTGGTAACACCGATGGCTAGATGTGTTGGGGGATGAGATAAACTTCTTTGATCCCCCAGGGACCTTATTACCCTTACAGATGTTCTCAGTACATTCAGGTTGTTTCCTTCTAACTTTCTCCTGCATCTAAATGGGCACGAGACATGGGAATTTGCTCCCGAGGGCGACGCGCCCGTGTTCCGGGGTCTCCCCAGTAGTCCCACTACGACCTGTCCAGATGGTCATGACCAGCGCCTCTGGCTTTCCACTTACTCTGCTGGTTTTAGCCTGGCCACTCAGCAGCCGGCGACGCACGTGGGCAGACGTGGCTGGACCTTGGCGTTGTGTGGCCAGGAAGTGAGCTTCCCGGGGATCATTCTGGCTGTTCCCTGTGTCCCCCACTGTGGGGTGGGCATGTTACCCAGCAAATGGATGTCTGGCCCTTTCAGGTTTGTTGCCAGGGACTAGACTTTCTGATGGTCGTGCCGGTTGGTTGTTTGTGCTAACACTGTGCACAGTAGGGTGTTTCCCTCTATCTTGCTTCTTGCTCAAAGTGATGGTTTTCGGTGCTTTCTAGAGGAGAGTAAGAAGGTTATTTCCAGAACCCAGGACTCTGAAAGTATCAGTACATTCTTCTGAGATGTGCGTTCAGAAGTTGGTAATTAAGGTTTCTGAGACTGTCATAAATAGCAGGTGTTGGGACACACCTGCAAAGAATGTTTGATAGGTTCCTAAATATACATATTTAAATGAGCACCAGCCAAGGAAGAATGTGGAGACTGATAGTCTTCTAAGTGCCAAGTGTTTTACTCAATCTGCATTTGAAAACGTTCTTATAACAGTGTACTAAAATACACTTTTCCAAGGGAAAAATTTTCTACTGGAAAATAAAATAAAAATTGTTAGGCAATATTTAAACATCAGAGAACATGGCTGAAATTTACCCATTGAGTCTAGTGAGTGTGTCATGATGACTTTTGGTTGTTTTGATAGAATTAACTGGCCGTAAGCCAACACCATAAAAAGAAACAAACAGAAGACTTTGAAATCTTTTGAAATTAATTTGTTCTACCAATTAAGTAAAAATAGTTGAACCAGCTATATATACATATATATATGTACATGTTCTCTTCTAGAATTTTCTATTTGTGGGTCCAGAACATGTCAATTTTATATTAATTGTGGACTGCCTTTTGGACAGGCAACCTGACAACAAATATCTATTGGCTTCTCACTTTGGAAAGTTAGAAATAAATTTTAAAAATAACATTATTTCAAGGGAGAATCAGACCAGTTAAAGCCTTTGCAGATATTCAACATGGAATTAAGAATTAAAATAAGTTTTTCCAGAGCATAAGAAGGGAATAGAAAATTAGAGACCTAGATATTGAATGAGCTGAACTTCCCAAGTGGTCTTTAATCCTGACCTTCACACCAAACTCCTCTCGAAAGAATGATCCAGCAAATATGGAAATCGCAGCCACACAGGAGGAAAACTCTCTCAACCACATAGGAAAAAAAACCAAACATATAAAAGAATAGTGCAAACTTAAATGAAAATAAATGTAAGGCAAACTCCATACTGTTGAATGAAAAACATATTCTCATACCAAGCTTATTTATCAGAATAACACTTGCAGTGTAGTTGGAGGTCTTGTGAATTTACATTGTAACTCCCTGTTTCTAGAGTCTGTAGCTGGGCCATCAACTTGCTGTGCACCAAAACGTGGCAAATACATTTTACAGCAGGGGTGTGTGTGCGTGTGCGTGTGCGTGTGCGTGTGCGCGTGCGCGTGCGTAGCTGCACGGGATTCAAAGAAGCGAGAGAGGCTGGTGTTCACAATTGGAGCTGAACAAGCCAACTAGCAAAATCTGAAACTCCCCTCCCCGCCACATCCCCCGGGCTCCGTCCCAGGAATGGCGCTGTCCTGGCCGCGGCACCTGCGCCGCAGGGCGGTGGGCTGGGCTCGCCGCCGCTCAGGGCTTGCAGGGCCTTGTTTGCCGGCTGCTCAGCGAACCTTTCCTGGCCTGTGCTGCCCTGCTCGCCTTCGTTCCATCATTTCGCACTCTTGCCGTCCCCCCTCTTCTGCCGGTGTCCAGTCCGCCACCTTCCCAGGCGCTGTGGGCCGTGGGGATCTGAGCAGTGTGGCTGGAGGAGCAGCCTCCCAAAGATGTCCACACCCACCCCCAGCACCTGCGAACACGCCTCTTTCACGGCAAAGGGGGCTTTGCAGATGTAACCGCCATCACGTGGATATTATTGGAAAGACAGTAATGGAAAGCTCATCCTGGCTCATCCAGGCGGGCCCCAAATCATTGCAGGTGCCCTTAGAAGCAGGGAGCTTTCTCTGGCTGGAAGAGGAGGCAGCGAAGAAGCAGAAGGCAGAGAGATGTGAAGCAGGAGGACTCCGTGCGCTGTTGCCGGCTCTGAGAAGTAGGGACTTGCGTGCAGACTGAGGACAGCAGCTCACAAAAGGAACACGGCTTCTAGGAGCGGCGACCCGTGGTGGCAGGGAAGTGGGGCTCTGGCACTAAGACACCAGCAACGTGGTGTCTGAGTCTGGCCAGACACCTGAGTGAATCGGGAGCAGAAGCTGCCCCAGAGCTTGGCGCGAGCAGCACAGTCCTGTGGACCCCGCAACGTCAGCTCAGAGAGACCTGTGTCCACGTTCTGACCTGGAGACCTGTGGGATGACGAATGGGCATTGTTCTCGCAGCTCTTTTATGGCAATTTGTAGAAAACTAATACACTAACATTTCAAAAATGATAGAAAACTGTTTCCAACATTTTGGGGGTGGCCAGTTTGCTGCACCCTGGTTTCAGCTTCCTGAGTGTGCGTAATTCATTGCCTTTATGGGTCACCTTTCCTCTTCTAGCTCCTCATCCTTCTTTAACCCCGATGTGGAATACAGGCACTTCTTACACATTTCTGCCCAGACTCACGCATGAACAGGCAATTGCAGAGAACAGCTGAAGGGGGGGGGGAGATGAAGGTGGATGCTGCCTCTAAGCGCCAAGATGCTCTCCAGAGATCCCTGCCATCCGGGATCAAAAGCTTTGTCCCGGATCCTCCGACAGTGAGTTAGGGCTAGTCTGTGTGACCAGCGCAGTCCAGCAGAAGTAACGCTCGGTGACTCCAAAGCCTCGGTCACAGGTTTCTGCCTGGGTCCACCTCTCTGATCACTTGTGCCGTGAGATGTTGGCTGCCGCGCCCGGGCACGCTCCAGCTTCCTAGGGAGGGCGGCGTGATGAGCCAATAGCCAAGTGTGCGCTGTCTTGGAAGCGCTTTTCCACCCCCAGTCAAACTTCCAGATGAGTCCGCCGTCCCCGCAGTCAGCTCGACCGCAAGCTCCTGAGATCCCGGGCCAGAACCACCCCACTCAGCCACTTCCGGACTCCCACCCTGCGGAAACTGCATGAGGTAATGACTGCGTGCTGTTTTAAGCTGCTGTGTTTGGGGTAATTTGTTACATGACAATAGATGACTAATGCAATTTAATAGCTTAGAAATCTAAAAAAAAAGAAAATAATAATAATCTTGGCATTTGATGTTAAGTATCCATGTTCCTAAAAGTGTCTCGATCCTCTTGTGAGCTTGGGACCCTACCTCGTGCCCCTCTCTCCTCTGGCCCCATCTCACTGGCCACGACAGCCCATCCTTCTGAGACAGAGCAAGTCCACTGCAGTTTCTACCTACAAACAGCTCTGGGGTTACCTTTGCAGACCCCAAACCCTTGCAGGGGCTCAGCAAGCAGCTAGGGGTTTCCTAAAACAGAAATGGCTCTCCCCAAAAGGCAGCAGTTTCCCCTGACGATGCTACTACTCTGAGCACAGTGAAAACAGAGGCCACAATTGACTACTTCCCACCCCTCCCTGCTCCCCCCACCCCGAGCTTGCAGACCATGCGGGCACCGACTGGCGCTCTTTTAGCTTTGCTCTCGCTCAAATTAGACCCGTTTTCTTTAGCCTTTTCTCGTGAGGCATATTTTCAAAACCTTTGATAAGTTTGATTAATTCTCTCAAAGCCTCTCCAATCTTTTTATAGAAATCAAATAGGAGAAAACAAAATTAGACGTTGTCCTCCAGAAAGCTGTGTGCTAGAACGGACGATAGCGGGAAGACACCCCCACAGTGATGCCAAACGTAGAGTCACCCACGCTACTCACAAGCTTTGGCTTAGAAAGACGCTTACCGTTTGCAGAACTCAATCGACCCTCAAAGAACAAGCATGTACTGCTGCTAACCACCACACTAATCTGAAAAAGAAGGATGGGACGTCCGAGCAGTCACGTGTCCCGAGCTGACATTAGCAGTGGCCGCTGTTTACGTGGGTTTATTTCCACCACTGTTCGCTTTGGGGTGTGTTTGTTTCTCAAGCTGCTCCCTGAGGTGGCATCTGCCCTTAAAACACTTTTTATCAAGACCCATCATTGAAATTTCCACTCTCTCTCACATTCTCACCTACCCCTGCCTGAGTTTTAATCCACCACAAGAAGTATATTCCTTCCGTTCCGTGTGCTATTTTAATTTCCCTCCATCCCTTGTCCATGCACAAAGGAGTGAGGATTAGAGGTCAGAATTGTAGCATGTTTTCCCGCTGCCTCCTGTGCCCATGAAAGTTGAGTTTCCCTTTTTGGCCTTTACGTTCTTTCTTTGATTTTTTTTACAAACGCATGCTACTTCGAGCCTGTTTTCTTAATGATCTCGCCTGATTTCCACTTCTTGTGGCCTTCTGATTTGCATTTCAGATCTCTGGATGGCTCTTACCTAATTAAGAACCATCTAATGGAGCTTAGCAACTTCTACTGTTCGGCAGTCCCGGGGTGGCCAGGTCATCCACAGGGCCTCGGAGACGCCAATTATTGTCTGAAAAGGAGCTTTATTATGTCCTGAAAGTAGCATTTGAGAAATCAAGAAAACTTCAGCTCCCGTACTTAACTAGGCTGCGAGGAAGAGAATCGCGCCGTAGCTCACCCTCTGACGTCTCGGGCTCTCCGCCTGTTGGTCTGGCCATCGGGATTGGGCGCTCCTTCTGCCCTCAGACGGGAGGAAGACCACGCAGGACAGGAGAACCACTTGTTGTCTCCGTCTCATAACAGCCCGCCGCGGGTTCGTGCCGGAGTTACCGTGTCAGGAATAATGAGTCCCTCGGTGCCCAGGAACAAAGTGACAGCGGCTAATGAGGCAGAACAGTGCGTGTGATGAAGCAATGACATTTTTTTGAAGTCAGCAATCTGAGCTGGAGATCAATAAGTGTTTTCCAGGGTTAATTCACTGGTCACCACTACTGACATGCTATTAGAGCTAGAGATGAGCTCCGGGTCCAGGAGTGGAGCCTAATCCAGATAAGTGTTCCGGACGCCAGATGTTTATTTTAATAATCCAGAACACTGCGGCGTCAGTCCTAACCCACCCTCGTTAGGGAGCTACACCCTTCAATCCATTAGCTTCGCCAGGCCTGCGGCCATCTGAATCCCCTCCCAGCCTGGATCCGAGATTTCACCTTCTTTGATTGAGTCTGGAGAGGGAGGCTTCCTCCGCCTGCACTGAGGTGCGTTTCAGGGTCCAGTGACTTCCGTTTCTATTTGTGTGGGGAGATGGTGAGCAGGAGACCGATTTCTGTCCGTAACGGATATTGTATTATATTGCAGGCGGTGCTGCGGATATAGCAGGTAAAATTTAGAATCCCTGGGCTTTCATCTTGCCTTTTGCACAGACTCACAGTTTGCATCAAAGCGAGTCCTTTCACCCATCTGTGCCTCAGTTTACCTGCCTGTCAAATAGGAATAATAATAATCACTTCGTAGTCACTGTCAGAGCCCATGCAATAATAATATTTATTGAACCCTCATTACTCTCCAGGCCCTGAGATAAATATTTGACTCGTACCCTCCAGTTAAATCATGCGACAATCCCAGGAGGGAGGTGCACCCTCAGACAACGTGGGAATGCACCCAGTAGTCTGGAGCTTCTGTTTTCTGTGTGATTCCTTTGCAAATCCTATATTCTTTGAGTATTTCCTCATAACGCTTATAGTCTTTGAGTCTATTGGTAGCATCTTGAAAAAAAATCTCTAAGTGCCTTGATTACCAACAATGCTTAAGCAGTCTCAATTATCGTATGTAGGTGACAATGCAACCGTGCAAGAAGGCACACAGCTTAAAAGTGCTGAAATTCAGGTCTAAAACCTCTGCCCCGTGAGCCTGCAGCCTGCAAACTAACAGGAATGGGGCCAGGTTACTTTTGTGAAGGGAAAAATAGGGCCACCACCTGATTTGAAGGATAGGGGAAAATATCTGAAATTATAAACCGAATTTCTAAGCCGCTTGAGAGTGAGATATGTAGGTAAAGATACTAAGAACCGGGGTTAACAACAGATTGATAACCTTGTTTTTTTTAGACTAGTGATTCATTAGTTATATCTTGTGAAAATTCAACAATGTTCTAAATTTTAAGGCCCAACGTCAAAGGGAGGGGAGAAAAAACTCAATCTAAACTAAAGTGAATATGCACAAAACCTCCCACAACTTCAAGAAGGTGCTTACAAATCAACAACAAAGGGGATTTAAAGTAAGATCCATCAACAATCACGACACGCTGTCCTAAAAGGTGAATTTAACCTAAAGAGTCGTTTTTTAAGTATCAAGACTTTCATTCAAATATCTTAAGCTAAAAAAAAAATAACAAACAAAAAAACCAAGCGGAGCATGCAGGCTTTTAAGAATTAACCACTATGTCCACAAGGTCGTTTCAAGGAGAAAAGGCCCAGGATGGGAATCGCTGATTCGACGGCTCTGGTATTTCCCCAACGCTGGCGTGAGCACCCCGCAGCAATTCTTCTGGGACTGATAATTCTATTGGTTCTAAGCTCCGTCGTGTCTCATTCAGAAGCTCTTCCCCAAAAGTCAGCAGTTCAATCGTTTCCATCTTGTTAGAGCTGGAATTCATTAGAGAAAAGGGAAAGCCTCTAAGTTTGAACGGGAGACATGGGAGGCACCAATTTAAAGATGATATAAGGATGAACACCCCAACCAGCAGGACACAAAGCCAGACATCCTTGACAGGCAAAGACAGATTGCGCAAACAGAAGCCAGATTTCAAATAATAATTACGAATCGATGGTGTAGTAGACTATGGGTTAGGTTATAAACCGTAACTGAACACTTTAGAAATTTATTTTAGGATGATTAGAAAAATAACAAAATTTTTAAAAATACATAGACAGCAGTATTTTTTTTAATGGCACCAAGTGAAAATAGTTTTATGACTTAGGTTTCTATGAAAGAAGGTATTTGGAATATAAGAAGAGTGGCCAGGGTGCAGGTTGGAGGGATTATTGATTATAGCATTTCAATAGAAACGGAAGAACGTGTCACACAGAGTCGAGTATTTGGAGCTACTGGCTACACTTTTTGCAGAGGGGAATGTCTCCGCGATGATTTGGCCTTTCCGGGCACAAAGGGCAGGACAGGGTAGACCATCTGGTTTCCTCCTGACCTTTAATGTTTCTGTGTAACTCTGTATTAACAAGGCAACAGCCAGTCTAAGGAGATAATGCCATCTGGTGCCACGGAGATATGAAGCAGGATAATCTATTAGATGGATAATAAAGGAAAGGCTGTTGGAATTACACCCAACTGCCTGGGAACTATAAAAAACCGCGTGTGGCAACTGGGTTTGACACTGAACTAATCGTGCCTGGGAAAAACACATCCATGCAATTTGCTAAAACTCTGTTTCTCTAAAAGCAAAACAATCAGATTTTTCCATTGGATCATTTTTATAACAATGAAAAATAAAAATAAGTTCTCGGAGGCTTTCGGGCAGCACAGTCAGTCATTACATTACGGCTGTACGGTGAAATATGTTAAGCAATCTGAATGCAATTAAGGAATGAGCTTAGCTTCCATGAAACTATACTGAGTTAACTCAGAATATGCAAATTTTACCAAAAGAAATCCCAGCAGGGCTTTTCCACTTAGGCTAAAACTTGAGATCATTACAGAGAGGGCTTAAAAATCCTCAAGAAGCGTTTTGGGGCAAGGAAGGGAGACAGAGCTAGCTAAGAAGGAGGTGTTGTTTTCTATCTGCAACAAGCTGTCATATCTCGAAGGCGTTCTATAAACAAGGATGAAGTATTTAGGAAAACAGATTCATTGGAGCCTTCCCAAGGATTTGGGAGTTTATCTAAGCTGGTAAACAAACAAAGTCCCTGGTTCTGAGGCAGATAAGAAGGCCGTGCACGGACTTGGTATTCTCCCCTCACACCCTTGGCCTCCTGCCATTCCTGCCTGAGAAAGAACTGGCTGGGCAGGTTTTCCAGATCCTTCCAAACGTTCCTAAATCACTGCACTCCCAGAATTACAGTCCTCAGGGGTCTCGTCTCATTTTCCGAGAATTGGTACCAGGCCACCGGTGCTGATGAGACGAGAGGAGGTGCCCAGGCTGCCATTGTGCTGCCTGGCAGACGCAGGGAGCATGGCGCGGGCTGCGCAGCACCGGGAGACCCGTCTCAGAGCAGAGCCCAGGGACGCTTGCCCCAGAGGTGCCCGGATACCGTCTGGAAATAATCTCACCATCGCTAGTTACCACCCGTTCATCGGTGGTGTATCCTAATCCCACGAGTTGAGCCGGGGGAGGACCTGAGATCCGGGCCGAGGCCCCCTGAGCAAGGCACAGAGCCCGTCCCCAGCACGGTCATAAATGCCACTCACTCTTTCTGCTGAAAAATGCGTGTTGGCATCTGCGGTGTTCTGATCACTGTCCTAAATGCTCCGGCTGTGTCAGGGAAATAAGAACCAGAGTGCAGGGATCTCAGTCCGCCCACGGCGCTCCCTTCCCAGCAATGGGAAACAGCACATTAAACGACTGTATCACATATGTTATAGGTTGACTGTGTCCCCTAAAAGGAGATATGTTGCCACCCTGACCCCCCAGTACCTCCTTGTTTGGAGAGGGGGTCTCTACAGGGTGACGCGGTGAGAATGGAACCCTTAGCGCAGGCCCTAAGGAGACACGCCTGCCGTCCTTGCAGAAAGGGGCGTTGGGCACAGACACAGACACGCACAGAGGGACACTGTGAGGGCCCAGGAAGAACACCACCTGCAAGCCCAGGACGCCAAGGACTGCCTGTGACCACCAGAAGTGGGGGGCGGGAGGCCCCCCTGCTCCTCCCACGTGGCCTCAGAAGGAAGCAATTCCGCCCACACCTGGATTTCAGACGTGTCACCTGTGGACATCAATCTCTGTTGTCTGAGCCCTTCAGTGTCTGGTCCTTTGTCACGGCCGTCCTAGAAAACCCCCGTGTTGTGCTGGGTATGGTAAGTTGAACGGTGTCTCCCAAATTCGTACGCTGCGATCCTGTTTCCCCAGTGCCCCTGAGTAAGACCTTATTTGGAAATAGGGTCGTTGCAGATATAAGGACTTACGCAAAGGCGAGGCCACGTTGGAGCAGGGTGGGCCGTACTCTAACATGACGGCGTCCTCGTGAAAGTGGGAAATCTGGACACGCAGGCAAGGTGCGTGCCGCGTGAAGGTGCAGGCAGGGAGCAGCGACGCAGCTACTTACCAAGGATTGCAACAGTTGCAGCCACCGCCGGACGCTGGGAGGGCCCGGAACAAGCGCGGCCTCGCGGCCTCAGGAGGAACCAACGATGGCGACATCTTGATGTCAGATTTCCACCCTCTAAACCTGCGAGATGTCCACTTCTGACTGTGTTTTTTTTTTTTTTTGTTACAGCAGAAAACGAACACAGTATATTGGAAGGTAATAAATGAAAGGGAAAAAGAAGCACTGGAAACGGCCGGGGGACTGGGGACGCTGCAGGCGGTGGGGAGGGCGTCGTGGGCGGCAGGAAAGATCCTGGCAGACACCGCTGGAAAGGCGGGGTTGAGCGAAGGGGTCGAGGTGGGCAGGGGCCGAGGTGGGTGAATGTTTGGGGGAGGCCGTCCCTGCAGAGGGTGTGGCAGGTGCGCAGGGCTGGGCCTGTGTCTGGTGTGATTCAGGTCCTGCAGGGAGGGCTGTCCGGGGCGGGAGGTTGGAGGGTGGCAGGAGATGCCGCTAAGGGCTCAGGGCGGAGCCCCGTCCTGTACTGGTTTCTGCCCTGAGTGAATGGGGTGCCGGTAAGGGGTTTTGAGCAGAAAAGCATGAAATGGTCTTGGTTATGTTTTAAAAGCGTGATTGCATGCTGTGTTGAGAATAGATTATAGGGGAGCAAGGAGAGAAATAAGAAAACCAGTCAGTGGGCTATTTCAGACTCACCTCTGGAGGAGGTAACGAGAGGAAGAATTCGGGACCAGCTGTGAATGTTTGGCCGGAAGGGTTTCCTGGAAGGTTGGATGGGGCGGATGTGTCTGAGAGAAAGGGAAAAGCCAAAGGGGGCTCCTGTGTATCTGGCCTGAGCCCCTGGAGAGAAGGAGTTGCCATCCCCTGAGATGAGGGAGACTGCAGAGGAGCAGGCTTTGTGGGGGGAGGTCAGGAGCTCTGTGTGGGGCATGTGGAGCTTGAGAAGTCTACTCAACACCCCAGCAAGGTGTTGACTAAGCAACTGCACAGATGGGTTTGGAGTTTGAGAGCAAGGCTCTGGGCTGGAGCCATCCTCACGTGCACTGCATGCACAATCATAAGGCAAGGGGTACGGATGGAGAAGAGAAGTCCCTTCCATCATTTCTCAAGTTCAAAGTCAAAAGCACTTGCCCTGTGGTGTGTGAGGGAAAGGGCACAGTTCTACTGGCTCGTTTTTTTCACAGTCGTGTTTTTCACACCTACCATGAGAAGACCATGTCCAATTGCTCCTCTCTGCGCCTCAAACAGATTATCACTTAGCAGGGCTGTCAGAATTTGGGCTTCACTCCTTATTCTGGGATGTTCTCCATTGGGGGGAGTCATGCAAGACTTTTCTCAGTGGATAGAAGTCCACATCCCTCTTTACAATACCACGTTCGTTTTCTAGACCAGACAGAATTCGGATGGGGTTCCCAGGAATGATCCCAGCTACCAGGTGATTCTTCCGATCTCCCGGGGCAGCCTGAGAAGGCAGATGAGCTGCCGGGCAGTTTCCAGTCGGACGGGCCCATTCCGGTCTCCACAAGCGAGGGGACCGCAGTATTCCCAGACCAGCAAAGACACTTTGCAGCCGGTGCTCCTCCCCTTGCGGCAGGGGCTGTGGTCCCGCGGTGCTGTCTGGCTGGAGGGGCCCTGGGGACAGCCTATCGGATGCACGGCAATATCTTTCACGGTCTCTTGAGGGTTGCTGGAATCCTACAGAACCTATAAGAAGGCACTTTGCATATTTTGTATTTATGGAGAGCCTTTCTCCCAACAAGCTACCCAGTGCAGGTCTCATTTCATTAATCCTCACAGCAGGGGTGTAGACGGTTGGTAGGAATTGTCAATTTTACCTAGTGTTGAGACAGAGCTGCAGAGAGGTTAAATGACTCGCCTAAGGCTATCTGATGAGACAGGACCAGAGTTAAGATTAGAGCCCTCAAATCGTGACTTCTGGTCTACCATCTTACACCTTCTTTCAGAAATAGCATAATAAAAAGTGCACTAAATTTGAGAGTTTAATTTTCCTTGTGACATTCAGCATGTCACTTAACCTCTCTCTGCCCCAATGTCTGAATCCATAAAATGGGGATAATAATACTTGTCATCTAGCTTGTCACAGAAATATTATGAATATTAATCTCTCAGTGATTAAACCCTTTGGAAATAGCTGCCATATAAATTCAAGGTTTAGGTTAAGATCACAGACAACTACTTATATATTATTCAATGAAATAGAGAAATGCATTCATTTTATTTTAATGGAGGTAAGACAAATGTAGAAACTTGAGCAAGGTTTTTGAAAGTAGTATGTATTTATTATTATTTATTAACATGGTGTTGATTTTCCAATGATTGTATGCAGATATTGTGTAGCTGGTTAATTTTTTAATGTCTAATATTTTTCCAAAACCACCTCCCAAACCCTTGTTTTTCTGTAAATGGTTGGACCGTATTTATTTTTTGGATAAATGCTAGCTTTACTTGTTTTCTGAAATCACATCTGTAATAAAGAGAAACAAAGGAAGGACATGGGAAAGGTTTTGCAATTTAGTCCCTCTGTCCGTATTTCTGTTCAAAGTCCAATATCCTCTGTAACTACTAAAATGGTGGTGAAATTTGGATTTATTTCCCACTCTGCAGGTCTGGTCTAGTTCTCCACATTATTTCGAGTAGAGTACTCAAGAGTTAATGGAGTCCATGGTGGAGTGTTTGCTTCTTCTGTTTGAAATCAAACATCTGATCTTTATCTGCGGTGACAGGTTTAATGCCTTTCTTCTCTGACAAATTTTCAGTTGAAGAGGAATGCAAACACTGGTATCGGTACAGTTATGTAAAGGACTAATCCGACCAAGCCAGTATTGGCAGCTCCATCCCTAATGAACAGCAGAGCCCAAAGCAGCGAAGGAAGAAAGAAAGAAAGAAAGAAAGAAAGAAAGAAAGAAAGACAGACCCCAAACTCTATATACCTTTTCCAGCACCTCCATGGCTGTGCTTGGATCTGACAGAAGAGACGTAATAAAAATTTTAGCTTGGAAGTGCCAGCGTTAACGTCACCCGTCCCGGAGGTGGTGGGTTTAGCAGTCTCTCAGGGAGCACAAGAGAGCAGGAGAGAGACCCAGATCAAAGAACCCCGTGTGTTAAGCGGGTTGCCCCAGGCCCGTGGCATTTCCAATTGGAAATGCTAAATTCTGTGTTCTCTTTGGGAACCTAGTACTCTGAGAGCAAATTTGCCTTCCATTTATCCATAGGCCTATCACTGATGAACTTGAACTTGACTGCCTTGGGAAGCTCTGCAGGGAGCGCCTTAACCTTCCCCAGGATGCAGCCTGTGGGATCCAGCGACCTCGAGAGGCTCCTGGGGAGGTGAGGAAGGGGACGTTGCCGAAGAACTAGAACATGCCTAAGGTAGACCCTGAGCAGAAAAGTGTTATTTTTCATATGTGGAGAATCTATCACAATATATGGGAATTTTTAAGTCAATTCTCTTTCAGTTGCATTAAAATTCATGTGATAAGGAGGAAATTCGAAAAAACAAAAAACAAAAACAGACGGTAGACACTTCTGACTGTGACTTGCATATAAAGTTCAGGAGAGAAAGCTTACATGCTAGCCCCATACCCTGATGCAGTCTGAGCCAGTGCGACCATCAGCACAGTGTAAAATTTAAACTAACATTTGGAAAATGACTTTTTGTAATAGTCTAAAATATATTCTAGGCTTTGATGTGCATTTTCTAGGTTGTGTGGCTTTTCCTTTTCCAGTTCTCCTCCCTCCCGGCAGTCACTTACATTTTAGCTTTTATTTAATGAATCAACAAATATCTGTTGAACGCTCAGTTTGTGCGGAGTGAACGCTTCGGCTCTGTTAGGAAGGGAGGCGAAGACGGGTGAGAAGCGGCCCCTGGCCTGGGAGCAGAGTCTCCAACCTAGTCACAGCGTTTGCCCAGAGAGCTCCTGAGCGGGGACCCTCGGGTTGGGGACGGGAGCCGCAGACCTGACAGTCGTACAATTTCGCTTCCAGCCGGTGGGCTTCCTTTTCCCTCTGTACCTGTGACTTTGGTGAATTACACCTTCTTACCGAGTCTTGGTTGATGCAATAAGTAAATTCTGAAGTTCTTGGGGTTTTTTAAATTCTTTTTTTAATAATGGCAAGCTGACTCTTCCTCTAATCCGGTCACACCTCACATCTGGGAAATCCTAAGTCAACCCTCTGACATTGTTCACCATCACGGAAAACTAGATCAGCACCATGCAGTGCAGCTTGGTCTAACCTCCTGTGACAGCCTCTCAAACTCGGCCCCTTGGCTCCTCTCACTGTGTCCTCCGGGCTCAGAGTCGCCTCAGCAGACTCCAGTGTCCACAACCTCTGCGGAGAAGTCCAGTCTGTTGTCCTTGAGGGCTGACGCTCCAGCATCTTTCTGTAGAGCGACACCGAGTTGGCTCAGCCGGCTGAGCAGCACTGGCTCGGCAGCCGCCACCGGCAGCGCTGGGGGACAAACTCCCTGAGCTAACCTCTGGTTGGTTAAGACGTGGTCAGGGACCAGGGGGCTCCCTGGTTTTGGGCGGGTCCTCGCTACACCTACAGGTAAGGCGGCAGAGGAGGAAGAGTCACCCTCCTGAGGACTTTCCGTGGGGTTTCCTGGAGTGACCCAATGCAAAGGTGCCTTCCTTTGGGGTGAGAATTGCAAGATCTGGTACACTTCTTGCTGCTTGTCCACTTGATTTTATGTTTGAAAAGTATGCATTTGTTAACAGGGTGTTGATCTTCTGATGATTGTATGCAGCCATGAAGTGGCTGAATTTTGTAATGTCCAATCTTCTCCCAAAGCCGTCTAGTGCACACATGTGTCCACGCACCTGCACAGCCTGCTTTGCCGAAAATATCCTCCAGCTTCCTGCTCCAGGCAGCCTGGCAGCCCCTGGACAGGACTTGCTACTCAAGGGCACTATTCTCCCCATATCTTATGACCCTCAAATACCGGAGACGGGCAGATGTCTTCTTTGCTCCCTCTTTTGCCTTAAGGCCATTTATTTCTCCTGCTTCAAACCCCTCCCTATGGGAGACACCTGTCACCCCCACCACATGTCTGTGGCCACCCTCCAAACTCCCAGCTACTCCCCTGACTCGCTGGTGGACTTAGGACTTGGAGCGCTCGTTTTTCACCTCACTGGGACAATTGTCTTAATCAGTGGCAACTTGAGCACACGTCCCCAGAGATCACTCATCACTGTCACCTTGAGTACTCTGCCCCTTTGCCAAACCATCTTTTCATTCTATTCGCTCAGCCACCCGCTCACATGGTCCTGTTTTAAGCTGGGTAATTGCTGATAACTTCACTACCTTAGACATCTTGCCTTCAGGGTTCCTATGCTCTGGCCCCTCCTCTCACTTGTTCTCCGGCACTGCCCTGACCTCCCCCAAGGCCCCACCCAGCCTCGGGCCAGAGTGGCTCTCACCGTCAGCCATTCCTCTCTGTGTTCTCACCTCCAAAGGTCTTCACCCACCTCATATCCTGTGCACCTTGAAACCATCCTTAATTCCCTTGCCCCATTCTTCCTTTGAAACCTAAAGCAAAACTCTAAATGCACTGAACAGAACGAAATATTACCGGAGACAGCAATCATTCAGCCACACAATCGGACTCATGTGCAACTTACAGCAGATCTCAAACGAGCACTCGGAACCACCGGATGGTCCTAAGATGCTTCCTCCGGAAGTCCGCCTTCTCTTCTCTGCAATGACTGTTTGATAACCTACCCCTTCCTCCAACCTAACGTCCATCCCCCCGTCTTCTCTGCCACCTGGCCCCGTGGATCAGAGAGACAGGAGGCTCCTCAGAGAAATGCCTCCTCTTCCCTCCACAAGCCCAGACCCACGCAGGTGCCAACGCTCTGCTTTCTCCCCGCTAAGGGGAAGACGAGCTGCACCCCAACCTCCCACCTGCGTTCCGGTCCCCGCGCCCTCCTGCCCCCAGACCTTCCCTCCTGCGGCTATTCCTCCTTTCTTCCCGTCACCAGTCTCTCCCACTTGGCAAGATCAGTCTTACTCATGTATTCGTCTTAAAAGAGGAGAACCTTTCTCTCGACACCATGTTCTTTTCGGCACCATTTCTGTGCCCCGTCCCTGCAGGGTGCTCCATGGTGTCACCAGTACTCACCGGCTCTCATTCCACGGCTCTCCTCTCCCCTCCTCCTGCACCTTCAGGGCTTGGTCCTCGGCGCTCCCGCGACACAGCTCTGTCCAGCGCGGCGTCTTGCTAAGAGCGGCGGCTCGTCTCAGGCTTCCGCCCAGTGCATCTGCTGCAGCGCTTTGCAGGTCGAGCACCCTAAGGCCCTCTCTTCCCTGGAGCTCCTTGGAGGGCACCTTGCTCACTGTCCTGTCCCTGCAGCCTAAGACAGCGCTCGTGTCCACGGGGAGCACAATCACAGTGCACCAACGCCGGAGCTGCCTCCTCTCTGTGACAGTTTTAGGAGCCGCCACCCCCCTACAAAGCAGGGGACATTGGGAAGCTGAAATAAGACACCTCTTTGTAATCTTTGCAAGACTGCCCAGGTTTATCAGCAGTGGCAGTAGAGACAAAATCAACCCATCTAATGCTCACTTTAAAATATTCTTCTTTCATCCTGCCACCATACGTGGTGTATTCAGTGATAGATCCAACAGTAATGTTGTGATCTAAACGTACTGAGTCAGGAATGGCAGTTTGTGGTACAATGTCTTCTTCCAACATTAACTAGTTTTGTGGCATTTGGTAAATTACCAAGTTCTTCTAATGTCAGGTTAGCTATCTACCAGTTGGGAAAGAGTCTACAAGTACGTATAGATGTGCATTGCTTGACGATGGGAGGTCATTCAGAGAAATGCAGCATTAGACAATTTCGTTGTTGTGTGAACATCCTAGCGTGTGTTTATGCAAACCTGCATGACATAGCCTATACGCACCTAGGCTATAGGTGTGGCCTATTGTACCTGGGCTACAAGCCTGTGCCGGCGACTGTCCTGGATACTGTAGGCGACTGTAACACAGTGGGAAGTGTTTGTGTACTTAAACGTATCTAAACGTAGAAAAGGCACAGTGAAAATATGGTATTATAATCCTATGGGGCCACGGTCTCATACGCAGTCCATCTCTGACCAAAATACTTTTGTGCGGCGTGAGACTGTGTTCTTACAATAGTGAGAGCACACGGCTATTCTTATATGAACCGTGAATAGTAACATAGACATGTTATTAACTATTGCCACCTTCGTTAAGCTCTATGTCATGACGGAGATTGTTGCTGAAGTGGCAACATACTTCCTCTTTCTATACTATTAAATTTACAATGTTTACAATTTTACAGTGTTTAACTAGACATGTGGTTGGCTTTCCACAGTGCCCTGATTATTTTCCTGGGCACCTCAGGCCCTTTTCCCGACTAGCAAGACGGTATGTGCATTAGGGCTCACGAGGCCAAATGCTCCCAAATATTTCTGAGAAGAGGGGAGGAAACTAACCCAGTGAAGATACTATTTCTGGCCAAATCCTTGGTACTTTGCCATTCTTGCGACTTTAATAACTGCCTCCCTTTGGATTTCCCCCTTTGTCCAAGAAAAGAAACATTTTTTAAGGTAGATATTTTTATTGTGGTAAAATATACATAATACAACATGTGCCAATACAACCAGTTTTAGATGCACAATTCAGTGGGATGTAAGCTAGGACGTGCGACCATCCATCTCCGGGACTTCTTCATCCTCCGACGCTCCGTACCTGTCGAGCGACAGCCCCTTGCTCTCTGCCCCTCCCAGCCCCTGGCAAACGCGTTCCCCTCCGGTCTCGGTGGGCTTCACTGAGCTAGGCACTGTACTGAGGTGGGGACGTGCGGGATTGGTCTTTCTGTATCTAACTTGTTTCACTTAGCATCATGTCCTCAAGGTTTATCCCTGTTGTGAAAAGGGTTTTTTTTAATAGGATGAATAAGAGCAAAAGAAGAAGAAAAAAGTAAAGAATCAGAGATAATTTAAATCTACTTTTACAAACGTTTATCTTCAAGTAACGTACCCAATCCAAACCCCAGCCCGTGAGACCGCCGAGCTGGAACGCCACTTGTTCCGACGACGTCCAGGTACAGCCCTTCCTCCGGAGAGATGAGCCCAGCACCACGGCGCTGACTTTTTTTCCCTCTAATTTTCTAAGTGAGTTCCTGGTGGCTTCTCACAGCCCTTCAGCTCATGGTACTTTAAATGTTTTCTTTTCTACATCAAGCATCTTATTAGAATTTTTGATATGCATATATGTTTACTCTGTCTTTACAAGTGCTTGGACCCGGGCACAGGAAAGATAGCACAGTGTCAAGGGAAATCCTTGGTTCACAGGGCTCTGTGTGGTCTACACCCCAGTTACATTGTTGCCTCTGAAACTAGGACCACCTAGCAGGAAACTGTACGTCACAGGCAGAAATGGAAATGGTCTCACTTGCGGCACTTGTTTCAATCACGCTGTCTGTCTGTCTGTCTGTCTCTCTCCTTCCCACCTCACCATCTCACGCCTTCCTGCTCTGTCCTCCTGGCTGACTTTTCAACTGTGCCTGCTACAAATTCTTCTGAATGGGAACAATTCTTCACACTGTTCCCCCAGAGATTCAAATGCAGACTATGTGTCTCCATCGCCCCATAAGTAACAAACGTCTTCTTTATCGGGGCTGCTGGTCCAGCTTCTCTGGATTCTACCCCCTGCTTTCCAAAAAGCAGAGCGCCACGGATAGCCAACAGGTTCCCTGTTCCTCCCACAGCCTCAGGGAGGGGCAGCCGCCAAGCCTGGGAACCCCTTCCTTTTCTGGGCGGTAGGCGAGGCCGACTCAGCCGGAGTTGGGAGGTATGGGGCGGTGCCTGTGTGCACTGGGGTTGACGTGGGTGCGTGGGGGGTCCCCGAAAAGGACCGGCCCTAGCAGGACTTACCTTTGATGCCAACTCTAACAAGTCGGGGGTTTGTTCTAAAGCCCGTCGGTTCCAGTGCATTCCTGCGTTCATATTCTTTCTTCGAAAAGAGAGTCCTGTCCCATCTGCAGGTGACTCCTCAGAACCGGACACAGGCATTGCAGAGAGGGGTTGACAGTCACCTAAAACTTTGGTGTCCACCCAGAGACATGATCACTGGCCGGCCGGCCACAGGAGTGGCGGACCACGGGGATTCCAAACAATTCCTTTCCTCAGCCGTTAGATTCTCAAACGTGATCTATAGAGTGATGCTGACAGTAGATTTTCTGCCAGCAATAAAGGTGGCCTGATTCACAGAATAATTACTGTATGCAAATGAATGTGATTTTCCTCTGCCCTTTTATGGATGGCTCTGCTCTGCCATTCATCAGGACCACAAATTTCACTTGGGAGGAGACGGATTTAAAGAGACAGGCGCCCCTGGAGCTTTGTGGTGAACTTACTAAATCCAGGCTAAGTGTCTTCATAAATAGATGTGCATATGCTAGAGGGGGCTGCCAGACTCTGACCTTTTTATCTATGTATTGTTGCTTGGAAAACGAGGAAGGCAGACGTCGAGGAAACGCCTGCCTTCGTGCCCTCCCAGGTCTTCCCGGGGAGCAGCGCCCTGCAAGCTCCGCAGACCCCGTGGCTTCTCCCTGGCGTTCAGAGGGCCCCTCCGACGTGAGAAAAGGGAATAGCAGAACGCGTTCCTTACATCCAGCCCGGTTCTGATGAATGAGAGCAGCGGCAGTTTGAAACAAGAAGTGCTTTTTTGCTTGACACTGAAATGTAATGAGAGGACACACAGAGTAGAAGCTGGAAGTAAAAATAAGCTGTTGAGAACCTTGCGTTTCGCATCTTTGGTCTTGGCCCATCTGGGGCCTAACAGCATCCCCCTGAGTTGGTTGTGTTTCTTTGCGAGTGTCGGTGCATGTGTGTGCACGAGGAGGGGGCTTGCTCCTTCCTACCCGGTGGAGGTGAGCCTGGGCCGCCTAGGGAGTGGGGCAGGTTATCAGCCCCTGATGTCGGGGCCGGAACACGAGGGCGCATTCCCGGGGGATTTGTAGTACACGGTGTGTCACTGCTCAGTACCGGTTTCCGCAGTTGCTCCCAGCACGTGGTGTGCACCCTCTTCCTTTGAGTGTGGAAGAAAGGGGAGCGTGGGGGTGACGAACGGAGCAGTCCCATCTGTCAGGGGCTGTCTTGTTACTCACATCGTAACGACGTACTGATGTCAGTACCTCCGGCACACACTTGCTGCCCCTGTGGCTCACAGGAGGAAGGGAAGACACGTCCATGTTTACAGGTACACATGCAGCACACATCCCTGGAGGCCAGCTCAGCCTTCCCAAAACAGACACCAATTAATACCAAAATTTTCTGAGCCTACGGAGCAGGTGAGCCGGATCCCCGCATGTCCTCCCGGTGAGGCCATGAGGTCGCCCCCGCTGCTCTCGTGAGAAGCCGGAGGGTCTCACAGACAAATCGAACCCAACCTTACTTTAAGACAAAGCTTCACATCAATCCCAGATTATTTCTTGTTCATAGGAAATAATTTTCTTCTTTTCACAAATTGTAAGAATAAATAACACCTTTGATTAGTAATTTATTTTATCTCTTAACTTCTTTCTTTAATACCTAGTGTGATGTAACCTGGAAGACAATGTTCAAAAGGAGATTTGATATTTGAATACAATAATGTATAATTCTATTTTAACTTTGTTTGCTGCAGTGATTATATTTACTGGAAATTGTTTCAGTGATTAGATGGGAAAATATCCAACATTCCATTTGAGAACTACTGTCAAGAAAAACGAGTTTAGTTGAGAAATTCTAAAGAACAAATTTATATGTTGGTTGTTCCTAGGTTTGCAATGAAAACAGTTGTATTTACTTTTTATTTGGTAAGAGTCGAGGAAAGTAAAATTGCCTATACTTGAATTGCCAGAGTTAAAAGCAAATTGATAGTCTCAACTTTGGTTGAAAAAAAAATCTTAAAACACAGACAGTAGTGCTAAAGAACACAAGAAATTAACAAGTGAAAGGGGTGAAAGAAGAGCTGATTTAGAGGCAATGTGCCCTGAACAGTCTTGATTCTCAACAAGCCCATTTATTTTATGTAGCACCAATGTCTGTCACCCTCTGCTGTGGGCTGTGTCCCTTGCAAAAATGATATGTTGAAATCCTGACCCCCAGTGCCTTAGAGTGGGGCGTTATTTGGAGATAGAGTCAGTCAAGTTTAAAGGTCAAGAGGGCGGGCGCTAATCCAATGTGACTCTGTCCTGCGGAAAGGGCACATGTGTGCACGGAGACAGACATGCACACGGGAGCACACCACGTGAGCGTGGAGGCAGAGATGGGGGGATGCATCCACCAGCCAAAGAGCAATAATGTTGCCAGCGGCCGCCAGAAGCTGGGAGAGAGTTTCTACCTCCCTGCTTGGAAGGAGCCCACCCAGCCGAGGCCATGGTCTCATCCCTGTGGCCCCCAGAACTGTGAGGCATGAGTGTTTGCTGTGGAGGCCTCCACTTTGGCATCCCTGGCAAACTAACACACTCTCATTCTCTCACCCGTTCGTGGGGTTGAAAACAAGAATCCCGGAGAAGGAAACAGGGGCAGTGGCATCCTCCCGACTGTTCCCAGCAGGCAGACGCCAGGAGGACGGAGCCAGTGTCTCTCTCCCGAGAACCCCGCCCACCCCACCCGAGAGCCCCAACCCCGTGGTTTCAATGCACACGGTCCATCGCGTCCCCTCCCATCTCCAGGTGACAAGCAGCCGGTCCAGGGTATTGGTCCATTGGTTGGTTTGTGAGCCATTTAGAGCATGGCAGAGTGATGGTATTTCTCCCAGAGCTAGAGATGTAAGCGTCCAGGGATGTTGGCTGCTGTGTCTTCCATCGCGTGAAGAAGCCGGTCTGCAGAGTGAAGGAGTGGCGTTAGCACGCAGAGCGAGCGGGCTTGGGGGAAGAAGAGAGGGACTGGTGGCATCTGAAGCCATGGTCTGCGTCCTTCCGGCTCTGCACACAGCTGTGCTCACCTGTGCCTGCTCACCTGTGCCCGCCCACCTGTGCCCGCCCACCCGCGGCTGGTCTGCACGACCACATACCTTCCCCACACTAGCTCTAGTTGTATTTCTGTTATTGCTATAATAATAAAAAACTGTGTATTAACATAGCACTAGAAAATTAACTTGATTTATTATTCCTAAATATGAAAAATGTATCTGGGGTTTCTTGAGCAAGCACCTAAGTTGACATCACAGATTTAAAAAGGATTTAACAACTGTATATTTATACCTTGTGAATTTAACATCACACTCACTGAATGTTTTTATTAGATTGTGTAGTGTTGGGATTCAAGGTTACTACCATATATATAGGTCATCAAGATATTAGTGGTTCTAATGATATACTTTTATTTACACTCACAAGTTATTTATTTAAATCCCATCCTGTGTCGTTATAACAAGTCGTGCAGACATGGAACCAGAAGGAATATTGAGTTACGATTTTAAATATTGCTCATCTTAAGCCAGGAACTCACTGAACCGAGACAGACAGTATCTGGGCATTTGTCAATGCCGATGAGAGACTTATCAATTCACCTTGAGACTTTTCCAGCCGTGTGTGGTCTTTCTTGCTATAAGCCCGTACCTCCCCCAATTCGAACTTCCGCTGCCGTGCCACTCGTCTTTTAGACCCATTCATCCACCCACGTGCTCGTTCACGTGCTCAGTATTCACGAGTCACACACCGTGTGCCTCTGTGTGTGCTCTGGGGACGGGGGCTGTGAGTGCTTAGGTTCCGGGGACACTGCGCCTACCCTCGGGAGGTTCCAGTCTCGACGCAGTCTACTCCCTCGCTCGGCAGTGGCCCGGGGCTCCCAGGCTGGCAGAAGCAAGGCCAAATGCCTCGCTATGGCATGCAAGGCCCTCCACCAGCTTGTGAGAGCCTGAGACACCAGCCCAGTTTCCCTTCATTCTACTCTTCAGAGACATCACAGACACCACTCCACCATAACCAGAATTTACCCTGGTTTTCCTGGCTCTGAGATTTTCCTTCTGTTTCCCCGCCTGTGATGCATTTCTCAAAATCACTCATCTTTTCAAACCTCACCCAAACCCGACCTCCCCATCTTTGTGAAATCTCCCTTACCTGCTTCAGCCATAGTATTCTCTTCCCACTTGAAATTCTGTAACAATTTTTTAGAATTTTTCTCCTTAACCAGGTTGTAAAATAAGACCACACACTTCAGGGTAGGGGCTGGATTATATGGGCCTGTAACTATTTGTCAATGAATCGACTGATGTGGTACTTACTGTATCCTTCTGTGTTTGGCACAACGTTTGATGAACATAGGGTTTGTTTTTTTTTTAACAAAAACACTCAAATCTTGGTGGTGTGTTTTGACTTCTTTCACCTCCTCCGCTGTCCTGTGAGGGGAACACCAGCCTGGTCTGTACCGATTCTTCAGACCCTAGGCTAACCAAAGGGTTCCTTAGCTGGAGCCAGAGTACACCTGAGTCTAAAATTGAGAATCAAGCCAGCACCCGAGGAGGTGATCTGAAGTATTCAAATCAATTGCCGAAAATTACGCAGATATTGGGATCTAGAGCAAAAGACCTCCAGACAGCACGGACGGCCTAGGAAACCACACAGCTGCCAGCACCTCCCGCATGAGTCAGCCCCGGAGCCTGGGACCTTGCTTACAATGCGTGATTAAACGTGGACTTACAGGTGGAACTGGGAGGGAAGAATGAGTGTGCAGCTGTATGTCACCCTTGGAAACTCAACCGAGTAGCTTAACGATTTACTCTTATTCTCTGGTTCGTTAATTCATTGACAGAGTCATCAAATATGCATTCTATGCCAGCCACAGTGCTGGGTCCAGAGAGCCTAGGACGGTGGTGATCTGGAGAGCACGTAGTTTGTGCCCTTTCCCGTGAGACGGGGTCGGACCCACACTGCAGCCATCGTGAAGGACTGCGGGGGTGCGTCTTCCATTTTCCCACGGCCAATAAAAGGCAGCAGCATCTATGTTGCTGTTAAAGCCAAAAATGTGAGGCTTGCCCTTGACACTTCTGTGACAGGTGTTCACTATGCTCATCAACACCCAGCTCCCTTCTGTCGTTTTCCATAGAGAACAAGGCGCTTGCCCAGCCCCTGGATGTCTGGTGTGACCAAGTGCCCCGTTCTTGCCGATGACCCTGAGCGGAGGTGATGGCTTCGCTGCAGCTAGTGCCCGGTTCCTTGCGCTCTTCGAGGAGCAACCGGCCACGTTCCAAGTGGGGCAGTCTCCACTAGCCCGGATCTTTGAGTGGGGACAATGGGAAACCCTGTCCCCTTGCTGACTTTCCATGAACATGGAGCCAGAAGGGGAAATTGACTTAAGTTGTTCCGAGCCACTAAGGGTTTGGAGTTATCTGTTACATGTTTGTGCTGAGTAACACGCTTTTCTGTCTCTCGGGACCGGCTACTCCCCCAGCGATTCCTGGTGACTCCACCTCAAGACATGTCCTGGCTCTGGCTGCTTCTCACCATCTCAGCCCCCCGCCGTGAACCTGCTTTTTGTCTGGACTATTGCAATCGACCCCTCACTGGTCTTTCTGTTTTTACTTTTGGCCACTTAAGTTACTTAAGTTATGCTCATGGATGCCAGAGTGATCCTTGCAAAACTCAAACCAAATCAGATCATGTCAGTCTCTGTTCTAAGACCGTCCAATGGCTTCCTATCAAACCTGGAAAATCTTAAAGTACTGCTCATGCGTGGTGTGCAAGGCCCTACAGTCTCCCTCCTACCTGCCGTCCCTACTCATCCCATGCGCTTCGCCCGTAAGTATCACACTTCGGAAACCCGGGCCTTTATTTCCTTTCCCAGACTCCACGCTGCCCCCTCTTCCAGGGTGTTCTTCTCTCACCCTGCGGCCGCTGCACCGAAGCTTCGCCTCCTCGGAGAGACTTTTCCTGACCGGAAAACCAGAGGAGTTTCCATCACAGCACATCATGTCACCTTACTGCATAATTGTCACCACCGGCCGATGTTTCCCTTACTTGTGTGCAGTTCGTTTGGAGTTTATCCCCATGAAAACCTCAGCTCTTTCAAAACGGGGCTCTGCTTGTTTCTAACTACATTTCCCCAGAGCATGAGAAAGTCCGCGGTCAGAATCTGTGGATGCTGTGCTGGCTGAGCACGTGGGGACCTGCGGACACAGAGGGACTTTCCAGGAAGGACACCTGCAGGGCCGCGGGGACATCCAGGCAGCCACTGTGAGCACCGATTCCACATCCATCCCCGGGGAGGCCTTTCATGCTGCCCCAGAGAACTGTCGATAAAAATCAAAGACGCGGCGTGTAAGCGAAGTCTTTGCTCCTCCAGAGAGCAAGCAGGGCCGGGCCCCCCACGGCCCCTCAGCGCGAGGAGTGGAGAAGGCGTCCACACTCTGTGCCAGAGTGTCGCTCCGTTTGTGGAAACCCCTCCTGGAGATCTTTAAAGATAGGGTAATATAAAGATGTAGTTTAAATTTCACTCTGTTCTGAAAGCTGGTGGTGGCATGAACAACACCAGCAATGAAGGATGCTCCACCGCGAGTCTCCACCACGCACCTCCGTGCAGTACCGAGTGCTCCGAGCAGAGAAAGCTGCGTGCTTGATAACCATTCCATTGTTTGCTTTTCCTCTCATTTGAAGATGCAAGTAAATAACACCCAGCAGAAATGGTGAGATGAAATGAGTGACTCGCCTGTCTTTTTACTGTGGAGATAATATTTAGATTTGTCCAAATGGGAGGAGCACGATCTTCTAGGCCTTTCCTTTACGCACGACTCTGTGGCGGTTAAGAATTCTATTGGGGCGGAAAAAAAAACAACAAAACAAAACAGGCAGCTGTTTGAAACTGTGAAATGTCAAACCACATAGGTTGAAGCTCCCGTTGGCTAATTTAAAATAGTGTTAGTTAATCTTTTCCACTTTATGATCTTACATCTTCCCTTCTCCTTTAAGACAATATCACTATTTTCTTTTTCCTGATTCTACCCTGGTTAAAAAATTCCATTAAGTTTTGAATGAAAGGTTGTTAATAGGGGGTGAAGTTATCAAAAAATGAGCGCCCCAGGAGCGATTCTGGTTCTTTTCACCGTGTGTACTCGGATAGCTTGAGAGGCTATACAGAGATGGCAGGCCATGGCGCTGAAGCGGTCGTGACATTCATGGTTTAAACAAAGCTCCCTCGCTCTTCAGTTTATTGAATTGATCACTGCCACTTGGACTGAAACCAGGGACAGATTTATTGAACCCCAAGACTGTTGGCATTAGAGCCACAGCTAGGTAAACTGAGGCTCAGAAAGGCTTTCACCCTGAGTGTCAGAGAGCAGGGCCTTGGTGCCAGAGTCTCAGTTTGGAGGATCCAGTCATGGGCGGCTTTCGGGCCAGGTGCTAAGGGGTTTTGTTTTGTTTTGGTTTGGTTTGGTTTTGGGGTTTTGTTTTTTAATAGCGATTTGAACTGGAGTGGCTGTCGCTCATGGCCAAGATTTCTGGCAAATGGCCAGATGTTTTCTTCACAAAGAGCAATTGGCAAAAGCCCGAAGCCTGGCGGCTTTGCTGCGGCTGGGTGTATCGTTAACTCCTCCTGCCTGGTCTTCTGTCTTCAACCTTCCTAACGTGCTTATGAAACTCTCGGGCTTCTGCCTTTGGCCGGTGAGCACATCCTGCCGATGAAACGATGCTACGAGAATTCCAGAAAGCAGGACCGGATCCAGGGTAACGTGGTAAAACCGTGTGAAATTTCAGTTCTGGGAAAAAAGCCACACAACAGGGCGTGCACTGCCAGCCTCGCTCGAGGACCAGCACGCTCCGAACTCAGCCTTGACCTCCCCACCCCTAGCCCACAGCTGCCTTCCCAGCCCCAGATGTGCTGCTTCCAGTCGGAGATTCCCACCATGCCTTAAAACCATCAAAGGGTTTCAAATAAACAAACAGAGACATACCACCGGAGAACAGTTAGAAGAAAATAGACCGTCCTTTCAGTCAAAACCTCCTGCCGTTTCTCCGCATACAGCTTCGGGACACAGGACAGGTGGAAATGACATTTCTCATAACTAGTCAAAAATAAAGTCCATGTTGAGTGTGAATTTGCCTCCGGAAAAGAAAAGGAAAAGCAGAGAAACCACCTAATAATACTGAATCTGTATTCAGGGTCTCTCAGCCTGGGGTTTTCCCACAAGTGTTGCCTGGGGAGCGGGCGGGGCGGAGTGGGCAGGAGCAACTGTCATGACTCCTGGGGCCACGGGACAAGGGACATGTTCGCTAAGGGGGAACCCCCGCCTGACGCCCACTTTGAGAAACATCACATAACACACGATGTTCTTTGTTACACAATCATTTCAATTTTTTTTTTTGGGGGGGTGACTCATGAGGTTTCCAGTCTAGAGGTTTTCTTCTTTTTTTATTCATTGTTACAAATAAAATGTGTGTGTTGAACAAAGGAATTAAATTAACGTTTGTATAGAAACATGTTACATGCATCGAGGCATGTTTCAGGCACACTATGAGAGAGATACTTTTAGTAAAGAACATTTATTAAAATGACTCCTAAAACTTCCACTATCTTAAAAACTTTTAGGTTGATTTCAGCTATAGAGTTCTGTAACTGTTCACTTCGCTTTGGCTGGTGCACTCTAAACTTTTAGTCTGTTTTTGCCCCCTGGCTTTCTAACACACACACACACACACACACACACACACACACACACAGAG